>CM041210.1:27544442-28019604 GCA_023065735.1 Coffea humblotiana
ATTCATAAAATTAATAAGAAAACTAATAAGAATACTACTAAAAACACTATGACTACCCAATTATTCAATCTAATTAACTTTCTAGGTAGCCCTATTGATACGGATTGATAGATTGAAAAACCAAGAGTTCCTTGCATAGTTATTAAACCGGCCTGACCCGGCGGTCGAACAGGTAAAATCGGTGAACTGGCCATTGGGCCGGGCTGGGTTTTAAATCAAATCATTTAAGCAAGTAAACCGTTGACTAGTCAACGATCCGACGGTCCGACCGGATTAAACTGGAAACCCGGCCGGTTTTGTCAACGAATCAGGTTTTGTGGAAAAATTTTATTGCCTTTGTTGGAGTTTGAACTTGGACCTCTCGCCACAATATCATGCTTACCACCAGGCTACTTCAAAATATGTTAATGGAATAGCTTTATTATAATATATAAATGTATTGTCAATTCTATCTTTTTTTTATTCTCTAAAACAAATTTATTTGGAATCTTTTAATAAAAATTTATGACCTCCAAACTCTATAAGTTATAAAATGGATTTAAAAAATAACATATTACATAATTCATTTTAAAGACAAATATTATTTTTAATAATTTTTGCACTTAAAATTCATAAATAAGTTAGATAATTACACTAAACATAGATAAAATTTTACACTTGAAGTTTGGTGTATTACTAAATAACTTTATATTTGATTGATTCTTATATGAATTAATTATTTTATAGCAAATTAAATTAAATGAGCTTTTGCAATGGCATTATTTATTACAATTTATATAATATATCTTATATAAAAAATTATGAAATATAATATTTAAATATATTTAGTGACTCACCGGTTGAACCACTCACCCACTGGTTGAACCATAACCCGTTGACCCACCTCCTTCGCCGAGTTCCTTCTGGGTTGGGTTTAATAACTATGGTTCCTTGAACCGTATTAGATGATGATTATCAAACACCTTAAAAGTATTTTTAATACCTAAAAGTGTTTTCTTACCAAAAGTACCGCAACTCCAAACGAAGCTGGAATGTCAAAGGGAGGTAGGACAACAACAAAGAAAATTCAAAGTTCTTGGCTGCCCTTGGAATGTTAAACTTCACTCTTCATTTTCAAGTCTCGCATCTCTATTCATCCTTCTAACTACCTTTAAGCCCTTCTACAAAAATATAGAAGAAAAGCATTAAAAAGAACAAAACATAAAGAAAACAACTCACCGCCAAAATCAGAATCTATCACAAAAGGTTACGGTATTCTTTTTAATATAAAAAGGGGATCAATTTTTTAATCTAACAATTAATAACATTCGATAATATTCTAAACATATACAAAAAGCTGAAAGAAGGAAAAAACGAAGCAATTGCACATATTTAATTACTTTAACATCTTGAGGAATAATTCCTTTTTTTTTTGGAGAGTGGCAGCATTTATACTAATTCTATAATATCCATACTAGGGAATGGTCTGACTATAATGAGAGAAATCACTGCACTAATAAATTTAACAAGGATAGAGTCCGGCGATAGCAGTAGAAAATAGTAGAAAAGCCTTCTTGCCTTTTTTTTTTTTTGAAGACCTTCTTGCCTTGAAATCAACATATTTCAAGGTTGATTTCAAGGCAGATGATTTAAAAGGATTATGCACCACTAAAACATGATTCCAATTTCCAATTAACATCAACATGCTAACAAGAATGTCTATGCATGTTACTTGATGCATTTCTTATTTGTATATGATGTAACGTCATAATAAACAGATTGTGATCTTTGGTTTGTTTGAAGAAGTTTACTAGTCGGACTAAATGTTGAAAAACTCTATGGTTTAACAATCTAATTTGATGCTTCAAAAAAATCTAATTTGAAAATTATATCATTTTTGTGCTGATTAAGTCAAATAAGGCAGAAAAAATAAAAAAAAGTACTTTTGGATGTAAAAGGCTTTGACCATTGCTATCTTGGCTAATGTGAAAAATGGGCTAATTACTCAGAATATTGTTGAAAAAAATAATTCAAAAGAATGGTGGTTTGACAACGGGTTAATGCAAAACTATTGCTGACACAGCTCGACAGCAAATGAAAATATTTTTTTTAAAAAAAGACTGGCTGCCGGGCTATCCGGGCTGACATAGCCCGGCAGTTGTCAGCCGGCAGCCAGTTGTGTCAGTCCTGAGCCCACAGGAGCTGCAAAAGTTAAAAAAAAAAAAAAAAAGCTGGCCTCGATTAGATATGTGAGCTCAGATTCCATTGATTGGAATCTTTTTTTTCATAATCCCATGAGCAACCTTTTTTAGAATCCTTGAGCAACCTTTTTTTTTTAGGTGGTTGTCCCCTACCGACCTTTGTCAACCGGTAGTGTGGTTAAGTTTTAAAAAAAAAATGGCTTTGTAATCTAGCCGTTCATTTGAATGGCTAGATTTTCACCAAGGCTTTGTATAAATAGATCAAGGTAGCAAACTTCACTCCACACCATCCCATTTCCTGCCTTCCGAGAATAATTCTCACTTTCTCCCATCTCAATTGGTCTCCCATCCCAATCGATTCTAACTTTTAGAATCGCTGCTTGCCAGAATTGGCCAAAGCTCCGTGAGTGCTTGCGATTATTGCCTTGACCAAATTGGTGCCTTCGATTATTGCCTTGCTCGCCAGCAGAATTGACAATGCCTCTTGGTGTCGCATTTTTTGCTAAGACCACTGTGCTAATTATTTGCAGTGCTTTTGTTAAGGTCGCCGTGCTGATTACTCACTATGCTCATAAGGCAATCAATTTTTTAAATACCAACAGCTCGGAAGAGGTTAGTGATATGTATATGAAAGTTGTTATATTTTTATTTATATTATGTTAGTTAATTGGTGGTAAATATTTTATGTTATTTTGTGTTATATTATGTTATTAAATAAATATTTAATTTATTGTAGAAGTAGTTGTAGAAAGATAATGTAATTTATTTTGTTATGTAAGTTAGCTAATATTAGTTTAACAGCATGGTACATGCTTAGTTTAATTAGTTTAGTGGTTTAATTAGTTTAAGCAGTTTAATTTGTTGTTTAAATTTGTTTAATGAATTAATTTGAAGTGATTGATTAAATGAATGTAGATGTAATTTATGTAGTATTGATTTATGATTATGATAGCTGTTTGAATTAGTTAGGGTAATTTAAGTAATTGAAATAATTGGCATCTTTAATAAATTCAATACATAAAATTAATGTAATTAGTATAGCTTAATGTTGAAATTAGTGTTATTAGTTTAATGCAATTTACTTTATTACGTAAGTTAGTTGATAATTAGTTTATGTTATTTAGTATATGATTAGTTTAATTAGTTTATTGTTTAATTAGTTTAATGAATTAATTTTAAGAGGTCGATTAAATGAATTTAGATGTATTTGTCGAGGCATGTGTTGACTTTTGATTATGATAGCAATTTAGTCAGGGTAATTTAAGTATTTGAAATAATTGATGCATTTAATAAATTAAATACATAAAATTAATGTAATTAGTATATCTAAATGTCAAAATAGGTGTTTTTAATATGAGTAAAATATGGTATTAGAATGGTTATTTAATTGATAGAATGTGAAATGTAGGTGCATGATATTGATAGAGTTAGCATAAGAAAAAAATAAATGTAAATAAGTGTAGTAATTAAGGTGATTAATTAGGTTTAATATGTTATTTATTTAATTATACAATTATTTGTTATAAATGATTTAATTATTTAATTATAAAGCATTATTTGTTATTTGTTATAATTATAGAAATCACAATTATTTATTTTTTTATAAATTAAATATATTTGATTCAATTAATTATTCAAATAAGCATATTAATGGGGTTTTAAAATGATATCAACACTCGCCTCTAATAGGTGTAACATGTCAAGTAATAATTGCTTGGTGATTCAACTATATTGGGGTGGAAAAATTATATATGCAGGAGGGTCAATTTCAGATGACCCCCTATACCGAAAAAAGGTGTTGTTCCTTACAGAGAGGGTAGGTTATGATGATTTGGTAGACAGAATATACAATATTATGGATTTAGATCAAAACAGCCATAAGATTAGTTTGATATTTCAGAGTTGCCTCCAAAATGGCATGTTTGGT
This sequence comes from Coffea humblotiana, assembly GCA_023065735.1. Classification (NCBI taxonomy): domain Eukaryota; kingdom Viridiplantae; phylum Streptophyta; class Magnoliopsida; order Gentianales; family Rubiaceae; genus Coffea; species Coffea humblotiana. The sequence goes on from CM041210.1 coordinate 27,548,550, forward strand.
GCAATGCCTTTGGTGGATGACAATGGAGTTGTTGGACTGTACTACTTACAATTTGGTAGTAGACATGCAACCAAAATGTATTTAGAGGTTGAGGAGCTCTTTGGCTTGGAAAAGGATGATACTCAAACCTTGAAAATTGTAAGTGCTAATCCTAAGAGAGGTGGTAGTAGTTCGGAACATGTAACTTTGTTCCAGTCAGTCGGCCTTTTTTAGAGTCAAATGACCCAATTAGATGTAGGAGATGTCCAACCACGGCATAAAGGGCGAAGAAGGGATAATGATCAGCAAACGAATAATGATCCTTCAAGTACAAGTGGTCGACCGATAATGCACAAGTCGACATTTCAAACTCGAGGTGCGAATATTGAATCGGCATCGATGTTCAATGCACTACCATCTACTGACGTTGAGTTTGTAGATGTTGACATGGACTCTGAACCGGAGCCGGATCTTGATGGTTTGATAATGAGAACCACCAACATGATATCGATGCGCAGGAAGGGTATCCAGAGCTCCCAATTACGACCCATGCTCCTTGGATAAACAGTGAGGGACCACAACTGTGTTATGAAGCTGGTGTTGACGCTGCATTGAACTTTGACCCCCTTGATTCTGGGTGAGTGAGAAATTAAAGTTGTGGACGAACACACCAAAGATTTAGAATTGGGCCTACTGTTCAAAAACAAAAAGCATGTCAAACGCGCTGTGAAGTTGTGGTCCATAAAGGAGAATAGGGAGTTCAAGTCCGTGAGAGTACGCCAACGACTTGGTATGTCCGTTGACAGGCTCGTAACTCCGTACCTCCATGTAATTAGTAGTTTCGTGCAACCTTGCGCAGCTCGCACAACATATGGATGATTGTCACACTTGCCGATAAGCATACCTACTTCCGTGTTTGTTATAGTAACGACCACCGGGTTGAGTAGTGACATAATTGCCGAGCACATTATTCCCCATATTATGAATGTTCTAGTGTACAAAACCAAGGAAATTTAGGCATCGGTGAAACAGGAGTTTCATTGCGATGTGTCATATAAAAAAGCTTGGTACGCCAGACGCCGTGCCATTGATATATTATATGGGGATTGGCCAAATCCATAGCGCAGCGGCCGACATATATTCAGGAGTTACAACGGTCAATCCGAATACGATAGTTGTTTGGAACTATCATCCATTAAGTATCCTTCCAAATAATTTTTGACTACATATTTTGGGCATTTACTCCTGCCATCCAAGCCTTTCGCCATCTAAAACTGGTCATATACGTAGATGGTACCTTTTTGAAAGGACCTTATTGGGAAAAACTTCTTTTGCCATAGGTTTTGATGCTAGCAACTCAATGTTTCCCTTGGCATTTTCCCTAGTTGATAAGGAGAATAATCGGAATTAGCCTTGGTTCATAAGGTTATTATGCATTCAAGTGTGTGGTGATGTGCAGAATGTATGCGTTATTTCTGATCATTACCACGACATCATTAGCGCTATGCGTACACTCGAAGAGTGGCAGGAGCCATTAGGGATGCACCGATTCTGTTTGATTCACATTCTGAGCAATTTTACACAAAAATTCAAGAATGAAAGGTAAACTGTCTCTGGACCCTTACATATTTGACATGTTTTCATGTTCCTATGTCATTGACTTACAGTCGATCCTATTCTGACGGCATTTTGCGATGCTGGTAGACTTAAGAGCCTAATGTTCGCCGCTAGTGTGGCAAATCAGCCGCACAAGTATAAAAATTCATGAATGTGATTTTCTCTGATTTTCTCCTAAATACAGAGGCATATGCATGGCTAAGGGATGGATCAGTTCGACCTGAACAATGGGTTTTGGTGCAAAGTGAGGGATATCATTGGGGGCACATATCCACAAATATGATTGAATGTTTCAACAATTTATTGAGGAACGCTCGGTTGCTGCCAATTACTGCATTTATACGGTTCACGTTTAACCAAACGATTGTTCTGCTTGTCAAAAATCACAACGCTACATGGGATCAGGTATACGCTTTCCCATGGAAATGTTGGGATAAATATGTCAAAAATGAAAAAAAAGGAAAGGCACATGCAGTTTAAGTGTTCGATCATAAGAGGGGTATTTATTGCATCGTGACTATTTATCGACAAAGTCATCAAGGAGGTAATGCCTAGACTATTGACATTGAAAATCGCACATGTACATGTGAAAAATGGAGAGAATTGTGATTCTCATGTTCACATGCCATAGCTGCGTGTTTTAAGTATGGTATTAGTCCAATGATACTTGTCGCTCCTGAACATATGTTTTCCGCTTATTAGTCTACATTTAGCGGTCCTTTCCAACCGTTAAGGGTCTCAAAATATTGGCCCGTAGCGGAATTAAAACTAAACATCATGGGAGATTAGTTGAAACAAAAGATGCCAGGACCGTTGAAAACTACTAGGATCAGAAATCAGATGGATAAAAGATATCCTGATGCACCATGTCGGTGCAGTAACTGTTTACAGCCGAGTCACACTACCCCTAATTATCCCTATGATGGTTACTTTCATAAATAGTATTTTGTATGAGTTGTGGTAGAAGTTCGAGATAGTAACTAAGACCGTATTCATGCTACTTTGATATGAACTACTATTTTATGTTAATAAATATTGAATTTTTTATATTATCTGGTACGATGAATTATTAATTAAATCATCCTATTTTATTTATGTAACTTTTATTTGAAAATAGAATTTAAAATACAGCGATGGAACACAACCATAGCACCCCCTCATCTCGGACCTTTGGATGGGAGAGTTTTATATCTACAATCCAACAAAGGTCTGCTGCCATTTTTCAAGGCACAGGTGTGGATCTAAATATTCGGCGTTGTGATAAGAGGTTTTTTCAACCTCTGATAGATTTAGATCTACAGGTTGCTCAATATATCGATGCAGTTGGCTTTTATGGCATTCGCAGAGCCGGTTATCTCACAGTAGATCATAACCTTATAAATGCGCTTGTGGAGCGTTGGAGGCAAGAGACACACTTTTCACCTTACAATTATGGGAGAGGCGATAGTAACTCTGCAAGATGTGGGGTTTTATGGGGTCTACATGTTGATGGTCTACCAGTTACATTAGTACACACTAGATGTAATTCATTACAGCATAAACAGTTGGTGCATGATATTTTAGGATACTTGCTAGAAGATAACATGCTCAACCACAGTTGTCTAAAGCTATCATCTATATCCCGACGGTTGAGTACACTGCTTCTTGCAGATGTTCCTGATGAGATGGTTTGCCAGTATGCTCGTATGTACATCCTGATTCTATTGGGTAGACTGCTATTTGCGAATTCATGCCAGAATCTCGTCAATTTAAATTGGATCGAATATGTTCGTGACCTGGATGCCATGAGTCAGTATAGTTGGGGGTTCGCGACGTTGGCCTGTTTATACTCACGAATGTGCTACGCATCGCACACTGCTGCAATCACAACTGATGGTCTGTATTTGTTACTATAGCTTTGGACATGGGAGCGGATTCCCGTGATTCGTCCTGATGTACACCCATGTACTGAAATTAGGGATTTTCCTAGAGAAGAGAGATGGCTACCAAATGAACCGGGATTGACCATTCTAGCCAATCCAGCACACATTATCGTGAGCAACTAGCCTTACTACAGACGGATCAGGTCTTTCCTCTTATATCTCAACTAGTTATGTTTTATAGTAATTTTCGCAATTTTGGTCCACACCTGAAAAATTGTTATGGTATCAGTTTATTTGGATGCGTATAATGATGGTATATTGGCTAGCCTACTTGATTACTATAAATGAGGAGAGCGCATATGGCGAGCAAGAGTCTCTCTTATATTCTGGCACATCATAGAACTATATTGTCCGATCGTGTCATGCGTAAATTTGGGATGAGGTAGGAAATTTCGGAACCAGTTAACACTAATCGAGGTGGCCTACGCCAGTTGGATCTTTCCGATTATTCGGGAAGGAATTGAGCTCATTTTCATAGGGGTTGGATAGAATATTGGAATGCACGTGTAGATGCAAAGATACCTGGTATGCCCAAAGCAACATTCTGGCCTTCGAATAAGTATCTCGAGTGGTATCACAATCACACCATTCTGTACATTACGCCTCCTATCCAGTAGCATGCACAGTTTGGGCAAATGTTGAATGAAGTTTCTGGCCAGTTTGAGTATTTAGTAAGTTACTACTACTTCAAATTTTAATTTATTTACTATTGGACAATGATTGATAATAGTTTCTCCATCTTTGACAATGCCAGATAGATACTATACAGCGCATTGGCCGGCAATCACATGACACACTTGAACTTGATGACACTGAAGGTCGGTTTCATCCACGTCTATTGACCATTGTTGATGGGGCATATGGATCAATGAAACACCTCCAATGCTTTGATCGCATGGTAGTTGGTGATTTTGACTCTTTCGATCACAATCCTTCCACATCGCAAAAATATATCATTCCAGAATCCCATGCGACATGTCCCTACACAAGGTGGACTATCATCTAGCAGAAGTCGACGGCAAAAGCATGGCTTGTAAGACGAAGTCATCGGCAAGATGAGCATTCAAAACACCGAGACAGGCACTCAATCTCGACACAGCCGACTAGTAATCAATTCACCACATCTATGTCTTTGACGATGGCAGATGCACTTGCTATGCCACCTATGTAGAATATATTGGCCTTTGGCCCTTAGGTCACGTCATTCCCGCACTCACTGCATATTGGTCTAGATGCCACCCCTTCGCCACAGTTTTTGCCTTTTGGTACACATCCCACGCCCTCTCCACATTTTCCTATATTTGGTGGACAATTTCCATCCTCATCACATGTGCCTATTTGGATATGTTCCCACTACATTGGCCTCATATTCTGCTTCTGAACTGCATCCAATATTCACTTTTCTTAGTGGAATGGGTGGTACGTCTCCTATTTTAGACCTTCCTGATTATTACAGTTTTGGACAACCTATGGCCGTACTACGTCGATCTAACCCATATCTACTACTGGATGCGGTCATCAGGAGATTTTATCATGTATCTTTCTCAAAACGACTATGATAGCAATACGACTGCAAAGTCGGTCGAGAAGGAGGACATAGGACTTGATGCTGCTTCCATAGATCTTGCGCCTCCAATCGATGCACCGCAGGAGCCTATAGTTCTTCGTGAACGTTGCAGATGACAGCCCAAAAAACTTTGCTATCCGCCCATAACACCAGTTGATAAAGGCACGGGCAAAAGACATACCGAGAGTTGATATTATTATTTCCTGTACATGTTTTTAAATTTTGAATATTTCAATATGGGATTTAGCATTATCGTTATTTTTAAATTTCACCATTTCACGTTATCAGATTTTTCTTCTTTTCTATTTTTTGCTGTTTTTGTTTTTATATTACAATAAATTTAAATTTATAAAATTATAGTGAACATTAAATTTTTTTTTTGTTTAACTACCTACTATCATATTTACTTCTAACTCTATTCTTATACTCAGTTACTGTCATTTAATAATTTATTGGTATATTTTATTTGTATAAATATCAATTTTCTATGCATTCTATAAAAAATTAAAATCAAATCTTATACATAAGAATTCTAACGATTGTTTTTCAAAGATTTGAGAAATGCATCTTATTGTAAATTGAATGAGATTTTTTGTTTAAGAAAGCTTTTTTTAGGGTTTAACATAAGATAAGAATAATTGATTTAACAAATCTGTCTTCATCTTTTTCTTACGTTTCAACTTTAGAAATTTTTTAACTAAAAAGGCTGTCGGGCTTAGTTAGTCGGGCACATAAGTTTTTAATTAAAAATATTTAAAAATTTTACCTCTAAAAAAATTTAGAAAAGGGATAATATCAGAAACCTCTCTTCAACTTTCTTTTAATATCACTTACTACTCCAAAAATTTTAAACATATCGCTTACCTTCCAAGACAAAATCTTGAAAAACCTTAAACTACACTTTTACACTTTTTGTTAATGAAAAATACACTTAAATGACTTTTATATGCTCCATTAAAATTGCACATATATATAGGCGAGGATGCCATTTTGGTAAAAGTCTAGCTAGCTCCAAAGCTTAAGCTCTAAAGTTTTGGTAGGGAGAATTGAATTCCAATCAAAGCTAGAATCTAGCGGCCATTTTTTTGGCTTTTCGCAGCACAGCCCAGAAGGAGTCAGAGACATTATTTTTTAAAACTTTTGCAGCTCCTGCCACAATTAATTAAGCGAAGATTTTGCAGCTCCTGCCACAATTAACTTTTGCAATCCTTTCCAACGACATTCTGAAAAAAAAAAAAGAAAATTCCAGTCAATGGAATCTAATCGAAGCCAGCTTTTTTTTAAAAAAACTTTTGCGTCTCCTGCCGAGGTGTGTCAACCGGGCAGCCAGTCTTTTTTTTTAAAAAAAAAATTCATTTATTGTCGTGCTGACACAGCCGGCAGCCATTGTTTTTTTTTTTTTTTTGGATTTTATTGTCTGGCTGACTAAGCCTGGCAACAATAGTTTTGCCCTAACTCATTGTTAGACCACCATTCTTCTGAATTTTTTTTATCAGCAATATTCTGAGTAATTGGCCTGAAAAATGCGACGGTCAACTCGGAGTGGTTAAATCTTTGAAGAAGCCATGAAATCCTATTAATGACCATCAACTTGAAATTTCATACTTTGATTGGATCCATTATGTAAATAGTAGTATAAGATATTCAGCCCCATTAGTCCCCCAAATCCAGAAAAAAATGGTAATTCAAATAATTAACTTGATATTTAAGTACAATCATCATTACAGGAAGTATGAAAGAATGACAACTTAACTAGGTAAAGATACAGTTGTACTACTATGATAAAAACAATTGCTCAAGCTGGGATCCTATTCCATGGTTTTCTTTCCAGGAATAGAAAATAAAGAATTGAACTTTTGGGTGTAGAGAAAGAATCGAAAAAACCAAAATAAAATAAAATTAGAGACCAGAAGCGAAAGGCACATTGGTGGCCGGCAACCAAGAATTGCCAGCAATGAAGTTTCCGACTGTGAATTTAGAAGCCTCTGTTGCACTAGTTATCACGTGATACCCCTTCCAATTTACCCTCTTTGCAGTTGACGAGCCAGGCCCTGTATTAGCATATTCTCCGTAGTATAAGGTATCCAGAGCAAAATTACCACTCCAGGGCAGCCAACCAGCTGGATCAATTAGACCATCAAGAAATGTTTTCATAAACACCGTTCTTGAATATTGTTGCCATGGCCTTCCAAGATATGTCTTGACTGAGCTCTGCACTGGCTTCAAATCCGAAGCAGCTGTAACTCTGGAATTGTGGATAGATATTCCAGTGTTTTGGTTGGGATCGGTTCTACCTTGTGCTGTGATAGTGTTTATCTTGTTCGGAGGATTTCTTGAATAAAGATTGCAATTCTGGAAAACAACAGCAGCATTTCCAAATATGTAGTCAACAGTTCCATAGACATCGCATTCCTGTAAAATTGTCTTTGCGAGTGGACGTAAAGGGTATCTTGATAGCCTTCAAAGCTGCACTGGTAGAAGACAGAGAGATCGGAACCAGATCGAAGAGCTACTGCTTGGTGATTTTGAGGTCCGGCTGTGTTCCTAAATGTAATTCCTCGAGCAATGAATCCATCACCACAACCGCTGAAATTATGTAGACAGGAACATTGTCAGCTCCGTTACAATTTCTACACATGAATATTCAAATAAATTCGAAAACCAACATCACTATAGGGCTGCCATGCATGCAAAGAAGAAGTTCTTTATCATCGAGCATGCATGTTGTTAACAAACAAGTTCGTGGTGTAATTTGTGCTAGAGAAACCTTTCTTGATATTCATTTATGTTCCAAGTTATCTAAAATCTCTTCTAGAAAGTGTGTGTGTGTATATATTTATATATACACACACACACACACACTTCATATTCGAAAATCAACATTACCACAACTTCTGTGTGTGTGTGTATATATATAAACTAAAATTGCTTTCTTTGTAAGCTTAACTTACCAACTGTTGCAGATTTGAAAGTGGTGGTACCACCGCCAACGCTATTGCTTCCGTGATAATGGTTTTTCCAATACCATCACCAACCAACATGATATTCTTCAACTTAGTTCCAATCTCCACATTTTCCTTATACGTTCCAGCCTTTACGTGTATCACATACCTTCCATTACCCGATCGTGTCGCTGCAGCAGCTACAGCTGCAGCAACCGTCTTAAAGTTGCCCGAACCATCTTGTGCTACCACAGCATTCGGTGTTGGAGATGAAGACTGCAAGAGTTTCCTGTCGCCCGGAGTCACCCAAGTTGGGAACCCTCCTTATAACTTGGCTCATTATATCCCACTTTGTTTAGGGATAATGTGTTACTAATCAAACAGCTAACGTTGTTTGACATCAAGGGCACAAGATGATCAGCAACACCAAGCTCAATGAACCCTTGTTTGCAGGTCTCAAGATTGGTGAGTGCTGTGCTGAGCCAAGTTTGTGCATCAACTGCATTGCACTTGGTGTAAGGATCAACAGTTTGTTAATCTTGACAATGGTGCTTTCATATAGCTCTAAACAATCTTCCCACGCGGCCTTTTCGCGTCATTTTGACATTTTGAGCCGAGGTTATTGGTGTTTTCTTGAGCATGCACGGCACGTTCTAAGGCAAGATTGAGTGACATCTTGAAAAATCGGACTTCCCTTTTATGGGATAGTTATAGCCATATTTAGGGTTTGGACAAGAAATATTCACATGGTTGTGGATATGGGGTTTGTGCACACCATGATTTTATTGATGGTGGAGGAGGAATATTTCTAGAGAGGCAGGAGAAAAAAACAGTCATGAACAGAAAAATTGCCAAAGGGAATGCCATTGCCAGCTTAGAGATCAACATGTCAATGGATCGACTTGATCAAGATGGTGAAATCGGAAATGTAAGGAATAGAATGCTTTGTAATTAGCAAGCTTGTGTGGAGTACTTTCAGATGAGCTTTGGGTGACTATATATAGAAGTGCAAGCAAAAACATTGGGCGGTTTAGTCTAAAACGTTGGATGTGGGGTAGGGATGAACATTCTTCGTTCCTTTTATCATGTGGTTCAAAAGTAGTAAAGCAATTCAATATTCTGAATTTTCTGATTTTGCCTGCGGAGACTAAATCTAATCATGAAATATAGCAACAGCTATATTGAGTTATATATTATTTTTGTTGACTTGATGACAATCCAGGAATGGATGAGGAAATTAGACTCAGCACATGACGCGTCTAGGTCATATTCTGATCTTTTGCAAGTGTTGAATGGGTTACGGGGAAGCTAGCTTTTGTTGGAAAGTATCACAAGTTGAGTTGTTGTCCAATTTAAGTCAGTTGTATAATTTTTACAACATTTAATGGAAACTTGCACAACTTCAGTGTAAAACTTGGATTTGTAACTCATATAACTGTATGAATTTATGCAAAAATTACGATTACATTATGACTGTATGAATTTACCGGCAAGGTTATTAAATGTATTCAATTGATTTGAGCTGGAGCTTGTGAGACCTCAAATGCTTCTGGTTCTTGATCGCCTTTCACATTTGCTTTTGACTGTTGTTGGCCTGAACACATTTTCCATTTTGGGAGCTAAATTAATTGATTGAATAAATAAAAAATAAAATTGAGTTTGCTCGAATTGAAGATTATTTGAAAATTACTTTTTTATAATTTGATGTATTAGAAATAAAAAAAAGGTAATTAAAAATATTTTAAAAACAATTGAAAAATTTGTTTATGATGTAAGAAAGTTTCCTTTTTCAAATATTTCCAATCCAAACACATTTGACAGTACCAATGCGTGGTAGCGACATATTACTTGATCGAATATTATGTGTTGCGATGCATAAGTTGTTTGTACCAAATTAAATTAACCTTATTCGAAAAGTTAGGCCTAGTTTCGAAAGCTATTTTTCTCCAAAAAATTATTATATTTTTTCTAAATACATATCTCAATTACCTTTTTATCTAACATATAACAAATTATTACAGTACATTTTTTTAACAGAAATTTTAGAAAATAGCAATCCAAACGGTCTCTAAGATAGCAACTTAGTAATAAAATTATCAACAGTGCTAATAAATTCTTTCACGTATGTAACGGACTTGGATGTGAATTCATTCAAGGAGTGATCGAGAACCCAAACAAAATGGCCGATCTGAAAGTGAATGGTATCATTTTTCTGTAAATGAGCTAAGTAACATTTCCATGAGATGAATAGTGCTATTTTGGACTTGTACTAACCAAATGAAGAAACCAATTTGTACTTTGGTTTTAAAAAACTGCTGAGTGGATTTAGCTGTTAGGCATTTCAGAAAACCAGTCTTAACATTGGACGCTGACATTTCAATGCCTTTTTCTTTTGGGGCGACGATTCATTCGTAAATTACCTTTGCTTCTTAAGAGCAGTATTTCATTTTGCACCTAAAATGTATATTTGTCCAACTATTACACGACCAAATAATTCGTATATATTCCTGAGTCATATTTTGTGAACTAAGTTTACGTTGATATTCATATGTCACAACAAAAGAAAAATTCAATTCCTGTATACTTTGTCAAATCGAGACTATAGTTAGGTTCTAAGGAATTAGAGAAAAATCCTTGGTAGGTTGCTAAGGTTTAAAGAGGACGTGTGGAATTAAAGGCTCACGAAATTTGGGTCATTCACGTGCTGTATTGCGGTTGCGGCCACCATTCTTTTAGTCAATTATCCAAAAGATGCGGTGCGGAAGGACACCAAAGTCTAAGCTTAGCTGTTAGTTACTCAAGGATGCCAATATTCTCGATGTTATGAAAAGTAAAAGGTGAAAACAAAAGTGAGTAGGACTTTTCTTTTTATTCTATGCTTTTGCGCTGTAACTCGATATTTGGCTAAATTATACATAATTCCCTGTAGTTTAGCTCATTATCACATAACCTCTTTAATGCTTCAAATATCAGGTTTAGCTCCTATAATTTTATACAAAGCAAAAATTTAGCCAAAAAAAAAATCTTTATCACATTGTTAGTTGAAATACCAGTATTGCCCTTAGTTAAGTACTGATTTAATACAACAGTTTTAGCCACCTTTGCATAAATCGTAGGAGGATTATGTAAATAGCTACAAATACCATAGAGAGTTAAAGTAAATATTCATGCAACTCATAAGGGAATTAAGTGGATATTAAGATTCCATCACAATTATTTTTTTGGAGCATGTCTACTTCAATTACTTGGATAGTATTTATTTGCATACTTTTTATTTGCTTGCATCATCAATACATTTTTCAATCACCTTTCTATCTCACATAAAAAAGTACTATAGTATTTTTTTTCAAAAAATTATCCCAAATAATCTCCTATTCAAACATACTAACTATTACTAGTAGTGGAGTACTTTCTATTCATATTTCACTTTGTACAGAACAATAAGGGGTTGTATGATTATTTTGAAACTTTAGGGGTTCTTATGACATTATTCAAAGTTACAAGAAGGTCATATGTATTTTATCCTTGAGAATTAGGCTCCTAAATGTCAAAAAAAAAAAAAAAAGTGATCATACAGATTTGCGTTTCTATACATAACACCAAAACTAAAAATCAAACTGTCTCATTAACTAGTAATCTAGCATATGTCTTTATGATAATTATCGAAGACTTGAAATGTCCTCTACCTAGAAATTTGACATCACTAGTCTGCTTTGTGACTAGAATATTCAATATCTCAATTCTGCAACTGGGTTCAAATTCAAGTAGCTATCCTGTCTATTTTGATGGTTTTCTTTCACATTACACACGCCACATAATTCATGGACAGGATAGCATTAATTTGTTGAATTACTTCATTGAGTGCTGCTGCCCTTTTGCTTCGTGGAAACAACTCTTTATAAGAAAAACAAATGCAATGCTGATGACTGCTGAGCTTTCGACTTCAAATATTCCATTTTTTTCTGACTTTTAATTGTCGTCATTTCTCTATTTTTATTTATTTATCTTTTTGGCTGTTAGACAACTAAGGATAAAGCAAATTAAGCTAAATCTCCTAATAATTTACAGAGAATTGTAAGAGGATGGTATGAGTAGATATACTTGTTATTATTTTTTGTGGTTTGAATTGAGGATGTTTGAAACAATTCCTAACAACTCATGGCAGATCTATGTATTGGCTGATAAGTAGATATTTTACATGTTTTAAGTGTGTTTTATTGGTTAGTTTTGTTGTGTTTTATTTAGTTTTATAGCTAATTAACTAAGTTTCTAGTGAAAATATGCATTTTATGGTTTAAAGGATAAAAATTACATTTCTATGGATTTTAATGGCGAAAACTTCATTTTTTGTAGGGATTCAATCATTAAATGGCATGATATGAGAAAATATTTCAATGATTGATGATGATTTGAAATAGTTTAAAGAAGATATGAAGTGCAAGAGAGGAAATGTAATCAAGAATAAAAGAAAGCAAGTTTCACAACTTTGATATCTTGTGGTATTTCGGCGATATCTTGCTACAATGATCGGATTGAGGTGATTCTTAAACCATTTTGAAACTAAGAGGCAGATCGCATTTGGTATGAAGATATCGAAATCCAGTTCAGTCATTTTCATAGTCAAAAAGTTGAAATACCAAAGTGAAACTCTGTTGTCAAAAGTTGAAACAGGCTCTGACCAGTTAATGGTATTTCGATCATATCTCCTGCAACCGTTCCTGCCCCTGGTCCCTAAACTCCAGCTTCTTCCTTTGTCTAACGAGAGGAAAAAGAAATAGATGGAAAAGAAACGGGAATGAAGCAGAAAAATGGTAGGCTAAAAGTCAGAAGAAGCGGAAAGTGATAGCACAAAGGAAAAAGGGAAGGCAAGGAAGAACAAGAGGAAAGGTGCAGGTGAAAAACCAAAATTCAGCCCAAATAGTAAGCTACTATTCTGGAAGCCTGTTATGTCTAGAAGGGCAAACACATAATTTTAAGGAAAAGGACAAAAATGCCGTAGAATAGTTATACACAGTTTAGACTAGGGTACACTTTATGAGGTTATTGCTAGAAAAAACAAAAACACAATAGCTGCTTCGTTTTGCAACGTGGGAGACCTGTTTGGATTGCATTTTTCTAAATTTTTTGTAGAAAAATTACTATAGTGATTTGATATATGTGAGTAAAAAGACGATTGGAAAATATGTTCACGAAAAATATAGCAATTTTTCTTTGAAAAATTACTGTCCAAACAAGGCAGGTTTTTATATATATGTAAGATATAGAAGAAAAACATTAAAAACAACAAAGCATAAAGAAAAACATGATTCCAATTTCCAATTGACATCACCACGCTAACAAGAATGTCAATGGATGCTACTTAATCCATTTCGTATTTATATAAGGTTATAATAAACAGATTGTGATCTTTGGTTGGTTTGAAGAAGTTTGCTAGTTTGACATATATATATATATATATATATATATATATATATACTATGAAAGTAACTATTTTAATTAGAACTATTTCTCACTCCTACGTGGCAAGTCTAATTGAAGAGAATTAATAAGTTATGGATCACTTGGGTTTTACCCATATTGAATCCTATTTGGAATATATTATATGTTTAAAAATTATCTCTAATTTTAATATAACTTTAAAAAATAACTAATTTTATCTTAATAATATTGCTTTAACAAACAACTAAGCTTATCTCAATGATTCTGCTTTCTATCAAATTATTACATGTAGGACTATAGTAAAATCTTTTTTAAATCACAATTATTGAAATCTTAGATATCCCAAATTACTTTCTTAATCATAGTTATTGAAATCTTACATATCCCAAATTACTTCCTTTCACCAACCGTTGATTAATATTCAAATTTTTCATCATTTCTTCCTTTAATTTTGAATTAACTTAGTGTAAAAAAGAGAATTAATTGTTACACTGACAAATTTATCAATATTTTTGGAAATTGAATATTTATTGATGAAGAAAAGTGGATTTTTGGATTTTTTCTACTTAATTAAATATGAATATATAATTCTAGGTTTATGGTCATTATAAAAATTAAATTATCTAAAAGAATATTTGTAAAGAAAAGGAATATCTACAAGTTTTTATATGGAATACATTATTTGATATATAGTATGATATTATAGTGAAAGTATGTAAACAATTTTTAAAAATTAGTAAATAATTGAACATTTAGAATATATTAATTGTTTAAAGTTAAACAAATGAACATGTAGGATTACTGTTAATTTTTGTATTTAAATTATTTATATTTGTATAAATTCATAATAAATAAATAAAAAAAGACCGTGTTAAGGCATGGGTAAAATTCTAGTATATGTTGAAAAAAATCTATGGTTTAACAAATCAAATTTGAAAAAGACAGAAAAAGTAAAAATGTACTTGTGGATATAAAGTCTCCGACCGTTGCTTTATTGACTAATGTTGACAAAGGCGACGGTCAACCCAAAGTGCCTAAATCTTGAAGAAGTCATCGAAATCCTAATTAACCACGACCATGAACTTGAAATTTCATCCATGACAATCAACTTGAAATTTCATACTTTGATCGGAGCAATTATGTGGATAGTAGTATAAGATATTCAGCACCATTAGTCTCCCAAATCAAGAAAAAATGGTAATCCAAATAATTAACTTGATATTTAAGACAACCATCATTACAGGAGGTGTGAAAGAATGACAAATTAACTAATAAATTAAGATACAGTCGTACTACTAGGATAAAAACCAATTGCTGTAGCTGAGATCCTATTCCGTGGTTTTCCTTTCCAGGAATAGGAAATAGACATTAATTTTTTCACTGCTAAATAAAAAATAAAGAATTGAACTTGTGGGAGTTAGAATTAGAGACCAGAAGTGAAAGGCACATTGGTGGCTGGCAACCAAGAATTGCCGGCAATGAAGTTTCCGACTGTGAATTTAGAAGCCTCCGTTGCACTAGTTATCACGTGATACCCCTTCCAGTTTACCCTGTTTGCAGTTGACGAACCAGGCCCTGTATTAGCATATTCTCCGTAGTATAAGGTATCTAGAGCAAAATTACCACTCCAGGGCAGCCAACCAGCTGGATCAATTAAACCATCAAGAAATGTTTTCATAAACACCGTTCTTGAATATTGTTGCCATGGCCTTCCAAGATATGTCTTGACTGAGGTCTGCACTGGCTTCAAATCCGAAGCGGCTGTAACTCTGGAATTGTGGATAGATATTCCAGTGTTTTGGTTGGGATCGGTTCTACCTTGTGCTGTGATAGTGTTTATCTTGTTCGGAGGATTTCTTGAATAAAGATTGCAATTCTGGAAAACCACAGCAGCATTTCCGAATATGTAGTCAACAGTTCCATAAACATCGCATTCCCTGTAAAATTGTCTGTCGGAGTGGACGTAAAGGGTATCTTGATAGCCTTCAAAGCTGCACTGGTAGAAAACAGAGAGATCGGAACCAGATCGAAGAGCTACTGCTTGGTGATTTTGAGGTCCGGCTGTGTTTCTAAATGTAATTCCTCTGGCAATGAATCCATCACCAACGACCGCTGAAATTATGTAGAAAGGAATATTGTCAGCTTCGTTAACATTTTCTACATATGAATATTCAAATAAAATTCGAAAACTAACATCACCTTATAGGCCTGCCATGCATGCAAATAAACTAAAATTGCTTTCTTTGTAAGCTTAACTTACCAACTGTTGCAGATTTGAAAGTGGTGGTACCACCGCCAACGCTGTTGCTTCCCGTGATAATGGTTTTTCCAATACCATCACCAACCAACATGATATTCTTCAACTTAGTTCCAATCTCCACATTTTCCTTGTACGTTCCAGCCTTTACGTGTATCACATACCTTCCATTACCCGATCGTGTTGCTGCAGCAGCTACAGCTGCAGCAACCGTCTTAAAGTTGCCTGAACCATCTTGTGCTACCACAGCATTTGGTGTTGGAGATGAAGATTGCAAGAGTTTCCTGTCGCCCGGAGTCACCCAAGTTGGGAACCCCTCCTTGTAACTTGGTTCATTATATCCCACTTTGTTTAGGGATAAAGTGTTACTAATCAAACAGCTGACATTGTTTGACATCAAGGGCACAAGATGATCAGCAACACCAAGCTCAATGAACCCTTGTTTGCAGGTCTCAAGATTGGTGAGTGCTGTGCTGAGCCAAGTTTGTGCATCAACTTCACTGCATTTGGTGGTGTAAGGATCAACAGTTTTGTTAATCTTGGCAACGGTACTTTCATATAGCTCTAAACAATCTTCCCACGCGGCCTTTTCATGCTCATTTCGACATTTTGAGCCGAGGTTGTTGGTGTTTTCTTGAGCATGCACGGCACGTTCTAAGGCAAGATTGAGTGACATCTTGAGAAAATCGGGCTTCCCTTTTATGGGATAGCCATAGCCGTATTTAGGGTTTTGGGACAAGAAATATTCACATGGTTGTGGATATGGGGTCTGCGCACACCACGATTTTATTGATGGTGGAGGAGGAATACTTCTAGAGATGGCTGGAGAAACAAAAACAGTTATGAACAGAAAAATTGCCATAGGGAATGCCATTGCTACCTTCGGGAACATGTCAATATATGGGTAGATTTGATCAAGATGATGAAAGTGGAAGACTAAGGGAATTGAAAGCCTTGTAATTAGCTAGCTTGTGTGGAGTACTTTCAGGATGAGCTTTGGGCTGCTATATATAGAAGTGCAGGCAAAAGCAATGGATGTGAGTGTGGGATGCACCTTCTTCATTCGTTTTATTATATAATTGAAAAGTAGTAAAGCAATTCAATATTCTGAATTTTCTGGCGTTGCCTGCGGAGACTAAATCTAATCATGAAATATAGTAACAGCTACTTTTGAGTTGTATATTATTTTCATTGACTTGATGGCCAAATAAAAATCAGGAGGAAACGCGTCTTATTGTAGAGAATATTGGCTGCGTATAAACATGCATGGAAATGCACAGTGTGCGTTGAACGGACGCAAATTTGATCTTTTGATTGTTGTTTGGTTATTGGCATCGACAGAATATTTCCCATTTTGCAAGTGCAAATAATTGATTGAATAAATATAGTTGAGTCTATTTGGATCGCAGATTAGTTGAAAAAAAATTTCATCATGATACTGTAGCACTTTTTATGAAGAAGTGATGTATTAAACATATGTAGATGATTCAAAATATAAAAAAGTGATTGAAAAATTTTAATATCATAAAAATATGTTTACATTTTATAGTACCAATACGTGGTAGCGACATATTAATTTATCAAATATTACATATTGCAATGTGTAAGTGGCTTCGGCTGAGATTAGGTAGATTGTGATGGAATACTCTGCATTGAAAAAAAAATCATGCAATTAGAATGTACTGTTATCTGAACTTTGCACAAAGAAAATCCTGTTTAGACGCTGTACATGAGCTAAGCAACTTTTTTCCATACGATGAACTGTGCTATCTTGGGCTCGTATTAACCAAATGAAGAAACCAATTTGTACTTTGGTTTTACAAACCTGTTGAGTGGATTTAGCTGTTAGGAATTTCAGAAAACCAGTCTTAACATTGGACGTCGAAAACGTTGACATTCAATATTTTTTTTGGGGTGGGGGGGGGGGGTGAGGATGTGGGGGACAAATCAAAGAATACCCCATTTCTAAGACTATGGGAAATTTTTTTTTTTTTTTTGTAATTAGCTAGCTTGTGTACTTTTTGCCTCCTTAGCTTTGATATCTTCTATTTTTTATTTTATTTTCTGTTTCAACTGCTAATATGTTTTCCGTTTATATTACCATTTGAATTCAACTAATTTTATTTTTTTTATAGACTTATAAAGTTCTTGAGTTTATAGTAATTTGTCCCTTGGTGGAGTGTTATTATAACAGATTCTGAAAGATAAATGCAGTCTTTATTTATAAGTGTGCATTTTTCAGAGAGCATGAAGTTATATATATGTGTGTGTGTGTGTGTGTTTAGAAATTAAACTTTATCTCCATATTGGCCGTGGGTGTGAAATTAGAATCCAGTTTTGCGGTTGGAGTCAGAAATACTTTCTTGAATAGCTTTTACGTATTCTGGTGGCCTTTAGTCAAAACAATTCCATGCATATATAAATCACCTTTGTTTCTTGGAGTATTTCATTATGCACCTAAAATGTATATTTCTACAATTATTTACCACCCAAAATTCTAGAATGGAATGATGAGTAAGAGAAAATGATATGAACGTAAGAAAGTTCCATGGCTTGGAGACTTTGACTTGAGATTGTTGAGGAATTGAGGAAAAATCGTTACCAGGTTGCTAAGCTTTAAATAAAACGTGTGGAGTTAGAGCGGCACGTAATTTGGGTCATTCACGCGCTGTATTGCTCAACTACAGCACAACCTCGATTGCGGCCACCATTCTTAGACTTATCCAAAAGATGTGGTGGGGAAGGACCCTAAGCGTAGCTATGAAAAGTAAAAGACGACAACAAAAGTAAATAGACCTTTACTTTATCTTCTTTGCATTTTCCCCTATAATTAGATTGGAGGCCTTGATAATTAGACTCCTAAATGTCAAAAAAAAAGGGTAAATTACCCTAACTTCCCGTGGTTTCATGTATTATCTCATGATCATCCTAACATTTCAAAACATCTACTTTACCTTCATGTGATCTCATGTAAAATAGAAATTTAATAGAAAATAGCCTTTGTAATGGCTTTGGTTATAATGCTAGTGTTGCCTGACTTAAGTACTAAATCTAACGACAACCTAACTACCTTGCATAAAATTATAAAAAAAATTATGTGGATAAATGCAAATCCTATAAGGAAGTAACGTGGATATTCATGCAAATCATAAGGGGTTTAAGTAGATTTTATGATTTCAACATATGTAGTTTTGGAGCGCGTCTTGTTTAATTGCTGTAATCGGTGGTGTTTTTGATCCACTTTTCACTTTAAATAAAATCATAAGGGTTATATGGCTATTATAAAATGTTCATGGAATATTATGGCATCATGCAAAATTATAAGGGGCTTATATGTACTTTATCCTTGATCATTAGACTCCTAAAGGCCAAAAATATATTAGATTGCCTCAGACCAGCACTGAGATACAGATGTAGTGATGGCTTGATAAGATATTGCCTCACATCCCATGTAGCACGCTAATGTTCAATTACTGACAATAAATTTGTAACTTTAAAAGATGCCATTGATTGCCTTATCGATTCAAAAACAACATGTAGGTAGGACCATCTGTTTCATTACCTAGTAATCTACTAGTCGTCTTCATGCTAATTATTGAAGACTAGAAATGTCGTCTACCTAGAAATTTGACATCACTAGTCTGCTTTGTGACTAGTATATCCAATACCTAAATTCTGATACTGGGTTCAAATTCAAGTAGCTATCCTGTCCATTTTGGTGGTTTTCTTTCACATTACATCTGCCATATAGTTCAGGGACAGGTACTTCATTGAGTTTTGCTGTTCTCTGCTTCGAGGAAACAACTCACACTGCGAGGGCGATCGGGGAAGAGTGGAGAGGATTTAACTGTTTAAGAAAAACAATTGAAACGCTGGTGATTGCTAAGCTTTCAACATCAAATTATTCCATTCTTAATTGTAGCGACTTCTCTATTTTTAATTTATTTTTCTGGCTGTTAGACCAACTAAAGATAAACCAAAGCTAAAGTTGCTGATAAATTACAAATAATTGTAAAAGGATTGAAATCACTAACTCAAAATCATTAACTCAAGTTAGCATGAGTCGATATTTGTTGGCATTTTTTCTAGTATGAAATAAGGATGTTTGGAATAATTGCTAGAAGTATATATTATTTAGAGAGAATCGTAGTTTTGATCCCCAATATGTGGTCTGTGTGCTAAATCGGTTTCTAATGTTTCGACCAAAACAAATTTATTCCTAAATTTTGTAATTTTATACAAATTTAGAACAACTAACTGAAATAGAGCAATGATCAATGGTCAATATCAAATTGCGTTAGTCAATAATTTTGAATTTGCACTTTCAGTCCCTAATGTTTCGATTTTGAATTATTATATTTTCTTAATTTTTAAATAGTGATATTAAGAGTTTTAGCATGAATTGAGATGCAAATTAGAATGAAATAGTATTAAATGGGTAATAAAATTGCTAATTAAACTTCTTTTTCTTCTTTTTTATTTTTATTTCATTTACTCATGCTAATAATATATCATGTGTTTCTTTTCTTTTGCAGATTTAGTATCAAATTTGGTATAATGTATGTACATCATTATTTCTCACTATTAGTAATGGCACTTTATATTGGTGCAATTTTGAATTTGCGGCATTTTCACGCTCATTCTGACACTTTGAGCCGAGGTTGTAGGTGTTTTTCGGGCATGCATCGCGCGTTCTAAGGCAAAATTGAGTGACATCTTGAGAAAATCGGACTTCCCTTTTATGTGATAGCCATAGCCATATTTAGGGTTTTGGGCCAAGAAATATTCACATGGTTGTAGTACCAAAAACTACGGCTCTATTTGGATTGGCTGTTTTTCGAAGTGTTTTTAAAAAATTTTGCTGTAGCAGAGTTTTTAGAGTATATTTTGGAAGATTTTTAGAAAATATTTTGAGATATTTAAGAGTAGAAGAGTTTCTAAAATATATTTTGACATTTTTAAAATTTTAAAAAAATTTAAACTAATTTTTAGATTACCTTTTAGAGTACTTTTTAAAAATTTTTTATTGTATTTGAAAAACTAATTTTTGAAAAACACTCCAAAAACAAGGGATCCAAACAGAGCTACAGCTTTAAGGCACTCATTAAACAAACTCATAAACTATGTTCCAGAAGTACAAATCATTCAAAATAATTTAAATTTTAGAGTAAAGTAGGGGTTTAGACGTTTAAATTAATGCCCTATGCTATATAGGGATTAGACATTTGAATTTAACTAAAGAGATAACCTCTTACTTTGTATGTGAAAACAGATCAAAATTGAAGTAACTATTTGATCCTTTCTCTGAAACACATGCACCAGTTATGCTTATTTGCAATTAAGGTTCCAGGCCTTTATGTTAGAGGGTTACAGTCAAAGATATAATTAAAAAAACATTACAGCAAATAAAGCACAATAAATTTAAAATGAAAATTCAATATATAGATGATATCTAGCAATAAGATGTTTTTATTTGTAAATGACAAAGTATAACATAAATATAAAAATTACACTCTCTTTTTTTAGAGAAAAAGAAAAAGACTCTCTACTCATTTTATTTCCTAACAATGCACGGCATGCAAAACTACGTTTCATGATCAGTCATTTAGTCAAAAACATTCATCATTTGATCATCCTCAATTTCTCAAATTATTCATTAAAAGGCTCAGTAGAGTTGTGGATGACAAATACTTTGATAACACACGGAAAAGCTATATATATATATATTACTAACACTCTTTTTTTTTTTTTATGTTTTAATGCAAGTCGATCTTACATTTTCTAGTTCATTTTCTTTCTTTCTTTCTTTCTTTTTTTAAGCTTAAGTCAATCTTATATGAGGATTTGGATAGTTAGAGATAGGAACAAAGAAAAGTGACTGGCGAATTCTCCATTCACAATTTTCACTAGTCCCAACTAAACCGGCCTATTCAATGTTTAGTATCTTGACAAGATGAATTAATTCAGACACCGATCATAAGATAAACAACAACAATAATCTTGGCATAGGCTTTAAGATCCAACTTAGATAGTAGGAACATTAGTTAGGGGAGCAAAAGGCCAACTTTCAAACTCTTCCCTTTTCCTGATCTCTTATAAGTCTTTGAATCTCACTTGAACTAAAAAAAGAGAATGAGGATCCATTTGGAGTTGCGGCACCTTATTGAAAAGTTCTTTTCCAATAGAGTTTTTAATAAAGTATTTATTAAGTGTTTAGCTACTTTTAAGTACACTGTTTGGAGATATAGTTCAATAAGTATCTATTGTATTGGATAATGTGTGATTTGAAAATTTTTAAATGTATTTATCTCTTTATTTAATTCATAATATAGGATAAATTAATTAAATTTAATATTTTTTTTTTAAATCATGAAAGCTACTCTAAAAGCACCAAATTTGAGTTTTTACTAAAATTGCTTTTAATACCAAAAACTCTATTCCTAACTTTATGGAATAATAATGCGGTAGCGGAAGCGTAGGAAACGAAGGGATTTCACGACCACCCTCCCAATCAAAATTGTTACTCGAACGAAACCCGACCATGAATCATAGATTCATGAACACGAGAGAAAACTCTCACAATTTGTAAACACCAACCAATAATATATTTATTTGGGAGGAAAAATCTTGTATTGTCTAGTTACAAAAGCCCTAATCATGCCTATTTATAGCTTACAAAGAGTTCTACTCAAAAAAAAAAGAAACAAACACCACTAAATCCCTAATAAATAAAGTTACTTATTTGGTTGGGATGATGACTGGCAATATTTGGCTCTATGTCGGACTCAATGATCACCACCCATGTTAGTAGCTCTGCATAGTAAATAGGAACTAGAATATAACGGGTCTTAAGAGGGGTCCGATGTCGGGTGCTCAACTCATCTTGGCTTAGCTTCATTCACAACCTTTCTTCTTTCTCATATAGTTACAACTCTTATTCATAAAATTAATAAGAAGACAAATAAAAATACTACTAAAAACACTACGACTATCCAATTATTCAATCTAATTAACTTCCTAGGTAGTGCTATTAATACGGATTGATAGATTGAAGAAGCAAGGGTTTCTCAAACCGGATCAGACTCCCTTAATTAACAAGAACTTGCGCTCGGGTTCTACAGGAAATTCCAACACAAACACGGGATAACAAGCCAATGATCCTCCCACAAATGTTGTAAGGCCGAAATAACATCACGGAAGCTTGCACTTGATCACGAATACTAGAAAATCCTGAGAAGATCTCAAATCCAACAATTCTGCCATCTCCCTTTGTCAACACAAATTTGATGAGTTTTCCTTGGATAACATGGAACTCCACTTGCCTAATCTTGGTGCGAAAATTATTAATAGATAAAGCTTTTCAAAAATAACTTTCTCACCAATTGCCTAATCGAGTCACTAGGCAATGGAATCGTTGATGATGGATTTGTCAATGGATTTGCCTGTGGAATTGTTGGGGAATAATCCATAAACAATTTGTCAATCTCCAAATCTTGGAACTCATCCAACCCCTCAGGTTTCACGATTATAGAATCGAGCTTTGCTTATGGTTCATCGGTAGGGAAAGATGAAAAAAACTCTGCCTCGGCCTCACCACTGTTTGGTCCACATATGAACTCCTCGAACTTGGGCTTCGATATTTTAGATTCAGATTTTACTACAACAGTGGACATTGTAGTTGGATGGATCCGATGCTGCTTGTTTAGTAATCCAATGTCGATTTTCATAGATCTGATAATTATGAGATATCAAAGAGACTGCACGATCATTGATGTTGTCAGGAATGAACCTCCTACTTGTGCATCTACGACGAACAGGTCTCTTAAATAACTCTTTACTTCAAGCCTTACATATAGATCATGAAGAAGTCAGTCCACATGATCTACGCTAGTGCCAAAACGATCAAGGTTAAGGCGAAGTGCATCAATGGGCATTGCAAGAGAAGCCTGCTCTAATACCACTTGATGCGGTTGCGAATGATGAGCGTGGGGCATACATATAACAATTAGCTCATATTCAAATTTTACATTTATAAATTCCTAAATACCCTACACAGGATTTTTCGCAAGTATACGAGTCGTTTATTGAGCATAGGGGTATTAATGTCGATCCCACATGAAAAATTGTCAATTACTAATATTTTTTGAATCCTTTATTATTTAGACTATCACAAGTACTAAATATTAAATCTACACTATAAACATGAGATAAAAGTAATCAAAATACTAATAGAAAGCTCCTAGAGGTATAGAATTCCTTACCACTCTTGCAAATGAAATTACTGGTTAATTGAATGTTATTATCTTGGCTAGTTATCGCATAATTTCCTAATATACGTGATACCCGCTTTCGCTGGTGTACCAACTATACCTATAGTTAATTCATACCTACTTTCGTGGTTATGAAACTAACTACAAGTTCATTTCTTCTATGAAACTACATGAAACAAGTCATTAAAACCACAAAGGTGCACATTTATTCTCATGAGTGTACTTCCTAGGTTTATCACTTCCTTAAATTAGTGTTAAATTTCAATTTCCATTGCAAACTTAACAGCTTAAGATTATCACAATTAATGGCCGGTTAATCACGGTTAGAAAAGCAAAAGTAATAAATAACTTACTCAAAATAATATCAGAAAATAACCAAGTAAATATCAATAACAAGTTTTAGAAAGTTCATCCATAACTCTAGGCATAAACTTTAGAAACACATATTGAAACAAATATAAAACTTGCATATTAACCATACTTAAGAATCTAATACAAAAGATAAAGAGTTGGAGAAGAGATAACCCTTTCACATGAGCTTCAACCCCCCTTTCTTCATCCCCATCTTCATCCTAATCTAGCCAATGTACAAGAGTGGATAAAAACTATACTACTCTATACTAAACTACTAAACTAAACTGATGAACTAAGGAAATTCTAATGAAGACTACATTTTTAGTGAGTTTCTCTAGCCTTCCAAAGTTGCAATCTCTAAGGCTGCTATTTATAGAGAGATTCAAACTCAAGATGAGTTGTTTCTAGTTGGCATTTTTGACTCTTGAAACTCTCAAAGATTTCTTCTCAAAGTTTCCATGCTCATATGCTCATTTCCAGCCGGAATCTTTATAGAAAAAGTGGTCAAAAAGATTGTGTGAAAAGAACACAAGTTGCAGAGCAACTTGCAGCCGAAATCCATGAAAATGCGGGCAAGAAAACACAGCCTAGCTAGCATTTCGACACCCCCCCCCCCCGGTTTTACTCTTTTTGCAGGTTTGCTCATTTTGGGTAGATTTCATTCTTGCTCTGTTTTTTGTCCAAAGTTAACTATATTTTCTCAATGATAGAGGCTAAACTAGTTCTTGTACAAAATATGAAAGTTGTAGCTCTTTGAGTTAGCTTTCCAATAAGAATCATCCAATTTGGAGGTCTGTGGGCCAAGAAATGATCAAAATATTCTCAACTAGTCAGAACTCTATTTCAACTTTCAACAATGAAAATGCACTTTTGTATTTGACATTTTGACAATGAAAACGATTAAACTGGACTTTGATGTTTTCATACCAAATGTAGATATATCTCTTAGCTACCAAATGGTACAAAATCACCTCAATCCAATAATTGTAACTCAAGATATAGCCAAAATACCACAATGTGTCAAAGTTAGAAAACTAGCATTTCATCCTTTGAGTATTTTGCACTTCATGTCTTCTTTATATTATTTCAAATCATCAATAATCATCTAACTATCTTCTCAGTTCATGCCATTTGATGATTGAATCCTTAAATCTATAAAAACATGAAGTTTTCACCATTAAGATCCATAGAAATGCAACTTTTGATATTTTAAACCACAAAATGTATATTTTCACTAGAATCCTAACTAATTAGCTATAAAACTAAATAAAACACACCAAAACTAACTAATAAAACACATTTAAAACATGTCAAATACACACTTATCAGTGAAAGCGTAGGAAACGAAGGAGTTTCAGAAACTTTCCCAATGAAAATCGTTACTTGAACGAAACATGACCATGAATCATAGATTCATGAAAATGAGAGAAAAGTCTCACAATTGGTAAACATCAACCAACGATATATTTATTTTGGAGAAAAAAGTCTTGTATTGTCTAGTTACAAAAGCCCTAACTACGCCTATTTATAGGCTACAAAGAGTTCTACTCTGAAAAGGAGTCAAACACCACTAAAACCCTAATAAATAAAGTTGCGTCTTTGGCTGGATGATGACTGGCAATGTTTGGCTCTATGTCGGATTCAATGATCACCACCCATCTTAGTGGCTCAACAAGGTAAATAGAAACCAAAATATAGCAGGCCTTAGGACGGGTCCTACGTTGGGTGCTTGACTCATCTCCATTCACAATCTTTCTTCTTTTTTCGCACAATTGCAATCCTTATTCATAAAATTAATAAGAAAACTAATAAGAATACTACTAAAAACACTATGACTACCCAATTATTCAATCTAATTAACTTTCTAGGTAGCCCTATTGATACGGATTGATAGATTGAAAAACCAAGAGTTCCTTGCATAGTTATTAAACCCGGCCTGACCCGGCGGTCGAACAGGTAAAATCGGTGAACTGGCCATTGGGCCGGGCTGGGTTTTAAATCAAATCGTTTAAGCAAGTAAACCGTTGACTAGTCAACGATCCGACGGTCCGACCGGATTAAACTGGAAACCCGGCCGGTTTTGTCAACGAATCAGGTTTTGTGGAAAAATTTTATTGCCTTTGTTGGAGTTTGAACTTGGACCTCTCGCCAACAATATAGCATGCTTACCACCAGGCTACTTCAAAATATGTTAATGGAATAGCTTTATTATAATATATAAATGTATTGTCAATTCTATCCTTTTTTTTTTCTCTAAAACAAATTTATTTGGAATCTTTTAATAAAAATTTATGACCCTCCAAACTCTATAAGTTATAAAATGGATTTAAAAAAAACATATTACATAATTCATTTTAAAGACAAATATTATTTTTAATAAATTTTTGCACTTAAAATTCATAAATAAGTTAGATAATTACACTAAACATAGATAAAATTTTACACTTGAAGTTTGGTGTATTACTAAATAACTTTATATTTGATTGATTCTTATATGAATTAATTATTTTATACAAATTAAATTAAATGAGCTTTTGCAATGGTATTATTTATTACAATTTATATAATATATCTTATATCAAAAATTATGAAATATAATATTTAAATATATTTAGTGACTCACCGTTGAACCACTCACCCACTGGTTGAACCAATAACCCGTTGACCCACCTCCTTCGCCGAGTTCCTTCTCGGGTTGGGTTTAATAACTATGGTTCCTTGAATTGTATTAGATGATGATTATCAAACACCTTAAAAGTATTTTTAATACCTAAAAGTGTTTTCTTACCAAAAGTACCGCAACTCCAAACGAAGCTGGAATGTCAAAGGGAGGTAGGACAACAACAAAGAAAATTCAAAGTTCTTGGCTGCCCTTGGAATGTTAAACTTCACTCTTCATTTTCAAGTCTCGCATCTCTATTCATCCTTCTAACTACCTTTAAGCCCTTCTACAAAAATATAGAAGAAAGCATTAAAAAGAACAAAACATAAAGAAAACAACTCACCGCCAAAATCAGAATCTATCACAAAAGGTTACGGTATTCTTTTTAATATAAAAAGGGGATCAATTTTTTAATCTAACAATTAATAACATTCGATAATATTCTAAACATATACAAAAAGCTGGAAAGAAGGAAAAAACGAAGCAATTGCACATATTTAATTACTTTAACATCTTGAGGAATAATTCCTTTTTTTTTTGGAGAGTGGCAGCATTTATACTAATTCTATAATATCCATACTAGGGAATGGTCTGACTATAATGAGAGAAATCAACTGCACTAATAAATTTAACAAGGATAGAGTCCGGCGATAGCAGTAGAAAATAGTAGAAAAGCCTTCTTGCCTTTTTTTTTTTTTTGAAGATCTTCTTGCCTTGAAATCAACATATTTCAAGGTTGATTTCAAGGCAGATGATTTAAAAGGATTATGCACCACTAAAACATGATTCCAATTTCCAATTAACATCAACATGCTAACAAGAATGTCTATGCATGTTACTTGATGCATTTCTTATTTGTATATGATGTAACGTCATAATAAACAGATTGTGATCTTTGGTTTGTTTGAAGAAGTTTACTAGTCGGACTAAATGTTGAAAAACTCTATGGTTTAACAATCTAATTTGATGCTTCAAAAAAATCTAATTTGAAAATTATATCATTTTTGTGCTGATTAAATCAAATAAGGCAGAAAAAATAAAAAAGTACTTTTGGATGTAAAAGGCTTTGACCATTGCTATCTTGGCTAATGTAAAAAATGGGCTAATTACTCAGAATATTGTTGAAAAAAATAATTCAAAAGAATGGTGATTTGACAACGGGTTAATGCAAAACTATTGCTGACACAGCTCGACAGCAAATGAAAATATTTTTTTAAAAAAAAGACTGACTGCCGGGCTATCCGGGCTGACATAGCCCGGCAATTGTCAGCCCGACAGCCAGTTGTGTCAGTCCTGAGCCCAGCAGGAGCTGCAAAAGTTTAAAAAAAAAAAAAAACTGGCCTCGATTAGATATGTGAGCTCAGATTCCATTGATTGGAATCTTTTTTTCATAATCCCGTGAGCAACCTTTTTTAGAATTCTTTGAGCAACCTTTTTTTTTTTTTTTCAGGTGGTTGTCCCCTACCGACCTTTGTCAGCCCAGTAGTGTGGTTAAGTTTAAAAAAAAAATTGGCTTTGTAATCTAGCCGTTCATTTGAATGGCTAGATTTTCACCAAGGCTTTGTATAAATAGACCAAGGTAGCTTGCCAGAATTGGCCAAAGCTCCGTGAGTGCTTGCGATTATTGCCTTGACCAAAATTGGTGCCTTCGATTATTGCCTTGCTCGCCACAGAATTGACAAGTGCCTCTTGGTGTCGCATTTTTTGCTAAGACCACTGTGCTAATTATTTGCAGTGCTTTTGTTAAGGTCGCCGTGCTGATTACTCACTATGCTCATAAGGCAATCAATTTTTTAAATACCAACAGCTCGGAAGAGGTTAGTGATATGTATTATATGAAAGTTGTTATATTTTTTATTTATATTATGTTAGTTAATTGGTGGTAAATATTTTATGTTATTTTGTGTTATATTATGTTATTAAATAAATATTTAATTTATTGTAGAAGTAGTTGTAGAAAGATAATGTAATTTATTTTGTTATGTAAGTTAGCTAATATTAGTTTAACAGCATGGTACATGCTTAGTTTAATTAGTTTAGTGGTTTAATTAGTTTAAGCAGTTTAATTTGTTGTTTAAATTTGTTTAATGAATTAATTTGAAGTGATTGATTAAATGAATGTAGATGTAATTTATGTAGTATTGATTATGATTATGATAGCTTTGAATTAGTTAGGGTAATTTAAGTAATTGAAATAATTGGCATCTTTAATAAATTCAATACATAAAATTAATGTAATTAGTATAGCTTAATGTTGAAATTAGTGTTATTAGTTTAATGCAATTTACTTTATTACGTAAGTTAGTTGATAATTAGTTTATGTTATTTAGTATATGATTAGTTTAATTAGTTTAGTGGTTTAATTAGTTTAATGAATTAATTTTAAGAGGTCGATTAAATGAATTTAGATGTATTTGTCGAGGCATGTGTTGACTTTTGATTATGATAGCAATTTAGTCAGGGTAATTTAAGTATTTGAAATAATTGATGCATTTAATAAATTAAATACATAAAATTAATGTAATTAGTATATCTAAATGTCAAAATAGGTGTTTTTAATATGAGTAAATATGGTATTAGAATGGTTATTTAATTGATAGAATGTGAAATGTAGGTGCATGATATTGATAGAGTTAGCATAAGAAAAAAATAAATGTAAATAAGTGTAGTAATTAAGGTGATTAATTAGGTTTAATATGTTATTTATTTAATTATACAATTATTTGTTATAAATGATTTAATTATTTAATTATAAAGCATTATTTGTTATTTGTTATAATTATAGAAATCACAATTATTTATTTTTTTATAAATTAAATATATTTGATTCAATTAATTATTCAAATAAGCATATTAATGGGGTTTTAAAATGATATCAACACTCGCCTCTAATAGGTGTAACATGTCAAGTAATAATTGCTTGGTGATTCAACTATATTGGGGTGGAAAAATTATATATGCAGGAGGGTCAATTTCAGATGACCCCCTATACCGAAAAAAGGTGTTGTTCCTTACAGAGAGGGTAGGTTATGATGATTTGGTAGACAGAATATACAATATTATGGATTTAGATCAAAACAGCCATAAGATTAGTTTGATATTTCAGAGTTGCCTCCAAAATGGCATGTTTGGTGCAATGCCTTTGGTGGATGACAATGGAGTTGCTGGACTGTACTACTTACAATTTGGTAGTAGACATGCAACCAAAATGTATTTAGAGGTTGAGGAGCTCTTTGGCTTGGAAAAGGATGATACTCAAACCTTGAAAATTGTAAGTGCTAATCCTAAGAGAGGTGGCAGTAGTTCGGAACATGTAACTTTGTTCCAGTCAGTCGGCCTTTTTTAGAGTCAAATGACCCAATTAGATGTAGGAGATGTCCAACCACGGCATAAAGGGCGAAGAAGGGATAATGATCAGCAAACGAATAATGATCCTTCAAGTACAAGTGGTCGACCGATAATGCACAAGTCGACATTTCAAACTCGAGGTGCGAATATTGAATCGGCATCGATGTTCAATGCACTACCATCTACTGACGTTGAGTTTGTAGATGTTGACATGGACTCTGAACCGGAGCCGGATCTTGATGGTTCCGATAATGAGAACCACCAACATGATATCGATGCGCAGGAAGGGTATCCAGAGCTCCCAATTACGACCCATGCTCCTTGGATAAACAGTGAGGGACCACAACTGTGTTATGAAGCTGGTGTTGACGCTGCATTGAACTTTGACCCCCTTGATTCTGGGTGAGTGAGAAATTAAAGTTGTGGACGAACACACCAAAGATTTAGAATTGGGCCTACTTTCAAAAACAAAGAAGCATGTCAAACGCGCTGTGAAGTTGTGGTCCATAAAGGAGAATAGGGAGTTCAAGTCCGTGAGAGTACGCCAACGACTTGGTATGTCCGTTGACAGGCTCGTAACTCCGTACCTCCATGTAATTAGTAGTTTCGTGCAACCTTGCGCAGCTCGCACAACATATGGATGATTGTCACACTTGCCGATAAGCATACCTACATCCGTGTTTGTTATAGTAACGACCACCGTGGTTGAGTAGTGACATAATTGCCGAGCACATTATTCCCCATATTATGAATGTTCTAGTGTACAAAACAAGGAAATTTAGGCATCGGTGAAACAGGAGTTTCATTGCGATGTGTCATATAAAAAAGCTTGGTACGCCAGACGCCGTGCCATTGATATATTATATGGGGATTGGCCAATCCATAGCGCAGCGCCGACATATATTCAGGAGTTACAACGGTCAATCCGAATACGATAGTTGTTTGGAACTATCATCCATTAAGTATCTCCTTCCATAATACGCACATAGGGCATTTACTCCTGCCATCCAAGCCTTTCGCCATCTAAAACTGGTCATATACGTAGATGGTACCTTTTTGAAAGGACCTTATTGGGAAAAACTTCTTGTTGCCATAGGTTTTGATGCTAGCAACTCAATGTTTCCCTTGGCATTTTCCCTAGTTGATAAGGAGAATAATCGGAATTAGCCTTGGTTCATAAGGTTATTATGCATTCAAGTGTGTGGTGATGTGCAGAATGTATGCGTTATTTCTGATCATTACCACGACATCATTAGCGCTATGCGTACACTCGAAGAGTGGCAGGAGCCATTAGGGATGCACCGATTCTGTTTGATTCACATTCTGAGCAATTTTACACAAAAATTCAAGAATGAAAGGTAAACTGTCTCTGGACCCTTACATATTTGACATGTTTTCATGTTCCTATGTCATTACTTACAGTCGATCCTATTCTGACGGCATTTTGCGATGCTGGTAGACTTAAGAGCCTATGTTCGCCGCTAGTGTGGCAAATCAGCCGCACAAGTATAAAAATTCATGAATGTGATTTTCTCTGATTTTCTAAATACAGAGGCATATGCATGGCTAAGGGATGGATCAGTTCGACCTGAACAATGGGTTTTGGTGCAAAGATGAGGGATATCATTGGGGGCACATATCCACAAATATGATTGAATGTTTCAACAATTTATTGAGGAACGCTCGGTTGCTGCCAATTACTGCATTTATACGGTTCACGTTTAACCAAACGATTGTTCTGCTTGTCAAAAATCACAACGCTACATGGGATCAGGTATACGCTTTCCATGGAAATGTTGGGATAAATATGTCAAAAATGAAAAAAAAAAGGAAAGCACATGCAGTTTTAAGTGTTCGATCATAAGAGGGGTATTTATTGCATCGTGACTATTTATCGACAAAGTCATTAAGGAGGTAATGCCTAGACTATTGACATTGAAAATCGCACATGTACATGTGAAAAATGGAGAGAATTGTGATTCTCATGTTCACATGCCATAGCTGCGTGTTTTAAGTATGGTATTAGTCCAATGATACTTGTCGCTCTGAACATATGTTTTCCGCTTATTAGTCTACATTTAGCGGTCCTTTCCAACCGTTAAGGGTCTCAAAATATTGGCCCGTAGCGGAATTAAAACTAAACATCATGGGAGATTAGTTGAAACAAAAGATGCCAGGACCGTTGAAAACTACTAGGATCAGAAATCAGATGGATAAAAGATATCCTGATGCACCATGTCGGTGCAGTAACTGTTTACAGCCAGTCACACTACCCCTAATTATCCCTATGATGGTTACTTTCATAAATAGTATTTTGTATGAGTTGTGGTAGAAGTTCGAGATAGTAACTAAGACCGTATTCATGCTACTTTGATATGAACTACTATTTTATGTTAATAAATATTGAATTTTTTATATTATCTGGTACGATGAATTATTAATTAAATCATCCTATTTTATTTATGTAACTTTTATTTGAAAATAGAATTTAAAATACAGCGATGGAACACAACCATAGCACCCCCTCATCTCGGACCTTTGGATGGAGAGTTTTATATCTACAATCCAACAAAGGTCCGCTGCCATTTTTCAAGGCACAGGTGTGGATCTAAATATTCGGCGTTGTGATAAGAGTTTTTTCAACCTCTGATAGATTTAGATCTACAGGTTGCTCAATATATCGATGCAGTTGGCTTTTATGGCATTCGCAGAGCCGGTTATCTCACAGTAGATCATAACCTTATAAATGCGCTTGTGGAGCGTTGGAGACAAGAGACACACACTTTTCACCTTACAATTATGGGAGAGGCGATAGTAACTCTGCAAGATGTGGAGGTTTTATGGGGTCTACATGTTGATGGTCTACCAGTTACATTAGTACACACTAGATGTAATTCATTACAGCATAAACAGTTGGTGCATGATATTTTAGGATACTGCTAGAAGATAACATGCTCAACCACAGTTGTCTAAAGCTATCATCTATATCCCGACGGTTGAGTACACTGCTTCTTGCAGATGTTCCTGATGAGATGGTTTGCCAGTATGCTCGTATGTACATCCTGATTCTATTGGGTAGACTGCTATTTGCATTCATGCCAGAATCTCGTCAATTTAAATTGGATCGAATATGTTCGTGACCTGGATGCCATGAGTCAGTATAGTTGGGGGTTCGCGACGTTGGCCTGTTTATACTCACGAATGTGCTACGCATCGCACACTGCTGCAATCACAACTGATGGTCTGTATTTGTTACTATAGCTTTGGACATGGGAGCGGATTCCCGTGATTCGTCCTGATGTACACCCATGTACTGAAATTAGGGATTTTCCTAGAGAAGAGAGATGGCTACCAAATGAACCGGGATTGACCATTCTAGCCAATCCAGCACACATTATCGTGAGCAACTAGCCTTACTACGGACGGATCAGGTCTTTCCTCTTATATCTCAACTAGTTATGTTTTATAGTAATTTCGCAATTTTGGTCCACACCTAAAAAATTGTTATGGTATCAGTTTATTTGGATGCGTATACTGATGGTATATGGCTAGCCTACTTGATTACTATAAATGAGGAGAGCGCATATGGCGAGCAAGAGTCTCTCTTATATTCTGGCACATCATAGAACTATATTGTCCCGATCGTGTCATGCGTAAATTTGGGATGAGGTAGGAAATTTCGGAACCAGTTAACACTAATCGAGGTGGCCTACGCCAGTTGGATCTTTCCGATTATTCGGGAAGGAATTGGCTCATTTTCATAGGGGTTGGATAGATATTGGAATGCACGTGTAGATGCAAAGATACCTGGTATGCCCAAAGCAACATTCTGGCCTTCGAATAAGTATCTCGAGTGGTATCACAATCACACCATTCTGTACATTACGCCTCTATCCAGCAGCATGCACAGTTTGGGCAAATGTTGAATGAGTTTCTGGCCAGTTTGAGTATTTAGTAAGTTACTACTACTTCAAATTTTAATTTATTTACTATTGGACAATGATTGAATAGTTTCTCCATCTTTGACAATGCCAGATAGATACTATACAGCGCATTGGCCGGCAATCGCATGACACACTTGAACTTGATGACACTGAAGGTCGGTTTCATCCACGTCTATTGACCATTGTTGATGGGGCATATGGATCAATGAAATACCTCCAATGCTTTGATCGCATGGTAGTTGGTGATTTTTGACTCTTTCGATCACCAATCCCTTCCACATCGCAAAATATTTCCATTCCAGAATCCCATGCGACATGTTCCCTACACATGGTGGACTATCATCTAGGCAGAAGTCGACGGCAAAGAGCATGGCTTGTAAGACGAAAGTCATCGGCAAGATGAGCATTCAAAACACCGAGACAGGCCACTCAATCTCCGACACAGCCGACTAGTAATCAATTCACCACATCTATGTCTTTGACGATGGCAGATGCACTTGCTATGCTACCTATGTAGAATATATTGGCCTTTGGCCCTTAGGTCACGTCATTCCCGCACTCACTGCATATTGATCTAGATGCCACCCCTTCGCCACAGTTTTTGCCTTTTGGTAACATCCCACGCCCTCTCCACATTTTCCTATATTTGGTGGACAATTTCCATCCTCATTCACATGTGCCTCCATTTGGATATGTTCCTACCACATTGGCCTCATATTTTCTGCTTCTAAACTGCATCCAATATTCCACTTTTCTTAGTGGAAATGGGTGGTACGTCTCCTATTTTAGACCTTCCTGATTATTACAGTTTTGGACAACCTATGGCCGTACGTACGTCGATCTAACCCATATCTACTACTAGATGCGGTCAATCAGGAGATTTTATCATGTATCTTTCTCAAAACGACTATGAATAGCAATACGACTGCAAAGTCGGTCGAGAAGGAGGGACATAGGACTTTGATGCTGCTTCCATAGATCTTGCGCCTCCAATCGATGCACCGCAGGAGCCTATAGTTTCTTCGTGAACGTTGCAGATGACAGCCCAAAAAACTTTGCAATCCGCCCATAACACCAGTTGATAAAGGCACGGGCAAAAGACATACGAGAGTTGATATTATTATTTCCTGTAACATGTTTAAATTTTGAATATTTCAATATGGGGATTTAGCATTATTGTTATTTTTAAATTCCACCATTTCACGTTATCAGATTTTCTTCTTTTCTATTTTTTGCTGTTTTGTTTTATATTACACAATAAATTTAAATTTATAAAATTATAGTGAACATTAAATTTTTTTTTGTTTAACTACCTACTATCATATTTACTTCTAACTCTATTCTTATACTCAGTTACTGTCATTTAATAATTTATTGTATATTTTATTTGTATAAATATCAATTTTCTATGCATTCTATAAAAAATTAAAATCAAATCTTATACATAAGAATTCTAACGATTGTTTTTCAAAGATTTGAGAAATGCATCTTATTGTAAATTGAATGAGATTTTTTGTTTAAGAAAGCTTTTTTTAGGGTTTAACATAAGATAAGAATAATTGATTTAACAAATCTGTCTTCATCTTTTTCTTACGTTTCAACTTTAGAAATTTTTTAACTAAAAAGGCTGTCGGGCAGCATAAGTTTTTAATTAAAAATATTTAAAAATTTTACCTCTAAAAAAATTTAGAAAAGGGATAATATCAGAAACCTCTCTTCAACTTTCTTTTAATATCACTTACTACTCCAAAAATTTTAAACATATCGCTTACCTTCCAAGACAAAATCTTGAAAAACCTTAAACTACACTTTACACTTTTTGTTAATGAAAAATACACTTAAATGACTTTTATATGCTCCATTAAAATTGCACATATATATAGGCGAGGATGCCATTTTGGTAAAAGTCTAGCTAGCTCCAAAGCTTAAGCTCTAAAGTTTTGGTAGGGAGAATTGAATTCCAATCAAAGCTAGAATCTAGCGGCCATTTTTTTGGCTTTTCGCAGCACAGCCCAGAAGGAGTCAGAGACATTATTTTTTAAAACTTTTGCAGCTCCTGCCACAATTAATTAAGCGAAGATTTTGCAGCTCCTGCCACAATTAACTTTTGCAATCCTTTCCAACGACATTCTGAAAAAAAAAAAAAGAAAATTCCAGTCAATGGAATCTAATCGAAGCCAGCTTTTTTTTAAAAAAATTTTGCGTCTCCTGCCGAGGTGTGTCAACGGGCAGCCAGTCTTTTTTTTAAAAAAAAAATTTCATTTATTGTCGTGCTGACACAGCCCGGCAGCTAGGGGTGGGCAAAATATCCGATCCGATCCGAAACCCGACTAACCCGATCCGATCCGATCCGAAAAATAGGATATCCAATCCGATTTTTCTTAGCGGGGCAGATGCGGGTCGGGTACCCGCAAAAACGGATACGGATACGGATCAGCAAAATAAAAACCCGCGGGTACCCGACCCGCAGGGTATATTATATAAATATTAAAAAAATAAGGGTTCATTATATAATTTTATAATTTTTAATCCTAAGTGTAAGTAAAGTGGTTCACAACCTCATATTTTAATCTCATATGAGCCGCCTCTCCTCATCTTGTCTAAAAAAAGTGAATATTCTTGGTGAAACCTGAACCAAATGAATAAAAATAAAGAAAAATTTGTGAAACTCTATCATAAAAATTGTTCATCCCTTTCATCCTTTTTCATTTTATTCTACTTCCATTGATCTTTTCTGCAAATTTTCATCAGTTCAATCAAAAATTTGTGTTTGGATCTCCAATTTTCTGTTAGCTAGATAATTAAACATTTGTGTCTTTCATTTATTTATTTATTTTATTGCAATTGTGTCTCTTAAATTTGTCTCCTTTATTTTATGAAAGAAATTTATTTTTCTTTTTCATCACCTTTAATGCCAACACGGTCTATTCCAAAGATGTAAGAAAGTTGAAGAAAATTTTTCAAGATTATTTTGGTTATACTTTTTCAAAAATTATTAGCTTGTTCAATTCTTTTTCCCGACTTGATTCCACAATCGACTCATTTGGAATGCAATCTTATACCATAATATCCTTAAGGAAGTTGGAAAAGTTGTCATATACATATTATCCTTGTATTTGTTATGTTGGTAAAAGGATGAAATGCGTGAGAATGGTGATGTACTCAAAATTATCATAAAATTTCGTTTTATCCTTGTGTTTGTTATACTTGGAAAAGTTGGAAAAGTTGGAAAAGGTGCCATACTACTTATTATCCTTGTGTTTGTTATGTTGTAGAAGGATGAAATGCGTGAGAATGGTGATTAATATAATCAAATATCATAAAATTTCGTTTTAATCTATTAGATATTATAATTCTAATATGTACTAAATTTATGAATCGGTTTGATTATTGGATGAAATGTGTGAGAATGGTGATGCATAGAATTTTGATTATAATATCTCTACCAATATTCATTGGAAAGCATACTTTTTTTATTGGAAAAACATGTTGATATTAAGTGAAAAATATTTTTTTTATTGGAAAATAGTTTTTTTTTTTAGGGGCGGGTACCCTATGACCCGCCCCTTTTTTTTCGGGTACCCGAATAGCGGGTACCCGAAAATATTAGGAGCGGGTTAGGGTCGCAAAATGGCTGATCCGATATTTTAGGGTCGGGTCAGCCCAAATCTTGTTAGGGGCGGGTACCCGACCCGTGCCCACCCCTAGGCGGCAGCCATTGTTTTTTTTTTTTTTTTTTGGATTTTATTGTCTGGCTGACTTAGCCTGGCAACAATAGTTTTGCCCTAACTCATTGTTAGACCACCATTCTTCTGAATTTTTTTTATCAGCAATATTCTGAGTAATTGGCCTGAAAAATGCGACGGTCAACTCGGAGTGGTTAAATCTTTGAAGAAGCCATGAAATCCTATTAATGACCATCAACTTGCAATTTCATACTTTGATTGGATCCATTATGTAATAGTAGTATAAGATATTCAGCCCCATTAGTCCCCAAATCCAGAAAAAAATGGTAATTCAAATAATTAACTTGATATTTAAGTACAATCATCATTACAGGAAGTATGAAAGAATGACAACTTAACTAGGTAAAGATACAGTTGTACTACTATGATCAAAAACAATTGCTCAAGCTGGGATCCTATTCCATGGTTTTCTTTTCCAGGAATAGAAAATAAAGAATTGAACTTTTGGGTGTAGAGAAAGAATCGAAAAAACCAAAATAAAATAAAATTAGAGACCAGAAGCGAAAGGCACATTGGTGGCCGGCAACCAAGAATTGCCAGCAATGAAGTTTCCGACTGTGAATTTAGAAGCCTCTGTTGCACTAGTTATCACGTGATACCCCTTCCAATTTACCCTCTTTGCCAGTTGACGAGCCAGGCCCTGTATTAGCATATTCTCCGTAGTATAAGGTATCCAGAGCAAAATTACCACTCCAGGGCAGCCAACCAGCTGGATCAATTAGACCATCAAGAAATGTTTTCATAAAACACCGTTCTTGAATATTGTTGCCATGGCCTTCCAAGATATGTCTTGACTGAGCTCTGCACTGGCTTCAAATCCCGAAGCAGCTGTAACTCTGGAATTGTGGATAGATATTCCAGTGTTTTGGTTGGGATCGGTTCTACCTTGTGCTGTGATAGTGTTTATCTTGTTCGGAGGATTTCTTGAATAAAGATTGCAATTCTGGAAAACAACAGCAGCATTTCCAAATATGTAGTCAACAGTTCCATAGACATCGCATTCCCTGTAAAATTGTCTTTGCGAGTGCACGTAAAGGGTATCTTGATAGCCTTCAAAGCTGCACTGGGTAGAAGACAGAGAGATCAGAACCAGATCGAAGAGCTACTGCTTGGTGATTTTGAGGTCCGGCTGTGTTCCTAAATGTAATTCCTCGAGCAATGAATCCATCACCAACAGCCGCTGAAATTATGTAGACAGGAACATTGTCCAGCTCCGTTACAATTTCTACACATGAATATTCAAATACAATTCTAAAACCAACATCACTTTATAGGGCTGCCATGCATGCAAAGAAGAAGTTCTTTATTCATCGAGCATGAATG
This sequence comes from Coffea humblotiana, assembly GCA_023065735.1. NCBI lineage: Eukaryota > Viridiplantae > Streptophyta > Magnoliopsida > Gentianales > Rubiaceae > Coffea > Coffea humblotiana. The sequence continues at coordinate 27,587,920 of CM041210.1, forward strand.
TTGTTAACAAACAAGTTCGTGGTGTAATTTGTGCTAAGAGAAATCTTTGTTGATATTCATTTATGTCCAAGTTATATAAAATCCCTTCTAGCTAGGTGTCTATATATATATATATATATATAGACACACACACACACGCACACACACACACTTCCATATTCGAAAATCAACATCACCACAACTTATGTGTGTGTGTGTATTATATAAACTAAAATTGCTTTCTTTGTAAGCTTAACTTACCAACTGTTGCCAGATTTGAAAGTGGTGGTACCACCACCAACGCTATTGCTTCCCGTGATAATGGTTTTTCCAATACCATCACCAACCAACATGATATTCTTCAACTTAGTTCCAATCTCCACATTTTCCTTATACGTTCCAGCCTTTACGTGTATCACATACCTTCCATTACCGATCGTGTCGCTGCAGCAGCTACAGCTGCAGCAACCGTCTTAAAGTTGCCCGAACCATCTTGTGCTACCACAGCATTCGGTGTTGGAGATGAAGACTGCAAGAGTTTCCTGTCGCCCCGGAGTCACCCAAGTTGGGAACCCCTCCTTATAACTTGGCTCATTATATCCCACTTTGGTTTAGGGATAATGTGTTACTAATCAAACAGCTAACGTTGTTTGACATCAAGGGCACAAGATGATCAGCAACACCAAGCTCAATGAACCCTTGTTTGCAGGTCTCAAGATTGGTGAGTGCTGTGCTGAGCCAAGTTTGTGCATCAACTGCATTGCACTTGGTGTAAGGATCAACAGTATTGTTAATCTTGACAATGGTGCTTCATATAGCTCTAAACAATCTTCCCACGCGGGCCTTTTCGCGCTCATCTCGACATTTTGAGCCGAGCTTATTGGTGTTTTCTTGGGCATGCACGGCACGTTCTAAGGCAAGATTGAGTGACATCTTGAAAAATCGGACTTCCCTTTTATGGGATAGTTATAGCCATATTTAGGGCTTTGCCGACAAGAAATATTCACATGGTTGTGGATATGGGGTTTGTGCACACCATGATTTTATTGATGGTGGAGGGAGGAATATTTCTAGAGAGGGCAGGAGAAACAGAAACAGTCATGAACAGAAAAATTGCCAAAGGGAATGCCATTGCTAGCTTAGAGATCCACATGTCAATGGATCGACTTGATCAAGATGGTGAAATCGGAAATGTAAAGGAATAGAATGCTTTGTAATTAGCAAGCTTGTGTGGAATACTTTCAGCATGAGCTTTGGGTGATTATATATAGAAGTGCAAGCAAAAACATTGGGCTGTCTAGTCTAAAACGTTGGATGTGGGGTAGGGATGCACCTTCTTCGTTCCTTTTATCGTATAGTTGAAAAAGTAGTAAAGCAATTCAATATTCTGAATTTTCTGATTTTGCCTGCGGAGACTAAATCTAATCATGAAATATAGCAACAGCTATATTGAGTTATATAATATTTTCGTTGACTTGATGACAATCCAGGAATGGATGAGGAAATTAGACTCAGCACATGACGCGTCTATTTCAAGTGTTGAATGGGTCATATTCTGATCTTTTGCAAGTGTTGAATGGGTTACGGGGAAGCTAGCTTTTGTTGGGATTAAGTATCACAAGTTGAGTTGTTGTACAATTTAAGTCAGTTGTATAATTTTTACAACATTTAATGGAAAACTTGGATTTGTAACTCATATAGCTAAATTTATGCAAAAATTACGATTACATTATGACTGTATGAATTTACCGGCAAGGTTATTAAATGTATACAATTGATTTGAGCTGGAGCTTGTGAGACCTCAAATGCTTCTGGTTCTTGATCGCCTTTCACATTTGCTTTTGACTGTTGTTGGCCTCAACACATTTTCCATTTTGGGAGCTAAATTAATTGATTGAATAAATAAAAAATAAAATTGAGTTTGAAGATTATTTGAAAATCACTTTTTTATAATTTGATGTATTAGAAATGAAAAAAGGTAATTAAAAATATTTAAAAAACAATGGAAAAATTGTTTATGATGTAAGAAAGTTTTCTTTTTCAAATATTTCCAATCCAAACACATTTGACAGTACCAATGCGTGGTAGCGACACATTACTTGATCGAATATTATGTGTTGCGATGCATAAGTTGTTTGTACCAAATTAAATTAACCTTATTCAAAAAGTTAGGCCTAGTTTCGAAAGCTATTTTTCTCCAAAAAATTATTATATTTTTTCTAAATACATATCTCAATCACATTTTTATCTAACATATAACAAATCATTACAGTACATTTTTTTAACAGAAACTCATGAAAATAGCAATCCAAGCAGTCTCTAAGATAGAGAGACTAACTGAAAGTCGGCCAAGAAATCAAGAAAGCAACTTAGTAATAAAATTATCAACAGTGCTAATAAATTCTTTCACGTATGTAACGGACTTGGATGTGAATTCATTCAAGGAGTGATCGAGAACCCAAACAAAATGAGCCTGTCATATCTGTATTAATTGTTTCTGCTCAGATTATTAAGTTTGCTTTATACCCGATTTGAAAGTGAATGGGATCATTTTTTTGTAAATGAGCTTATCATCTTTTCCATGAGATGAATAGTGCTATTTTGGACTTGTATTAACCAAATGAAGAAACCAATTTGTACTTTGGTTTTAAAAAACTGCTGAGTGGATTTAGCTGTTAGGCATTTCAGAAAACCAGTCTTAGCATTGGACGCTGGGAAAATTCCATAGTTTAAAGATTTTGACTCGAGACTGATAAGGAATTAGAGAAAAATCCTTGGCAGGTTGCTAACGTTTAAAGAGGACGTGTGGAATTAAAGGCAACGAAATTTGGGTCATTCACGTGCTGTATTGCGATTGTGGCCACCATTCTTTTAGTCAATTATCCAAAAGATGTGGTGCGGAAGGACTCCAAAGTCGAAGCTTAGCTGTAAGTTTGTTAAAGATGCCATATTCTTGATTTTATGAATAGTAAAAGATGAAAACAAAAGTGAATAGGACTTTACTTTATTCTATGCTTTTTCCCTGTAACTAGGTTGCAAGCCTCGATATTTGGATAAATTATACATAATTCCCCTGCAGTTTAGCTCATTATTACATGACTTCTTTAACGTTTCAAATATCCAGTTTAGCTCCTATAATTTTATATAAAGTGAAAATTTGGTAAAAAAAAAAAAAAATCTTTATCACATCATTAGTTGAAATACTAGCATTGCCCTAAGTTAAGTAATTTTATCACATCGTTAGTAATTTCAGCCAACATTACATAGATCATAAGAGGATTATGTAAACAATTGTAAAAGCCTACAGAAAGGTAAAGTTCATATTCATCCAAATTATACGGGAATTAAGTAGTTATTAAGATTCCATCACAAGTATTTTTTGGAGCATGTCTACTTCAATCACTATTACTAGTAGTGCTTTCTGATCATATTTCACTTTATACAGAACAATAAGAGGTTGTATGATTATTTTGAAATTTTAGGGGGTCTTATGACATTATTCAAAGTTACAAGAAAGGTCATATGTACTTTACCTTGATAATTGGACTCCTAAATGTAGGAAAAAAAATGATCACGCAGATTTGCGTTTCAATACATAACACCTTGCTGTCAAAAGTGCACATTCATGCATGGTACCTATGAGCTGTTAAGATTCTATCACAATTATTTTTTTGGAGCATTTCTACATCAATTACTTGGATAGTATTTATTTGCATACTTTTATTTACTTGCATTATCAACACATTTTTCAATCACCTTTTTATTTCACATAACTCACATAAAAAAAGTCCTATAGTGTTTTTTTTCAAAAAATTATCGCAAATAATCTCCTATCCAAACGCACTAACTATTACTAGTAGTACTTTCTATTCATATTTCACTTTGTACGGAACAATAAGGGGTTGTATGATTATTTTGAAGCTTTAGAAGGTCGTACGACATTATTCAAAGTTACAACAAAGGTCATATGTATTTTACCTTGAGAATTGGCTCCTAAATGTGGGAAAAAAGATGATCATTCAGATTTGCGTTTCAATACATAACACCTTGCTGTCAAAAGTGCACATTCATGCAATTTTATTAAAACTAAAAACCGAACTGTTTCATTAACTAGTAATCTAGCATATGTCTTTATGATAATTATCGAAGACTTGAAATGTCCTCTACCTGGAAATTTGACAATCACTACTCTGCTTTGTGATTAGTATATTCAATACCTGAATTCTGCAACTGGGTTCAAATTCAAGTAGCTATCCTGTCTATTTTGATGGTGTTCTTTCACATTACACATGCTACATAATTCATGGGACAGGCTAGCATTAATTTGTTGAATTACTTCATTGAGTGCTGCTTGTTCTTTGCTTCGTGGAAACAACTCTTAATAAGAAAAACAAATGCAATGCTGAGCTTCCACTGACCAACGTAAATTATACATTTAAGGTATTCAGTTGCTAAAAATTTTGTCTGTACCCTAATAATTTGATAGAAATCAAATAGAAAATATAAACTAATGACTAATTGAGTAGCAATTTCCAATAGCAAACAATGACTATTAATATAAACTCATTACTTTGGGGAGTTTCTTTTACTTGGGATACTCTAAACAATGATACTTAAATGGATTGTAGAGCATTAGAGGATTTTTTTCCACATCTGCTTGTTTTATTTACTGATTGTTTATGTTGCTAATTATTATCACTATTATGTGAATATTACTATTGCTCCATACCATAGAACTAAAATAGCTCAAACATATTAGGGTCCCCACTGAAATATTTTCCTGGCTAAACGTAGGAAAGATCTGAACAATGATGTGGTCTACAAGCAATAAAGAATGCACCTTGATTTGCGATTTTCAATTTTCGAAACACTTTCTTTCTTCCTTCTTTTTATTTCTAGGATATTGGTGGAGGGTTTTTACTTTTAAGGGGTGAGCATGGATTTTTTTTCTTTTTTCTTTTTCATATTTTTGAAATTTTGGAGAAGAAAGTGCGAACCAAGATCGTTTAAACAAGGATCACCTTTGAGAAGTAAGAGTTGAAAAATTTTATAGCTACAACAAGTGAAAATTGTAAATTCTCAATCGAGGAGTACAGCTGCCCATTTTATTGACATATCCGTTGGGGGCGAGGGATTGGTAAATTGGTAGCTATTATAAATAAGAGGTATTGAGTTCTAGTCCTCTCATTTACAATAAAAAATTAAAAAATAATTAATAAAACATATCTGCAACGCTCTTGCACTAGTCTGTTAAAGTTCGAATCAATTGTTGCCAAAAAAAAATCATGCAGTTCATGGTTAAAACCTTTTATAATCCACCTACAATAATTTATAAATTACATTGACAAAGTAAATTTACTATTTTTAAGTTTTAAGGTCCAATTTAGATTGCTAGGTTTTTATAGAAAAACTTTAAAATATTCTCAGGATATTTTTTTCTAATTACATTTTTACCTTACATACATCACATTTTTAGAGTTTTTTTTCTTTCAAAAACATAAAAATTTCCAATCTAAATGGGCTCTAAAATTCTAGAATACTTACAAATACTAATGTTCACATCCCCGACCATGCATATGATTATGCAAAACGCATTTTGCAAATCTTTTTTTTTCCATTTTTTCTTTTTTTTCTACAAATATCTTTCCTTTTCTTTTTTTTTTGAGTTGGATCTTACGTGTGGTACTTTAACGTTTGTTAGCTTATGATCAGTTTAGACTTGAGACCTGTTGTTTCCTGTTTAGGCCAAAAAATGTTGGGGTCTACTCCATTAGAAAGTTTCAACTATACAAGAAATGATCAAAACAAAAATAACAACAAAAAAAAAAAACCTGGTTCTTTTATCAGCCATCAACCAAAATTTTCTGGCTTTGTCTGCGGAGACTAAATCTAATCATGAAATGTAGTTACAGCTATTTTTGAGCTGTATATTTTGTTCGTTGACTTGATGACCAAATAAAATCAGCAGGCAACGCGTCTGCTTCACATTCTCATCATTAGTTTGTAATTGTCTTCTTGTTGAGAATGTTGGCTGCATATAAACATGCATGGAAATACACAGTATTCGTTGCACGGACGCACGGAAACGCGTCTGTTTCCCATTTTGGAAGCTCAAATACTTGATTGAATAAAAAATAGAACTGAGTCTGTTTGGATTGAAGGCTATCTGAAAAAATTTTCATGATGATATTATAATACTTTATGTGAAGTGATATATTAAAAAAGTAATTTAAAATATAAAATAAATTATTGAAAAGCGTGTTTATAATGTCCCTAAATTTTTTTCTTTTTGCATTTGACAGTATCAATACGAGGTAGCGACATATTAATTGATCGAACATTACGTATTGCAATGTGTAAGTGGCTTCTGCTGAGATAGAGGAAGTATTGCAATGTTTAATTAATCTCATCCAGATGTACTGTCATCTGGAAATGCATGAAGAAACGCCTGTTTAGAGGCAGTACATGAGCTAAGCAACTTTTCCATGGGATGAACTGCTATCTTGGACCTGTATTAACCAAATGAAGAAACCAATGTGTACTTTGGTTTTAAAAAACTGCTGAGTGAATTTAGCTGTTAGGGAATTTCAGAAAACAAGTCTTAAAGTTCAACGTTGAAATTTCAGTATTTTTCCATTTTGGGTTTTTCCTTTGTTTTTTTTTTTTTGGAGGAGGGGGGGGGGGGGGGAGGAATTCAAACATCATTGGGGTTTCACATTTCATGACATTTTTTATTGCATACTTTTGCCTATTTTATGTTGGCATACCGGTACCTATATAATCAAATTAATTGGTCAATCAAATTCCAAGAAAGCTTTGATATCACCTATTTATTTTATTCTTTTAACTACTACTACGTTTTCCGTTTATATTACCACTTGAATTCAACTAACTTTACTTTTTAATAGACGTATAAGGTTCTAAAATTTATAGTAATTTGTCACTTGGTGGAGTAAATATCTCTTACTAAGAGTGGTATTATAATAAATGCAGTCACACTTATATGTGTCCAAAATTTAGAGAGCATGAAGTTATGCATATGTTGGGAAAGAAAAAAAAAAAACAGCGCTATTAAACAAGTATACTTCTTGAAGACAAGGCATATTTTCAGGTATACTCTACCACAATTCCCTATTTCGAACCTTACACAGAAAGTTCCACTAAGTGAAGGATATATTGCGTAAGGAGAAATAAATGTTGCATTTTTTTATTTTAAAAATTAAACTTTATCTACATGTTGGTTGTAGGTGTAAAATTTTACAATCCAATTTGCCGTTGGAATCAGAAATACTTTCTTGGACAGCTTTTACGCATTCTGGTGGCCTTTAGTTGATCAAAATTCCATGCATATGTATGTATGTGTATAATATATATATATATATATATATATATATATATGTATATATATCACCTTTGATTCTTGAAGAAGGATTTCATTTTGCACTTGAAATGTATATTTCTCCAATTATTATACGACCAAATGGCTACTCTATTTTTAAAAAAAAATTGGGAAAACCCCGCTTGGATTGGTGGTGTGGTATTTAGGAATAACAAGTGTTGACACAAATAATTAGTAGATATTTCTAAGTCATAATTTGTGAAGACAGTTTGCACTGATATTCATATGTAACGAGAAGAAATTTTCAAAACGATGTATCAAACCGAGAATATAGTTGAGCTATATTTCAGTCAATGTCACGTTCATATTGAGGATACACGTTCATCCACTCTGCATGGGAAAAATCATAGCACTAGTGGATTAACTCTAGAATGAAATGAAAAGTGAGAGAAAAGTGATATGAACGTAAGAAAATTCCACAGATTAGAGATTTTGACTCGAGAATGTCAATGTCTGAGGTTTAAATAGCATGTGTGGAGTGGGTAGGAATAAGTTGGATGATTTGGAAAGCAAATATACGTGAGAAATCTCGGGTTCCAACTCTTCTACTCGTACTATTAAGAAAAAAAAAACAAAAAAGCACGTGCGGAGTTAGAGCCCTACGTAATTTGGATCATTCACGTGTATTGTGGCTTTCAACTGTGGCCACCATTTTTAGACTGTGACCTTGGTCATTGTTACCTATCCAAAGTATGTGGTGGGGAAGGATCTAAGTTTAGCTGTTAGTTATGGACATTGACATTCTTGGCGTTAGACTTTTACTTTTTCTTCATTCCTTTTTCTCTGTAATTAGGTTGGTGGCCTTGATATTTAGACTCCTCGATGTCGAAAAAAAATTGATCACATAGATCTGCGTTTCCATACATAACACCCTACAGTCGACAATACAAATTCATGGGAAGGGAACAAGAACAATTGTTACTGACCATTATTTCTGAAATGTGTAACAGCATCTAAATTAGGGGCGAAGTTAGAAAGGAAATTCAATGGGAACAAAGTTAATATATGAAATTTTACTAATTATAATATGAAAAAATGTTTAACAACTAATATACGTCAAAAGTTATGTATATAATTAATCTACAATTTAGTAATGGAACAAATATCTCTGAAATCTCAAATTCCTATAAAGAACTCTCTGCTTCGCATATCACAACCCTAATAAATTTTCTCTAGATTTTGGTAAAGATGAAATAAAAAATGAACAATGTTTATAAGTTCCAATGTCTAGCGAGAGAAGTTCAAAAAATTTCAAATTGGTTTGTATAATAGGAGCAAATAAGAATAATAAAAAAAAGAAGAATAAATACAAATTGAGTCTCTTTCTTTATTTAGACAAGGTGGTGTTATTTATTTTAAATGTTGATAACGTGGTGTCATTTATTTTAGGTATTGTTAAATTTAGATATAGAGACATACAAACAAAGTATACCTTACTAGTTTAGATTTTGTTGAAGGTTATTAAAGGCAATTTCATTTAAGCATGGGAACAAATCTACAATTTTATATGTATATATGGATATTTTGTTAGGGCAACTCTCTAATACTTAAGATTTGGTCAAGCGTGGTGGAGACAATTTCATTAAAGCATAAACTATAATTTTATATAGAGATATGGAGAATTTGATAGGGTGAGTGGGGCCAGTTGGCCCCACCACCCCCCACTTTCTTCTAAATAAGTTCCAACTCATTATTAACAAAATTTTGAGTGCTTCAAATTATCTATCCCGCATTTTGTATTTGTTCCATCCTATCTTTGTTTAACTGTCAGTGTATTATGCTGTTGGACTTATTCTTTAATAGAATCTTAAGAGTTATTGATTATTGAATTTATACATATTAGAATTCTTAGAGTTATTAAGCAATATATGTGGCACTTAAACAAAGATGGTGCAAACGAGACAGAGACAAAATTTGAGACAGAGGATTTCAAGCGAATTTTGAGTCAGTATTCACATGGATTCTATACATAATAATTGAGTTTCTCTTACAAGTTTGTACAAGTATTGAACAATGAATTGACTTATTGATTATAAATTAATATGTTTAGGAATAGTTATACTGATAACTATTAATATAATTATTCCTGTCCCTTTTCCCCACATTCATAGTTCGTATCAGATTTACAAATCTAAAGGCCAAACAATTGTCCATTATAATTTGGAAAAAGACCAGTGCGGAGATATCAAAGTGATGGTCTGATGGAACAGTCTCACATCCGACCTAGCACGCTAATGTTCAATTACTGAAATTAATTTATTAACTTTAATGTATATTTTTTTAACTTGAATGATTTCCATTAACTGTTGTCTCTGAGGGTAATAGAAATATGATGCAGGCTCTCGTGTCTGAGGATGAGATCAAGCAAGCCATGTTTTCTATGAAGAATGGTAAAGCACATGAACCTGATGGTTTTACTATTGAGTTCTTTAAGAGTAATTGGGAAATAGTGGGCAAAGATGTCATAGCTGCCTCAAGTTTCTATTGTGAGGAAGAATACATGCATTTTCCTCTTAATAGTTTTTCTATTTCTTTCATTCCAAAGGTCAAAGATGCTGTGCAGATCGAGTTCAGGCGTATCTCCTGCTGCAATCTTCATATAAGTGCTACTCTGGCATATTGGTTGCTAGATTGAAGATAGTGTTGCTTGATTTGATCTCTAAAACACAAAATGCTTTTGTTGAAGGGAGACAGACTGAAGATAGTGTGTTAATCATGCATGAGCTGATTTGTGGGTATCACAAATGTCGAGGAAAACAAGAGCTGTGCTTAAGGTGGACCTCATGAAAGCTTATGGTAGAGTTACTGGAACTTCCTATTTGTTACTATGCGGGTGATGGGGTTTCCAGAAAAGTATGTTCATTGGGTGAAGAAATGTGTTACCATATTACATTTTTCTATGAACTTGAACAGATCACTGGTTGGATATTTTCATACTGGAAGAGGATTGAGGCAAGAGGACTCCATTTCCCCTTGTCTCTTCTTCTTAGCTGTGAACGAAAAAAAAATTTCTGTGTTTCTGCAAAGACGCATTGAACAAAGAGGTTTTGATTTCCATCCTGGCTGTGCTGAACTTAAACTTTCCCATGTTGCATTTGCTTATGATCTTTTCATTGTATCTACTGCTACTGGTAAGTCTTTTCATATTCTTAAGGACTCTCTCATTGAATTTAAGTTCTTATCTGGGCCAAAACCAAATCTACCGAAGTGTGATTTATTTTTATCAGGGGTGGATGATGAGACGGCTGATAAGCTGCACGATCTAGTAAAATTGGCCCGAGGTGCTCTTCCTGTAAAATACTTGGGACTGCCACTGATCTCCACTAAGTTCAAAGACAAAGACTGTCAACCTATTTTTATTAAAATTCAACAAAGAGTTCATAGCTGGTGAGAAGGGTTAGAGTGCAGTTGTTATAATCAGTTTTGAGTGGCATATACGTTAATTGGGTAAGCGTGTTCATACTGCTTATTAGTTTCTTTTTCATGGTCAGGAGAGATTAAGGATCATTTTATGGCCAAATTAAAATGGTCAGATATTTAGGGGTGAGATGGATCCGCTCTGTCATGCTAAACAAATGTAGCTTCTGGGACCTCAGAATCCCTACCCAGTGCTCCTGGATATGGAGAAAGATTCTTCAGCTCAGACACTTGTACAACCCCTGATTAGTTTCGATATAATTGGTTCCTTGGGACTATTGTACTTGAAATTTCTAGAATCATTATTTAGAAAATTAAGGCTATCTAAGCTATCCAGAGTGGTTGATTTGATACAGGAATTGGCCTACTGGGAGAGGGTTTTGAGCTCAGGTGCGAGAGTTGGAGCACAGTGTTCCAACTCTACTGCATTCTCGTGTATAGGCAGGACTCTGTAAGCTGGAAAGCGTCAGCTACTGGAGAATTTTCTACCAAATCTACGATAGAAGAGCTTCTTCACATAGGTACTAATGTGGCTTGGTTCAATCAATAAATGCACTCCAGAGAAAGAGCAATAGCATTATACATTCATGGGGAAAGTCTTGGAAGAGTGATAGTGCACGCTGCGAACTCCTGCTAGTGGAGAAACCATTTAAAACTGTTTCAATTAGTTTCTACAGCACAAGGACAGCAGTCACCAAACAAGATCGAGAGACAAAATACAAGTAATCAGTCACTGGAAAACAAAGCAACTTCCATTGACTGAGCATCCACAAACAATTATGTTTGAGATGAATAAGTGTACATCAGAATTGCAGTATCATCAGGAAGAAACAAAAACATGCAACGAGAAGCAAAACAATTTGTTGATCCCCTCATGAGATATTCTGGTTCGCTCACAGATTTGCGATGAACAATGACACAATCAAAGTTTTGTCAGCTTTGGTTTACAAATTGCTATTGCTAAACTAAATTCAACTTCTATATATATGCAACTTCAATGTAATATGGCCAACTTTTATCATTTATCCAAGGTTCTATCAGATGGAAACCACTCAAAAGTGCTTCAATTAGTTTTTACTGTGAAAGGGTGATAGCCACTAAACAATATAAAGAAATGAAACCAACTAAACAGTCACCGGTAAACAAAGCAGCTTCCAAGTGACATGGTTTGCACGTGTCGGTCCACAGCCGGCTAGGCATGCACTACTGATTATAGGGGAATCAGTGAAAAATCAGGACCATTAGTAGAGGCATAGTCTACTTCAAGGAACAAATGGGATGTTGCGGAGGCTAGGGCCAATGCCTAGATGCTTCTTGAAACATCTTAGTAATATTCCCTAATGTTCTATGCCATTCAAGTGTCTTGGGAAATAGCCTAGAGTTTGTACATAAGATTCTTGCCTTGTACAAAATATTCCAGAAACTAAGTATAGAGAGCTAGTGTGTAGAAGTTTCTAGAACTTTATATAAAGTTTCTTGACAAGTCCCTTCCTTTGTAAACACATGGTGTAATCATTTCGAGTATGATACAAGAGTTTTCCTTAGCCTCCAACCTATATATTCTTTGTTTACTTCTTTCGCTTCCACACAACCACGCATTAGAGAGTTAGACTGAACTAACTATCATTCATAGCTCAAGTCGTGAAGTTTGCTAGTGCTACACGAGCATTGTGTTAATAGGGAATTTAGTCTACTCGTGATACAAGCAAGGGTAGTCCTTGTTAAACAAACCACATGTATCCCAAATGAATGCAAATGAAATAAAAAGAGCAATAAAATGTTTAGCATCGCATCATTACTCAGGCTATCACAAGTTTGAAAAAGATGATTATACCATAGAATGAAACTCAAGTTTCAACAACCAGTTACACTTCAGATGAATAGAAGTGCACCAGCAAGGCAATTTAATTAGAACACAAATCAAAATAGACAGTGAGAAGCTACACAATTGCTTGATTCTTCTAACATGACATAGTGCTGGCTTTCTTAAAAGTTGGCAATATCGGAAAATCTTAATAACAAAATTAAACAAGAATGCAGTACTCTGTCATAAGCATTGAATGCAAAATTAAACTAAACTTAGTTTCTTTGTACCTATTATTGCTTGATTGGGTTTAAAATATGTGTTGATTTTATTAATATTTTCTCTCTCATGGGATTAGATATTTCACAAATTCATTGTTTTTGCAGGAATTTTGATAATCAATGGTTATCGTGGAGCTTAAAGACAAAAGAAGATTTAAAGAGATGATTGTTGAAGATTTTTACCTGTTAGACGAGGGCGTGCCTAATTCGAGCCTTCAAGTCCAGATTCTCGGGATTTAGTGCATGTGAGAAGCTTCCAAAAATGCATCAAGGCTGATTTCCTAAAATGTTGGGATTGACTCCTTCAATTGGGAATCAATTAGTTGGCTACAAATTAGAAATCTAGGGGCCACTATGAAGAAAAAGGAAAGCTCAGTAAATTGATTTGTAATAGAACTTTCTTTTAGGAAATTGATTGGTATTAGGATACCAATCAATTAGAAGTCAAAGGTGTGAAAATTCGGCAGACATGATTTGATCATCCCTGGGCTAGAGACGAAAAGTAGCATAGTACTCTTGTCTTTTACTTTTTCCTTTTTTTGGTCGATTTTTTGGAGGAAAGCAATTTTGAAAGCTTCAAATAGATTTTTACATGGCTTGTTCTCTATTAATGGAGAACTAATTTCATACTTCTAGTTAAAGGGACAACTGAAGATTTGGTTCAACAATAACTGTAAGATCTAAATTATTTTAATTGCGTCTTTCATTCATTGGTATTTATATATTTTCTGCTTTTAGTGGCTGTGACTATTGTGTATGATTGAATAGTTGCGCAATATTTAATTATTTACGTAGTCTATTTGCTAATTGGGGGTAGTTAAATCCGTAATTGTTTGATTACTCTCATCTCGGTAGCAACTGGCATAATTGGATTTGTATCGGGGAAATGTATAATCTAATTTAAATAAATCCTCGTAGCGTGTTTATTGACTAGAGTGGGGTTTCTCTAATTTCTAATGCAATTGGAGAATTAAATCCTATGGTCATACCTAGGATTAATCCTAGATTAGGGAAATAGTCAATGGTCGTACCTTGACTATCGAAACAGTAAGGAGAAACTGACTGTCAGATCATATCAGCAGTTAAAAACCTACTTATTAATGAATGGTGGAATTATAATTGCATCAATGATCAGTTACTTGAACCATCTCTGAAGTATAACCTTGGCTAGAGTTTTCCCAATTATTTCTCTCTCTTAATTATTTTTCGCAGTTGATTAATTTAGTTAACAATTCATTAGCGTTTAATTCTCAAAATCCCCATTTCGCCTTGACTTGAAAAGGAACGAACTTACCCTAGTCCCTGAGGATACGACTCTACTTGCCCTATATACAAATTAAAGATTTTTCGTGAATAAATTCTGATATATCGGATTTAGCTGTACTGAACACTGATCATTGTCGTACAAAGATTTTTCCTTTAGGCCAAAACTTATTTTGAACACTTATCTTTTGGCCTATCATTTTTTTGCTAGCCTAATCAATGAGCATATAACCCCTAAAACAATGCAAATTCTAACATTTTCTTTTTAAAAGGAATCAAATATGACAAAGAGAAAAGTCGAACAATAGGGCCCCTCTTTCACTGCAGCAAAATTTTAAACTTTCTGACCATTTTGTCTTCAAGTCAAAAGTTGTCATAGTGTGTTTTTTGCCCCCCTCTTTTGGCCATTTGATTATGCTTTTAAACCGAAAGAATTGTTGATTGGAGCGATAAGACTTAGGGTAATGGAAATAGCTTTTTCAATAATGGAAATAGCTTTTTCAATAGAACTTGAATTATTTGTTTAATATGTGATTCATCCAACTAGTCCACAATAGTAAAAATTAATACTAGTTGATTCTATCTAACTTGCAAATGATAGGTTGTGGGATGCGCAATTAGAGTGATAGAAAGGGGTGCGGTTCAGGGAAGGGCTTGTAGACAAGAGGAAGGGTCGCGAGGAGTGGTGGCTATAGCAAGGACATGGGGGGCTGGTGGTAGGTTGAAGGGAAGACAGATTAGGGCTATCAAGGTATCATATTGTGCCATTTCATAATCATGCTTGCCTTCAATGTGTCCAAATCCATACATGATAGATTTGAACTTTTGATCGTGTTCGTGTTAGATCCTGTTGATCGCACTCGACCTATTTAATTTGCATGTAGAAATTATAGATGAAATACCATGAAAGAGTAAACATGGATCTTTTCAATATAAATTTGAGGTTCTTTCAATCTCTTTCAGTATTGATTTCTCATTCAGTGTTACTCATCTAAGTCTTGAATGTATTATTATCTCATTAACGAAAAAAAAAAGCCTAGTATTATTTATTTTGCATAGAAAGAAAAATTTTAGAGAACAAAGAATGAAGAAAGCCATGCAAAAAAAGAAGAATACAAAAAGGAATGGATAACTTTTTTTTTATACACTATCAGTGTAAAGTTTTTTTTTTTTTTTTTACACAAGTAAGTTCAGATCAAGTCACATAACATAAATTCAAATTTGAAATTCAAATCATGTAAATGTGATATGCATTCAAAGCCGTTAGTATAAAAAAATCACTACTCTGTCAGTGCATAAAAAGTTAATTCAAAAAAGAATATATAAACAAAAGAGTTAGATAAAAACAATAGTAATTTGCATAGCTAGAGGGAGTTAAAATTTACCTAGAAAAGAGCATGTCATCACAATGGAAGGAAGGGCAATTAAACAATAACTGATTTGGTGCAGTGAAATTCATCCTGTTAATCCCAAATTCATGGGTTTCCATCTCAATTTCCTTTTGGCTCTCTACTGTGCTGAGATGGTTGCGACTAAGGATTTGCTGGGAGTTTTTGTGAATATATCTGCCATTTAAAGTGCCTATTCTATCTTCCCTTCTATACATCGCACCAAAAAGAAAAAAAAAACTTAACACAAATAGCCACAGAAATGTGGCATTCAATCACCTAAAATCATAAGATAATAGCAACAAATGGGTAGGTTTAACTTCCTAAAATAAACAAACGAGAAAATTTGTAAGTCAAATATTTAATATATTACGTTGACCATATATAATACCAAGAAATAGAAAAACTAATTATGCATATATAATCCACGGCTAATTATTGATTACAGAATAAATTCATTAAATCACATCAACATACCGACTAGAAATTTGGCTACAAATTAGAGCAAAAAAAAAAAAGAGGAGAAAAGAATAGAAACGATTTATAACTTTGGGCACAAGTTATAAAATTGTTAAGTGGCAAGCTATCCTTGACTTTAAGCATGTTCATTTTTGACAAATTGCTATACTGATATCTTCATGAAAAAGAGGGACATTGTTGTGCTAATAATTCTATGTTCGTGCTTAGTTAATTAAAAGAATCTCATGTGAATCTATTTTTCTTTTGGAAGTTAATTAAGACCAAAACATGCACTTATTTTTCCAAAACCAAAATATAGAAGAGGGGTGATTTGTTTTCTTTATTTCTTTTTTTTTTTCCTTTGTTAACAGCAGAAAGTGATGATTTTATATCAAGATTTGTACTTAAAGCTCATATTCCTGGATTCCGTAGTTGGTTGCAAGTCAAGCCCAAGTCAGCCTGTTCTAGAGATATAATGAGCATTGAATGTTAGAATTTTCGTACTCAATCAGATGAATTCCTAGCTAATATAATTTGGTATTTCAAAAATACTCAATCAAAACAGACTTTCTTTCTCAAATAGAATAATAAGTATGTCAAAAATAGTATGCCAATCCAGTGACAGAGTTAGGACTTAGGACCCAAGGTTAGAGGGCAATCAATTTAGGACACAATGCACTATTATCAAAGGCTAGATTTTCTTACATACTAAATAATAATTCAGAGCATTGTAAATAACCAATACAAAGATTTTGTCAATGTTTTCAAAATTGTAATGAGTTTCAAGAACAATGATAATGTTGAAACAATGATGCCATTAGAGTTTTTGTGGACTAGACAGTTATAGTTCTTGGTAGACGAATTCAAATGCAAATTATTCACTCATTCTTATATCCCAAGTTTTTAAGGTCCTTTATTTTATTTTATTATTTTGGTTTTAAACAACATATAATATCATTTGGATAATTTATAAAACATTTGACTAAGTTTCATGCAAATCAAAGTCTATTCTACAAAGTTTTTCATATTATTGACTTTTGCATAATTTATAAAATTTCAATCACTATCCTTTGTTGAATATTAAACAATGATTTTGAAGTGAGAGAAAAATTATTAAGTTGTGAATATTTCCCAAAAAAAAAATCATCTAAAATTCATCTAGTTTCATTCAAAACCTTTAGTCTATAAACTCATAGATCTTAAGAGTCATGATAAGATATAAATCACAACTATAAGATTCCATCAACAACTTAACTGTTTATCTGCATATATGCATGAAACCGAATTACACGTAAAATTGAACAAATAGGCCATGACCACTAGGGATTTAAGTGGCAAGAAAATACTTAATAAATAGATCTAAGAAAAGTCACCAAAAGCAATAAGTTAAATCTCACAAATAAGCCAGTCAAGTAGATCTAATTTTATAATTTTGTTCACCGCAATATAATTTTGAAATAAAGATAAGTTTAAAGTACATATTCATGAGCAACTTGAAAAGAAAACAATAAAATTTCTCATCCTTTAGACCAAATTCCAATGCACCTTATATATAACACTATCTATCTCAAAGTCTTTAATAAGGAACTTGAAATTTCTTTCAATTACTTAATTATTAATAGATAAGTTACAAAGGCTTCTCAACTTCACGCACAATCATTAACTTATAAGGCATAAAGGCTTCACTACTTTATCCATGTTTTCCTTCTTAGTTTTGTAGATAAGTTAGAGACTATTAAATTAATTAACTCTTTTGGAAACCCAGTACTACTGAAATTAAAAACTTTTTGATGTCTAGTATATCATTACAAAAGAAACTTAGAAGACATATTTCATGTTTATCTAGTCTTTAATTTTGGTACTTAATTCATACCCATCACATTACTGATATTAGTTCTCATTACATCAATTCTTTACTTTAATTCATTCTTATATTTCATTTCTGCTAACTATTGGCCTTCTATTAATCTAATTAATGACTATTAGTAACAAAAGAGTCATCATTATCCATATAATATTAAAGAAAATGTATAGCCCTTCCACTTACTTAAAAAAATAGCTGTCATGTTTCTACAAAAATGAGAAATAATTCCAAAACATGGCAAATTCAAGCTAATATATCTAAAATATAAAGCCAAAAATAAGGGGATGTCACAAGTCTTGGGTTCAAATCCCTTCTTTTTTTTTCCTGTTTATTAAGTTTCATCCCTTCTTTGTTAAAAAAAAAAATTTTAAAAGTGCAAGGAAAATGTTAATGCTTAAAGCACTTTTTTTCAACAGAAAAAAATACTTGGCCCCAAGAAATCATATTACACATTCTAAACAAAGAAGAAAACTATTAGCTAAGGTATAGCATGAAAACAATGAAAACTAATCCACTCCAACTGGGTAAGGTGGTAGGTATTGGGTACTATTCAATTAAAGGTACTAATAGGAGAAGGGTCGTTTTAAGCTAATACGTAGCTGTTCTCAACTACTAATAAGTGCTGATATCGAGATAGTGAGACCAATCTAATAACGCATTAGAGTAAAGAAATCGAGCTGCTAGATAGTAGATACTGAAAATAAATTATGAATCCAAAGTCTTTTTTTGTCTGATAGGAGTCCAAAGTCTTCATTTCCAATGCGCATTGTCAGATTTAAACTTAAGGGTAAATGCAAGCATCAATTCACATGGCTGACACAGCATTTGCGTATTAAAGATTTATCTGAATGACTGGTCAGACATTAATAGTTTTAAGCATAATTCATAGCGCGTTACGCGTAAATCTGCCAATAAAGACATTTTAAATCACCACTCAGACTTTTATAAACTAAAGCCGCTACATGTTGGTTTAATTAGTAAATACAGAACTATGATTTTGAGAACATGTTGATTGATGTTTTCTACAAATATATAGAATCAATCGTAATAATAAATTCATTTGGAGTATTTAGGCAGTTAAACTCACAAGAATGAATTAATTTTTTAACTTTAATTATTCTAGAAAAAAAGGGAACTCAAATCCAAGGGATTTTTTATTACTAACTAAGAAATAAATTAAATAATCAAAAGAATGAAAATAAATTGGAAGAAATAGTTGGCAAGAAATAAGGGCTCTATGTGGATTAGGTGGAGAGCGGTTTTCAAAAATTGTACTGTAGCATTGTATGTGAAAAAACTTGTCCTTGTAGTAAAATTTAAAATTGTATTGAGATATTTCTAAAAAAATTTTAAAACTCCCTACACCTTGACCTACTAGCCGCCACCTCCACCTACCACTACCATTATCATCCCCTTCTTTTCGGGGATGAGAAGGGGGCATGGGAGGGGAGGGGAGGGGATGCTAGGGAGAGTAGATGAGAAGAGAAGAAGGGAAGAGAGAGAAGGAAGGAGGAGGAGGCAGGAAGGGAAGGAAGGAGAGAGGAGAAGTAGTGATGGTGGCAATGATGGATGGCGGCTGGTAGTGTGTGGTGGTGGTAGATGATGAGTGAAAGGAAAAAAAAAAAGAAAGAGGTAGGATTTTTTTTATTAGGTGTATTTGAAAAAATTGGAGCATTTTTTAGGGTGTTTTTTAGTAGGGTTTATCGGATTTTGTTCCAAAATTTGAATTAATTATTCGAATATTCTTTTAACATACCAATAACATATCACACAAAAGTATACATTTAAATTGTATCTAATTAAATCTCACATTTTCTCGAGATTACAAATATTCAATTAAACTTGTTAAAATCTTAATTGATTTTAATTATACCATATAAACCCTAAATTACTAAGTATATTATCTATTCAGTGCCTAATTATATAGTTCTTCTCTATTCATACAAATCCTAAAAGCAAGTCCGTGGTGATCAAGCATAAACTTGTAATTAAAACAAAATAGATAAATTAAGACAAAATTCAAGAATTTAACTGGGATAGTTATTCAATACTCCTTCATGATACCTTAGCCCTATAATTAAATTAGTTCAACATAGTCATGAATAACACCAAGAATTCAAGGATTAAATACATGAGTAAAGACAAGAGTAAATAAAACTTCTCAATTTTAGCCGCTCGAATCTCCATGTTGTCGCTCAATGATTCTTGACCAAGAAAAAGTTATAAATAGGGGTTGTTTAGAATGTATTTAGGGAGAAAAAGTTATAAAAATATGAACTAGGCAAGTCTTTAGTTCATATTTTTATAACTTTTTCTCCCTAAATACGTTCTAAATAACCCCTATTTATAGCTTCTTAAATCAGCAGTTGAAATATAGTCAGATTAGGTCTTGAAAAGTAGCCAAAAGTTGAGTCCAAAGTATATATCTACCAATCTCGAGTGCAATAACCGGTGCAATGTCTGGCACCGGTCATCGTCTTACGTGAAATAGTGAAAAAGTCTAGAAAATGTCCAGCCCAAAGTGCAGCTCAAAGTTCGGGCTGGACATCCTCTGACAACGACGGAATCCTTTTCATTTTTAGTCCATTTTTTAATCAATCACATAATTTTACCTACACAAATATTCAAATTAGACCGTTTCTATTTAAATTATGCGCAAATGTCACAAATACCTAACAATTTACACTTGTAAAAACTATTTAAATTCACAATCTATCACATATCATTACCGTGATTAGAAATCTGAATAGAAATCATGCAAACTTTTATTTTAACAAAAAGAAAAAACAAAAAAGACTTCTATCTTAACAAAAAAAAAAAAGAAAAAGGACTTTAACGTGCTGACAATCAATTCTTAGGCCGAATTCTTCAAATCCACAAAGGCAATTCAAAGGGGGGGGATAATAATAGCATATTCACTATAGTTCTTTGGTCTTGGTGAATAGATAAAATATACAAGTACGGACAAAACTGCAGGGGGTGGTTTTGCGTAATTTTATATAAAAAAAGCCAAATTTTTAAGTGTAGGAAATGCAAAAAAGTTTTTGATTAGAGAGCGCAAGTTGTGTTTGTGCATGTGCTAAAAATATATGGCCTCGTTTAGCAAATAAGTTTTTTGGATGTTTGTTTAAAATTGTATTGTAGTTTAATGTAGAAGTTTTTTAAAAAATTTTTAAAATGGATAAATTTTTTAATATTTTGAAATGTTTAGTTTAAAAAATTTAAAATATTTTTGAGATTACTGTAGTTAAAATTTTAAAAAACTTGTAACAGATAAATTTGGTAAAAAACTCAGGTGCTTAACATGGCCTATGTTTTAGACTGAGTACATCATTCATCAACTCAGATCTGGTTTTGAAACTAAGTTATTGATCAGAGAGATTGATGTATAGTAGAAAAATTTGGAGATGATGGCTTCTTCCAATGGTGCTGGTTCGTCAAGCTTGGATCGCCTTGATTCTGCACTGAATGGCATAAATCATCGCTCGGTCGTCCTAACGAAAGTAAAAAATGATTGTGCATTTTTTAGAAAACTTTGGGAATTTGCTCATAAGTGGAGTGGGAGTGATCATGCCGCTACAGATGAGGAGAAGAAGAATATGCACTTCTTCTGCCTCAGGATTGAAGCTACAGCTGAGGAGATGGCCCTGGAGCTTATTCGTTTCCGTGAAGAAAAGATGGTGGATGATCACCGGGTAAAAGATGAAGAATCCCTAAACGAACTAGCCCTTGATTGTGCAACAAAAACCATGCGCTTGAGTGCTGAAGTTGAAGAAGCTCTTGACCATCTGTACATGATGTGGTCAAGAGGCGGAGACGGCAGCGGCGGCAGCAGCAGCAGCAGCAGCAGCAGCTCATTTGTATTTGATGCCCATTTTTGCAAATATTTACTAGAATATGTACAACCAACTGTGTCCGCAATTGAGACTATGGCAGCTAATGACAGGGATGATGAAGATTCTACCGTAAAGGTCCATTTCCATTCCCATTCCTTGCTTGATAGTTTATCGTACATGAAATGGTACCTTCTTTACCTTATTGCATTATTTGATGCCGTACAACATACTCATCGTCGTCATCATGCTCGCGGACTGCCTAGTTTTGATGCTTGCGTTGGCCATGTTTTATCCCTGGCCCTACGAATTGCAAACCGGTGTAGTGATTACTGGTTAAATTGCAAGGCAGGCCGAATCCAACTGATGAGAAGAGATCTGATTGAGTTCCTGGTGAATTTACGCAGTGAAATTCATCCTAGTAACCCCAAATTCATGGGTTTCCATCTCAATTTCCTCATGGCTCTTTCCTATACTAAGTTGGTTGTGTTTAAGCATTCGCTGTGGAATTTTTGCTTCGTCTATCTCTTCTCTGGTAGTGGTAAAGATGGACATTTTCGAGACGAGGTGTTTTTCCTATTAAAACTTTTTTTCTGCGCCACTTCTATACTAGATGATGAGGACACAGCACGAAGTTTCATTCCAGAAATTCAGGCTGTTCTAGTAGAGATAACATCTCTATTTGAGTCAACTGGTCGTGATGATAAAAAACTAGACAACTCACCTCGGTGTTCTGAGTTACTTACAAAACTTTGTCTTCTCAAGGCGGAGCTTTTTCTTGTGGTGCAAATCCATAGCATGAAAAGCAATACAAACACTTCTTCCCCTTCCCCTGGTATTGGCGAAGCACCACATGGAAGAGATTCAAATACATCTCCAGTCATTGAGGTCTTTTATCAAGAATGTTTCACAGTTGGACATTGAGGAGCATCCAAAGATAGAAGATCTCATTGACCGATTCACTGATTTGGCATATAAGGCGGAGTACATAATTGATTCAATAGAGGATGATGCTCAATGGCAGCATTTCTTCTGGTTGGACAGTGTGCTGGATGAGTTAAGACTTCTAAGCGAGAGGGCTAGGGGAATTCATTTGACAACCCTTGATACGGAAGTCCAGGATTCCAAGAATGTCACCCAGGTTTCAGTTGACAAGTTATCAACAAAAAATACACCAGTAATTGACGAAATTGTGGTGGATCTCAATAACAGAGAAAATGAAATTCTCAAACCAGCTGACTAGAGGATCCTCAAGGCTGGATATTGTTTTTATTGCTGGAATGCCTGGTTTAGGCAAGACAACGTTGGCAAGGAAGGCGTACAGCAGTCTTAAAGTCATGCGTCACTTCCATCTTCGTGCATGGTGCTCTGTTTCCCAAGAATATGATAAAAGGAGATTGTTGCTCGAAATTCTAACAGGGATTCATGGGCTTACAGAAGAGATTCGCCAAATGAGGGACGAAGATCTCGAAGATAAATTGCGTAAATTGTTATTAAAAAACAAGTATCTCATAGTGATGGATGACATTTGGGGTATTGGAGCTTGGAATGACTTGAAAAACTCATTCCCAGATGATGCAAATGGAAGTCGAATTCTGTTCACCAGTCGCCTCCACAGAGTGGCCTCGGAAATTAAACCAGAGAGACCTCCTCTTTCTCTTAGCCTTTTTTCTCAGGATGAAAGTTGGCAGCTGTTAGAAAAGAAGGTATTCAAGGACGAAGGTTGCCCCAATGAGCTGCTGGGAGTCGGAATGCAGTTGTTGCGGTTGCTGGTATACTGAAAACGACAGAAAAAAGCCAAAATTCGTGGCAAACAATCGCAGATAACTTGAGCTCACAAATAATTGATAATCCCGAAGCACAGTGCAAAGAAGTCTTAGATCTCAGCTACAAACATTTGCCGGAATATCTTAAATCATGCTTTCTATATTTGGGAGTTCTTAATGAAGACAGAGATATTCTTGTGAGCAAGTTGATACGGTTTTGGATCGCAGAAGGTTTCATACCAGAAACTGATAAGGGCTTTGAAGATGTGGCTGAGGCTTTCTTGATGGATCTAATTGACAGAAGCTTGGTGATAATCTCCAAAAGAAGATCCAACGGCAAAGTTAGAGCATGTCGCCTCCACGATCTTGTCCTTGATTTCTGTAAGTCTAAAACCGAGGATGAGAACTTCTTTCAGCTGATAACCAGGTCTGACAATCCATATGCTTCTTTTCCTAGTACAGATTATGGTTTCGAATTTGATTTTTACAGTCATTCATCTCCCGCGTCATTTGCATCCTATCGGTTGGCTGTATCTTTGAAGAGAAGCCACTTAGTTGAATCCAAACCTTCTGGCTTGGCCACCCGTTCTTTGGTGTTCTATGCATCTACAGATTCAGAACCCAAACGCCCTTATGACATCTCATTCATTTGGCACAACTTCAAATTGCTTTAGAGTCTTGGATTTTGAATGCTTCAATTTGGGTATTTCATTTCCGGTAGAAATCGGAATTCCTGGTACAATTGAGATATTTAGCAGTTGGAGGCTATTTGAAGTCCATTCCGCAGTCGATAGCCAACCTCAGGAAACTGAAAACTCTTATTGTGAAGGGATTAAGTGGTAAGATCACCTTACCAAATACCATCTGGCGCATTACAAGTTTAAGGCATCTTCATGTCAATCTCCATGTTGCTTTCGACTCAGATGCTGAAGAGCTTGGTGATAGCTCCATATTAGAAAATTTGGTCAGTTTTTCCTGCCCATCTCTTTCTTGTGGTGAAGATGCAGAAAAGGATTATAAAGAGGCTTCCAAATCTTTGCAAACTGAGTTGCATATTCTATGAATCACCAGATTCTTCCATGAACTGCAATCATTTCCCGAGATTGAACTGTCTCACTCAGTTGGAGTCACTGAAGATATTCTACTATGGAAGCCCTCTTAACAATGGCGAGTTCAGCCTCCCTTTGAATCTAAAGAATTGACTTTATCAAACTTTCGCCTTCCATGGACGCATATCTCCCCAATTGGGAGACTACCAAACCTAGAAGTTCTCAAGTTACTTTCTGGTGCCTTTGAGGGGAAGATATGGGACGTGGAAGAAGAGTTTCAGAATCTCAAGTTCTTGAGCTTAGACAATTTGAACATTTCTCAATGGAATGCCTCTTGTGATGATTTTCCCAAGCTTGAAAGACTTGTCATACAAAATTGCACAGACCTTGAAGAAATTCCGGAGGACTTTGGAAACATATATACATTGGGAATGATTGAAGTGCATTGGTGTGGAAGATCTGCAGAAGAATCTGCAAAGAAGATTGAAGAAGAATATGGAGATATCGAAGTCCTTATTAGGAGTTCAAATTTGAGATCATGAGCATGATTTGGATCACATACTTGTAAGTCTATTTAATGAATTTCTAGCTACTTATACAATTGCTCCATTCATTTTTTGGATGATATCTTGTATTTCTATTTGGTTCAAGACATATAGCTAGTTGAAAACTACTTAATCTGCTGTTTCATAAATTGCAAAGCTATGTAAAATCTGGAAAGGCATTTGCTGTCCTCTTGAAACTCATTACGTCTTGTTGTCTTAATTCTGTACTAACTTGGATTTAAATTTGCTAGTACCATTAATTGCTAATTTTGGAACAGACCGCTTGTAGCTTCTTAATCTAGGATTTGATTTGGTAAATCATGTTTGAATCTTGCCCCTGAGAGCATTTCCTTTGCCTTCTTTTAGGTTCAATTTGTGAAAACTTATCATTTAGATGTTTTGGGGAATTGGCGCTCAAAGGAGTGGCGGTTGAGATCGGCTGGAACCTCAGTGGTTTTTGTTCACCACAAGCAAGAAGTTGATGCCAAGCTTTGCCTTACATTGGAACCTTCTAATTTTACATTCTGTTGAGATTATGTATGTTTTTCACCAGATGCAGCAATCTGACTGTGATTGCTGACTAGAATTTTGTCATTGTCTATAGTTATTGAACTCTTACCTACTTGTTTACATCATATAGTGAGTTGTTTTGTGCTGAATTCATGATGAATTGATGAAAGTTGGAAGCCACTAGATGTGTTATCGTACTTGTTTGATGAAATTGAAATGCAATTGCTTCTTATTATTAAGACCACCTTTTTTTTGCCCTTGCTTTTGTGTTTGATCATACTCATTAGTGATCACATTTTTAGTTTAATGATTTCCCAACCAATTCTCATGTCTAGGAGTGCTTTGAGGGTTGGCAATTTTAACATCTAGGAGAAGATGACGAGGGGATATCTCGGCATTTTGATGGCTAGGTTTTGGGGTCTCATAAATGGACTGGAAGTCGTTGTGATATGTTTTCTCCCCTTTTTTGCCATTCGATTATGCCTTTAACAAGCTTTTAGCTCAAAAGAAGGGTGGATTTGAGGAATGAGACTTACAGTAATGGAAATAGCTTTTTCAATAGGACTCAAATTAAATTTTTTTTGTTTTGAATATGAGATTCCAACTACTCCACAATAGTAAAACTAAGTTAATTTTATTAGACGGTGGCAATTTTGGACATGACACGAATACAACTCGAAATGTACTTGATCCAAACACGACATGAGACAGTTTGTTTTGCAATTGGGTTGGATTAACACGAGTAACTTGTCAGTAACTTATTAACATAATTTGAGAAATTCTTAACCCAAACACAGACATGAAAAAACTTTGTGTGGCAAATTGGGTCAACACGATTATAACACATATACAAAATGGGTCGTATTAGGTTAACTCGTGAATTGATACGAGAAACCTATTAACACTTAATGACGAAACTAGGATTTTAGGTTGGAGGGAGAGGGACAAATAATCAAACATATAAGATAAAAATGTTATAGCAAATAAAGCACAATAAATTTAAACTAAAAGTTTGATAGACGACAAATAGCAATAAGATGCTTTTAGTTGTAAAAAGACAAAGTATACAATAAACATTAACATTAGACTCTCTAGCCATTTTATTTTCTAACAATAAAAGGGATGCAAGGCCGTATTTTATAATCTTTCATTTTATCAAATTACATCAATTGTTGAAAACCACCGGGGTTGGCCCAGTGGTCAAGGAAGGACTTTTAGGATTCTTCCACTATTAAATTCAAGGTTCGAATTCTGGATCTTCTAGTTTGGGTTAGGGCTGCAAATTGGTCGGGTCGAGTTGAGTCTTGACTTAGTTTTATTAGATTCGAACTACAGTTCGAGCTTAAAAAAAATTATTTTATTTTTCAAAAATGAATAAAATAATATTTTTCTTAATAAATAATAAAATATTAGGAATATATATGTAATTTTATTATTAAAATAAAAATAAAAATAAAAATAAATATATATACTTGACCTCGCGAGCCGAACTTAATATTTTTTAACTCGATTTCGAGCTCAACTTCGACTTAGCCAGCTCGAGTTCGACTCGAATTCGATGTTGGTTCAAGCTGCTCAAAAGTGGTTCACTTTCATTTGCAACCGTAGTTGAGGGTGGGAAAGATTATGGACAATGGTGTGAGGTAAAAAAAATTACACCAATTGTTGAATCAACATAATTTTCTCAAATGAACCATTTAGGACTGGTCTAGTGGCTAGGGGAAGGCTCATAGGTATTCTTCATTGTTAGGGTTCAAAGTTCGAATCCTGTATCTCTTAGTTGAGGGGGATGAAAAGAGTGTGGGAGGGGTAGGAAGGGTTAAAATAAAAAGCATAATTTTCTCAAATTATTTCTTTTTCAAATGTCATATGATCAATGTATAAGTAAGAACATCATCATTAAAAGTCTCAATAAAGTTGACAACGACGGATAATTTATAATCATTAAAAGTTATTACAACTTGTGTATGTTTTTAACTAGTAAAATTTGTTTTTTTTTTAATTCCAAGTCAATCTTACATTTTGGAGTTAATTTATTAGTTTTTTAAATGTGTTTGGATAACGAGTTCCCGAAGGCACTTGTTAAGATTAGTTTTAGTTGTTAATATTCTTTTGTAACAATGGAACTTATTCGAAGAAGTATCTAAATACAGGAGGCCAATAAGTGTGAGTGTGTATATTCAAATGGCAAGTTAGTTGTCTTAATAAGTGCCCAAGGAAAAACTTTTATTAATTTAAGTCAATCTTACATTAAGAGTTGGTTTGTTATAGACACTTGTATAAAGACAAAATATTGGTTCCTTGATTAGTTGCTATTTAAAAAGCTATACTACCCACTAATGAATATTTACTAACATTAATATTCAGGACTAACTTTTTTGCACTAACACTGGGATATTTTTTTTTTTTTGCAGTAGTAGCTTTGGATGTATGTTTTTTTTTTTCGATACGATAAACTGTTGTATAACCTAATCTATCCTATACTAAGGGGAGGGGACGGACCTAAGGAGGCCTCAGGAGTAACTCGGAGGGGACTGAACCACTACTGGACCAAACTGATGCACTTCGCACCCGCCTAAGTAAAGCCACTTTAATGTGACAATTGACACCAAGCTTTAAAGCTTTGGTGGTGCTACCAGCCCAAAGGCTGGTGGTTAGCTTTGGATGTATGTCATATGTGCATGATTTAAATTTCAAATTTGAATTCATATTACGTGACATGATCTAAATCCACTAATGTTAAAAAATGTACACTAACAATAGATATAAAAAATATATCATAATATTAATACTATTCACAAGGAGAGTTAACTTAAAAGTTGGTTAGTCATAGGATACATCTTATTTTTACAAAAAAAAAAAAAAAAAAAACCTTAAAGGGGTAAAAAGTAACTTATTCACAAAGTTGGAGGGCACAAAGTAATATTGTTTTACTTAAAAACAAATAGACCCAATAGAGATTATAATAAATCTTTTTGGGAGGGGAAGGGGGAGGGGGGAGAGGGTGGAGGCGACTGCCCCTGCTCATCCTCTCCTCGATTCTCCTCTATTAACAGTTGACAATAAACACAGTAGTCTAAACTCGTAACACAAAATGCTTATAAAATGAATAATAATTTATAGTAGGGAATTTTATTATTTGGGGTCCCATTTAGAATTTACACGAAAATTTCCAAAAAAAAATTATGTGATCTTTAAAAATATTACTTGGTGCCATCATATATTTGTGTAAGCTTTTCTGCAATGTTCTCCTTAATTTACAGTTAAAACAGTTTAATTCCTTTCAGAATAATAGTATAAGAGCTGAGCTGCTAAAGGCAAAGGCTCTTTAAGAATTTAAAACTTGCACCTAATTCTTTAGATAAAATTAATATAATTTTAGTAAAACAACAATTGGTTTTCATTCCATATTTATTTACACGAAATCACTTTTCATTCTCTCCTAAATTAATCGTGAAAATTTTTTAGTTCTCCCCTAAATAGAATACTGAAGTTAAAAAGTTACTTGCACCCAACTTATTTTGAGCTTCTCTTAAATTTATCATGAAATAATTTCGTTCCCTCCTATATTTATTCACACCAAATATTTAGGATTACCTCTTACCATAAAAATAGTTTTAATCCCTTATAAATAAAAATTACAGCCATAGTTAGTCTTATATTCGGTTATTTGGTTAGGCCAAATTTCTTTTGGGTTCCCTCCCCATTTTGTTCAGAAAATAATTTAAGTGCCTAATTGATTTTTAGGTAAAGGTTAACTCCCACTTGAATAATTAGAGAGTATTGCGTATTGCAGCCAAAGGTCATTCTAAAAAGTCTCTTAATAATCAAAATAAACTTGATTAAATTACTTTTGGATTCACTCCCAATTTACCAGAAAAGTTAGTTTAATTCTTTTTTATTTAATTTTTACATAGGTTGATTCCCTCCTAAATTAATTAAGAATATTATTTATTGGAACCAAAGGTCATACGAAAAAGCCTCTTAAGAGTCAAAACTAAGTTATGAATAAAACCACAGAAAACCCGGGCTATTATAAACGGTAAATCGCAAAAACAAGACCAATTTAGAATTTCTAACAATGCTTCAATGTGACACATTAATAAACAGATTATAACACGAATATGGCATGAAAGCCAAATGTATTGTGTATAGGTTTTGACTCAGTTAGGTTTACAATTATAGCTTCCATACCTTTTTTTTTTGGGGGGAGGGGGGTTCAACCGAAACAAAAAATTTACATTGAAACAAGTTTGTTCTAGATATGAATAAATCAGGAGGCAAGACTTCTTTTCCACCCTGACAAATTACTAATGCCACCTGAATTTCTGAACCATGGATTTATGTTGCAAGTACACAGATACAACATTTTTCCATTTTTTTATAAGTTTTGCAAAATTCTTTACCTTTTCATTTAAAATTTTTTTTTAATTCTTTTGTGTTAAATTTGATGTCATTTCTTATATATTCCATGTAAATGCGGTGACTTCATAAACGAAGATTGCAACTGTTGGAAAGTGGCATTTGGATGTGGATCTCTAGGCAATTCAAAATGAATTTTGTGCCAGAGTTAGATACAGAAGGAAATTAAACCAAGCTATTTTAGTATTTAGTTTCCTAATTCTTTTTGGTATCTTATTTGTTTTAGTTTCCATTTAGATTTGGAAATCTCAAGTCAGTTTCCAAATAAGTTTTGGTTTACAATTATATTTGTTTTAGAGTCTATAAATACTACCAATCTAGTAAGTTATTAATTGAAGTGGAGAGTTGAGTTGAGTCTAGAGATTAGACTTGAGAGAAAATCTCATAATTGAGATTTGTGAATTGTCGTGAGCGAAAGGTTACAACTTAATATTTGTTACTATTAAGTTTTGAGTTAAATAAAAATATTGAGTATTTGTTCTCCTCCTCTTCCCACATATTTTTATGTGTTAGAATTGCTTCCGCTGTGCGCACGGGGATTTTTCGTGCTAACAAGTGGTATCAAAACTCTAGGCTTTGATCCTGGGGCTTGTTCGTGAACTTGAAATATGGATCTGCATTATTTACAACATTGTCCTGCTTTTATCTTTGATGGTAAAAATAATTTTGAAACTTGGAGGTCGATAATGAAGAATTTTTTCAAAAATATTGGAGTTTGAAATATTATCCAAAAGGGGTTCACGGAACCTATAGCAGGCACAGAATTATCAAGGGATGCAGTTAAACAATTGGAGAGAAATTGATAGTTGAACTATAAGGCATTATACTATCTCCATACCCAAGTCCAGTTACATGTAGTGAAAAAATTTATACATATAAAGATAGCAAAGAAGGCTTGGAAATTTTTAACAAATTCCTATGGTCATGGTGGAGAAGAAATTTGTGACGAGGAAGAAGAAAAAGAAGTTTTTGATGAGGCAAAGAAAGAAAAACTTGCAGCAATTGTGGATACACATGAAGATGAAGAAATTGTGATTGAAGAAGAAATTTCGCAAGTGGTTGAGAAAGAAAGTGAAATCATTGATCAAATTAATGATGTGATTGAAGATCATGATGATAGAGAAATTGTTGATTTTATTGAGGTTGATGAATCTTTTGAAGAGAAAAATCAAGTGATGAGATTGGTTGAAATCAATTGTGGAGTGGACAAATTAGTTGAAGATTGTAACACTATTAAAATTGATGCAGTTGTCGGTGTGAATCAATCAACACAAAAATATGGTGATGTTAAAAATATTGGTAGTGGTAACTATGATTTTGTGATTTGGGAGATTTTATTAGTGACATGGATGAACTGAATGATGGAGTATCTAATGGAGTATGGGTGAATATATTTGAATTTTTGACAAGAGTGATCAAGCCAAGAAGTTGTTTGAGAAGTACAAGTTTCGTCCACCACCACGCTCGAAAATGAAATTGAAGGTCAATTGCAAGTTAGAGCTCCATGTCATTTATACTGTGACTGAATTTTTCTAGGAGATTCAAGCTAGGGATGACAATGGAGATAACAACATCAAGAGCTTGGTTGAAGGTAGGCAATGAAAGAAATTAAACCAATCTATTTTAGTATTTAGTTTTCTAATTCCTTTTGGTATCTTATTTGTTTAGTTTCCATATTAGATAAGCAAATCTCAAGTCAGTTTCCAAATAAGTTTTGATTTACAATTATATTTGTTTTAGAGTCTATAAATACTACCAATCTAATAGGTTATTAATTGAAGTGGAGAGTCGAGTTAAATCTAGAGATTAGACTTGAGAGAAAATCTCATAATTGAAATTTGTGAATTGTCTTGAGCAAAAGGCTACAACTTAGTATTTGTTACTATTAAGTTTTGAGTTAAATAAAATTATTGAGTATTTGTTCTCCTCCTTTTCCCGCATATTTTTATATGCGTCAGAATTACTTCCGCTGTGCGCACGGGGGATTTTTCGTGCTAACAGATACATCTAATTTGTGTACAATTAGTCGGTCATCAAACTTATTTATTAGTAGCTTAGAATTGGACTGTGCTCAATTTTAATGCAGACGCGGACAGTTTTATGTCAACGAACAGTAACTGGTTTCGCCATAAACAAGATAGTGGTAAAAACTCCTGCAACCCCTGGTACGTCCAGGGCAAGGTAAGCCTTTTCTTCAACTCAATTTCTTTCTTGACACCACTTGTCATTGGGCAGAAAATACAAGATAAATAGAACGTAAATTGTGTTGGGCAACGCTTTTGGATCTTCATTCTTTCTTTTTTGAAAAATAAGGTATTCCATTCATACTTTCCTACACATGGTAATTTTTTATGGACCAGCCATAGTTGCCTCTAAATTATACAAAAGAATTGGGGTAATAGCATCAAACCTTTGGCGAGGAAGACTCAGACGCATCGCAAGAACACAAGTTTTGTGTGAAAAAGCACAAGTCCTCGCCAGAGTCCTTGCAAAATTTCCTCACTGTCTGTGCAATGCACGTCTTCGCACCTAATAGCCAATATGGCGGGTTCTCTTCGCACTCAATTGCTCAACAATAGTAGCAGCACCTTTAAAATACTAACAAGAAAACTCAATTCCTACTGATATTGTTACCTTTGGCAAGGAAATGTTTGTTGCTGAATAGATAGACTATTCTTTAGCAAGTGCGCTGGTTCTTTGCTAAATGTTGACCACCAAGGGAGGGATAAAAGCCCCTCCTTGAAGGTAGGTAAAGGGTTTAAAACTCAATTCATTAACCAACTGAGCCAGTTCAGTTAGTCACCAAGAGGGACAAAAGTCCCTCCTTATTCCTTTGATGTGGATAAGAGGTTCAAAATATCTTACTTGTATTTTCCATTCAGGATTTCTTGGAATATTTTTGGAGATGGTTTAGCTCCTTTCGACATCTTAATAGCTTAATTGGGTCCATCCCCATCCCCCTTCTTCCTCCCTTAGTGTAGGACCATTTGTAAAATGTTATACTCAACCAAAAAAAAAAAAATTAGAGCCATTATTTTATCTAACTAATAGACAAAGTGGCTAAGGAAATGTGGAGCTAATTTTCGTCATCCTCTTACTGTTCCTGGCTCCCACATTAGTGTTGGTTTTGGTTGAGGGAAAGAGTGGCACAAGCCTGAGACCTCTCTCTCTCTCTCTCTCTCTCTCTCTCTGGGAATGATAGTTATATGATGTGTTGTTGGTCAACAGAGAACTACATTTTTTAGTGGATGCATAGCTACTGGGTTTGTGTCTAATACATTTGTGTGTTGGATAGAAATTATTAAATGCAAGAAATGGTTATCGTTGTTGGCTCTTGACTCAAGAAAATGTATTAATTCATTTGAAAATGACTTTTATATCCTTATATTTTGGTTATTCAATCTTATATTGTATTCTAATGTTGTTGTTTATTATTAAATACTCTGTGTTTTTTTGTTATTAAAAGCCTTCAATAATTGTTTATCCTTTTCATTAAATTATCTACTACAAAAAATTGAATTCTGTCTGGGACATATTTCTCATTTCATTCATAGAGATTTGAATAAATATTATGCTTCTCATTAATTATCTCGTATTTGTGTTTTTCATTATTATTAAATACCGTTAGTATATCTTTATCCTTTTCATTAAATTACCTATTAAAAGGAATTAATCCTTATGTGGGACATGTAATTAATTTGTCTTTTGAT
The DNA here is from genome assembly GCA_023065735.1 of Coffea humblotiana. Lineage (NCBI taxonomy): Eukaryota > Viridiplantae > Streptophyta > Magnoliopsida > Gentianales > Rubiaceae > Coffea > Coffea humblotiana. The sequence continues at coordinate 27,621,609 of CM041210.1, forward strand.
TCGTAAAGCTTTGAATAAATTTTTATGCTCGTCATTAAATTATATTCTATTGTAGAAGGAATTAATGTCTATGTTAAAAAAAAGAAGTTATCATTTATATTATTCTTATTATATAAGTAAATGTCTTGTGATTATTTGGATAAAATGTTTATCGCTATGATTAATTTATTTGGTACGGACAATTAGTTTGTTTTTGGTGTAATTTATATTATTCCTATTATTATTAAATGGGGTGTTATTGTTTCCATAAAATGTTTATCCTTCTGATTACAAAACAATTAGTTTATTTTTAATGTAAAGAAATGATATTTTCCTTTCAAAATTAAATAATTTATGTTCTATATCATTTTCATTGAATGTGCTTTCATTTTCATTATTAATTTAGTACATTATTTTTTTACTTTCCATTAAAAATAGTATGACGATTATTATTATAATTTTTAAATAATTATGCTTATCTTTGTTAAATTATTTAGTTTGAACAAATTATTACTGCCTTTGAATTATCTTTTGAACTTTTTTAAGTAGAGAAAATATTAAAGAAGGGTGTCAATGCCATTTTTTTTTTTGGAGCAATTCTTTCTTCTGTAGAACATTGTATCTTATTATACCGGCTTTTTCTTTTAGGAGCTGCCACTTCATACTAACTACTTCTTAAATACAATGATCATCATGATCATGCACATTCCAGCTCCTATTCTTAATAAACCATAATTTTTCACATTAATTTTTAAATATCAATGCATTTTTCCACAATTCTTCTTTTTTTCACTTTTTTTAGTCAAAATGTTTTTATCCATACATTCTCTAGCATGTTATTTCACTATTTTAATCATGCTTTACCAAATGCTATATTAGAAATCTATTCCTATGTAATTTAAATACTTGTTAAGTTGAACACACCGTATTCACTATATATATATAATATATATATACTAGGGTCTGCTTCCCACGCAAGGCGTGGGAGCTTTAGACCTGTTAGTAAGGTTCCTTGCCATGCAAAAGCAGTCTATATTAATTGATAAGAGGAGCTAATTATTGATAGAAAAGATGCTTGGTTTTTTTATTCCTAAACTGGATGATGTTTTAGATGATTATAGTTTTTAGAGTTGGCTTTTCTCCATCTTTATTATCAGATGTAGCCTTCCCATAAGTTTGATTTGTAGATACTAATTGTTCTCTGTCTCTTTGTTACTTTCCGTGCTTTTTGCTTTGGTAAGTGTGGATAAAAATGGTTGTAGGAATTACTCATAGTATCAAGAGGATTGGTTTGTAATAAGTAAGATCAGGTGCAATTACTCATAGTGTGTTGTTCATTAGCAAGTACCTGAATACACTAAAAGTAATTTGCATTAACTTGGTTGCTCAATAAAGTAATTTTACAAAAAAATCCCTTACAAAGAAGCAAAAGAAAGAAGGGGAAGAAATAAAAGTTGAAGTTAGGAGGGAGTTGAGACTGCAACAAACCACAGCAAATTGGAATCTGCAAGATTTGGAGGCTATGAATCATATCAAAAGCAACTTGTATAAGATTACATGCGACAGCATGGTTCCAAAATATTTATAGTTAATTAATAAGGAGCTTCAAGGTAGACTTACATGTATTGTGTCAGAAACATCAGTATCATTTAAGCGAGTTTGACTATTATACTCTTCAAATAATTGTGCGGCACCTCTGTGAGAAGGAAATATGACAGATTAGCTTGCATTGCAGAGCAAAACACTATGACGAAAATTTGTGTCTGCCATAGCATGTAAAGATACATTAGAAGAGCTAATTAGAAGTGCAAATGTATAAGACATTTGCTGCAGAATTTTACTTAGAAAGATAGAAATAAATATTTTGAGTTAGACGTTATTAAGCACGCATAGGTCATGGCTATAAGCTACTTCTGAATTATGACATTGATGAATTTATTCCTGTTAAGCTATGAGACTGAATAAAAGTAAACTGCCTCTTTGCATGAATCAAAGAACTGTACACTTAGTAAGTTTTAGAAACAGGTCAGAGATGAATTGCAGAATGTGAATTGATAGGAATATCTGAGTAACTTTTCTTTGAGACAAAACATAGATCTTTGGATTATGCTAAAGAGAAATGATAACAAGTGTGTAATTTTAATACTTATTTGTAGACAGTTATTTTAACACTCATTATGTTCTAACAGAAGAACAGATTAATGGTGGTAGAATGTGCTACAATATGTGCATGATGGCAAAGCTGAAGGCTATCTATTGATATATGAATTGATCAAATTGAGAGAGATAGATGCAGAGGTTATCAGTTAAAAAAAAAAAAAGCTTAGCAGTAGTAGTTTGAACCTTCAGCAGCATACCAAACAAACAGTGGATTGTATGATTTAGAGATAACCAACCGCAAGAGCTACACCATAACGAACATGTGGATTGTATGATTCAGAGATAAAGGAGATGATTTGAAGAGTCTGCATTTTAAGGTTAGCAACTCAATCAAATAGATTGTTCAATATTTGGATTTTTGTTGATTTTGATAGGTGAAAATATAAAGCATAAGCATCATAACAATAAGAAGAGAAGGGTGTGCTGATTTAAAGGATAAAGTTATTGGAGTATTGAACAGAGATTGTTTGGTAATGATTCAAAAGGAAGAGCAAAGCAGACAATGCAGAAATAGAGGGGTCACAAAGCTGGTGCTGGAGAGGCTAAATTTAGCAGTTTTGATAACTGCTAAATTTAGTTTTGTTTTGATAAAAAGAAGTGGAGGATACTTGGCTGGTATCCTTTCCAAGTCAGAAATGTATATTGTATAAATATGCTTCTCCCTTCCCAAGTGATGTTTGAAAGTGTAAATGGATAATAGAAGATTGATGTTAGTTTTTATTAGTTTCACTGTTTCAAAACTTAAAACAGGATAAAAAGTTTTAAGCTGTTGCTTAGTAATAAACACTGAATTTGTAAAAACGAGGTCCAAAAAGAAGATACAAAGGAACAAATATTGGAAGCAGTATGCACGTGAAATAACAATATACGAATCATGCAAGTAAAATTTATCATAATCAGATTTTGGTAAAAAACTGGTTGGAAGTTTTCAATTCTCCAAATGTTTGTCTCTGTATAGTGAAAGTTAAGTTCAACGAAAAAATGGTATGGGCAACATAAAAGATATTTATGAAAAAAGGAATCAACAAATAGAAACATGGAAATTGAAGAGCCTGTCTGGGTTGAAGATTATTTGGAAAGGTTTTTCATGTTAGTATAGTAGCAATTTTCACAATGTGATGGAACATGCAAGTCGTTCCATATTTCATGAAATAAATGGAATAACAGTTATTGAAAGATCAGTTATCTGCTGCAGTCTTTCAATGAGGATACATTTTTCTGACCAAATTTGCTGAAATGCAGGTTCTAAAGTTTTCACAGAGCTAGATACCTTATCAAATGCTTTTTGCAGCTAACTCTTTGAAGAAAATAGCAAACAAGACTTATAAAGCTTAAAGGTCCGGTAGTCTTCAAATTCTGAACAGCGCCTACACAAAAGAAAGAGCAGCAGACAGGCTTAGCAAGAATAGAAAACAATATCAAGTCAAAAGTCAAGTTCTATATCACCAGTATTTGCTACAAAGTAAATTGCAAAGTAAATGCACATTTATTGTTAACGAAGGAAACTTTGGTAGTGCAAAAGCTTAGTAATACCTGTTGGCTGATGATTCACATGACCTAAAGAGAGTTTCGCAACATGATTGTCACAAAACAAAGTAGGCAGTCCTGATAAAAAGCAAATGCTTGGTTACATTTGAATATCTGCATCAGCATACGATAAAGTGGAAACATCACTGAAGGCATTATAAAGCATGACAAAATTAACCTGATACATGCTGTGAAGATTCATAAAGATACTTATAACACTCGCTGCAGATTGGAAGCTCACTTGTTTATCTACTCTTCCATATCCTATTTCTCTGCTTCCTGCACATCCAACATATCAATAAGGAAAAATTTAAACCTTTTTTTTTCCAAATCAAGAACATGATCACAAAATCAAGCCCTTTTTGCAAGAAAGAAAAACAAAAAAAATTAAATTCCTTTTTCTGCAGAGGAGAACCCATTGAAAAGATGGAGAACTTTTGTCCAAAAAAGAAATGAATAACAAAATCAAAATTTTTTAAAAAACGGAGACCCAATACATTAGGCATCAGAATTCACAAAGATTTGCCTTCAGTATACCTCTAGGATTTGCCTTCAGTATATCCTCCTAGGGTAGACAAAGTTTGCCTTCAGTTTGAGGATTTTACATACGTATACCTCTAGGAGGATTTTTCACATCATGTGAAACACTGACTTTCATTGTATACCCCGAGGTATTATTGTAGATATACCTTCTTCAAATGTTGACAATACAGAAACATGTTTCTTTAGCTTGCCTTCTGACTGAAGTAATGACTTTAAACAAAAAGTTTTCTTTGGAATCTTGTTGTACAACTGGTTTGATAGCAATACATGGTTGCCTATCAGCCCTTTTTTCCATTCTGTTGTAGAAGTGGCTCAATAACAATAGGCTGCTGGTTATTGTAGTCACTGTTTTGCAGCAGCTCACATGAAACTAGGAATTTCTTGTACACCTATAACAGTGCAACGTTCAGTATAGCAGTGCATCGTCAGACAAAGACCACTTTCAAGTAAAGTCTGGATATGAGTTAAAGCTTTTGATAATTACACAGTGTTCATTCATAATGAAAATTATAGTTTTGAGTAAATACTGGTGTGATCTGAAAATTACACTGGAAGCTTTTCTTCATTCACATTTATTTCTTACAGAATTTGGTCTGAATTTACAAAGATTTTTAATCAACTATTTAAGCTAGTCAAGTAGGAGACTCAATAAATTAATATAAAGGCAGAACATGAAACATATATACAACGGCTTTTACTTTCTTGTTGGTATATAGAAGACGTTGATGTAGCTGCTTTTCTTGCTTTCTCTTTTGATAAGCTTCCCTCTGTGTGACTCGATGAGTTTCTTTTGTTCCACTGATAAGGAAGCATATCTCTCTCTTAATTTCAATTGCGAAGAATCTTCTTATTTCGTCAAATTTGCAAACGCATCACTTGTAGACATTGTACACTAAATATCCAAAGTTAACACTAAGCATGACAATAGCAGGCCGATTAAATTCGAAAAGGCAACAAAATGCAAAATCTAGTTTAAAGGTGATAGCATAAATAAGGCCAAAAACAAGGATTTTTGGAAAGGAATAACAAAGCCACCAGGATAAAGCAGTAAGCTGTAGATGCCAGAAAACAAAAGTAGAGCAGTAATGAATGTATGCAGCGGTGCAACATGAAGAAGAAAAGACTTGATATATCAGTTTCCAATAGTCAGAGTGGAAGGCTATGGCGAAATGACCCCGTTATTTTTGGAGGTCCTAGTTGGTTTTGTATATTAGCGGGTATAGGGCATATACGTGTCGAGTCCAAAAGTATATAACCTCTGCTTTTGAGTTTTGTGTTATGGCAAGCTGCACTTTGTTTGTATGTAAGAGTCGCAGCCTTCTTGAATAGTAGAAGAAAGTTCCTTTGCCTCTATATCGTTGTTTCTTGATTCTTCCTGTGGGTTTATGCATCTTTATTTATTTGGGTTCTTCAATTTACAAGTTATGAGGTGTAATCAGTAGCATTTGCAACTCTATATCTATCAAATATAGTCTACAAATCCAACTTTATGAAATTAGTTAAGCCTAGACAACTGAACCCAAAGATGTTAATATCTCAAAGAATGTAATTCTAAAGAAGCTAACCTTTCTTTGTAGCTCAAAGATTGACTCATAAATGAATTGGTTGTGTGTCAGAAAATGGATATATAAATGCCAGATCAGTTGAAACAGAACAAAAGAATCGAATAAGTAGCATACAATGGTGGAGACAGGCACACCTATATGAGCTTTTACTTCTCATACCCAATGTGTTTAAGAGCTGTCTGGAGATGTTGCTTCAAAATTTGAAGGCCTTTCAGGTTCAATCCATCAAGTCTCATGAAGCGCCTAATGAAGCAAGAAAAGTCAGCATATTTAAGAAAGAATTAGCTGCTTATTCTTAAGCAGTAGTATATAAGGTTAATTAAGTTCAGGACATGTTTTTCACCTATGATCTCTTTGCAACAATACAATCTTACCCTTAAGGCTTGTTTATTCAGGGTCCAATCTCCCTGCACAATTCAAACATAAGAGTCATATAATATTTGATTATACAAGCATGCAAGTCAAATAATAATTGGGTTTTTGGACATTCTCATTCCAAATGATTTGAGAGATGTTCATATCTTTATGACTACGCAATAAGAAGGGTATATTAATGCAATTAAGGATAAATGTACCTGAGATTGAGGATCATTTGCAATTCGCCTTTCAGCATACAAATATATTTCATATTGCTTGAGGATAGTTCCATGCTGTTGGATTAGCAAATCCAAAGAGTAAATTTCAGCATTATATGGATTTTATATAATATTTGGGAAAATTATTTTATACCAGATTGTAATTCTAAAATGTCAGAAAATCTGTAAATTCCTTCATATTATGATGCAATAGCTCCGCCACGGTTTCATGTTTTCTCAATAAGAAATCGAAAATCGTCAAAATAAAAGAGAACATACAAGTACATCAACTCAAGAAACATGGTAAAAATTAGTAATAGTTTTAGACGGACACATGGGCGTCAATGTAGTTGCAAACAGTACCTTCTTTGAAGCAAATGAAGAAGCCTAAAGCTTACAATTTTTTGTCCTCCCAATCTCTCATACAATATGTTTATTCATTTTTCCTTTTTCTTTGCTTTGGTCCTTGCTCCTTGCACATCCAAAGATAAATAAAAATCGGAACTTATTTTCATAATCGACAATACTTTAGCAAACATCAAGATTTCAATCACAGTACGATATCCGTTTTGCAAAAACAAATTACAGCAAGAGAATCAAACCTTTTTTTTTTTCCTAAAAAACAAAACCCATTAAGAAAATCAGTAGTTCTTTTCCGAAAAAAAAAAGAAGCAAAATCAAGAACTTAGTAGAGAAAGAGCAGGCAGTTAAGTTTTTGTTAATTTGTTCTCGCAATAATTGCATAAAGCATTCATTGAGATTTATCTCATGGAAATACAGAGCAAAACAAAAGAGAAACGGAAGCACATGAGGTAATGGTTTTTTTTTTTTTACAAGAATAATCTCCAAAATGTAAATCTAACATTTCGTTGTAAACTTTAGTTTTCAGCAGAAACACCAAGGTATAAACTACCATTTAATACTTGGAGAAAGTCTGAGCCTTGGTTCCTCTAAACGAGCGAAATTGAGAATATTGCTATCTAAAAAAGGAAACACTGCAACAGAAAACACAAGCAGAGATCAACAGCTACTCCGGTTCTTCACTCATCATCCTCTTCCTCATCATCATCATCATCGTCATTTCCAGCAGACGAATTCAATGCATTCAACCTCTCAATCAACCTAGCCTTCCTTTCCTCATAAGTTAGCTTCTTAAGGTTGTACCTCTTATGCTCCTTAGGAGGTGCCTTCTCAGATTTCTTAGGAGATAGGATCAGCGCGGATAGCAGCAACAGAAAACACAAGCAGAGATCAACAGGCTACTCCGGTTCTTCACTCATCATCCTCTTCCTCATCATCATCATCATCGTCATTTCCAGCAGCCGAATTCAATGCATTCAACCTCTCAATCAACCTAGCCTTCCTTTCCTCATAAGTTAGCTTCTTAAGGTTGTACCTCTTATGCTCCTTAGGAGGTGCCTTCTCAGATTTCTTAGGAGTAGGTCAGCGCGGATAGCAGCATGGACTTTTTTGTACAGCTCCTCAAGGTTATCTGCCTCAAGACCCCTTTTAAGGTACTCACTAAAATGAGACCGATACCTCTCAGGTTCATCTTCCGCCAAAGTCCTCATGTATGCAGCAACATGGCCACCAAAGATGTACTTGCGGTGAACCTCAGGATCAAGTTGCTTGGTCTCCTTGTCAAATCCAGCAAACCTCTTCTCGCTATGAGGAATGTCTATCCACCATCCAATGCGCCCTTCAAGGCACCAAAAACACGATTTCCAGTTGTAGTCCTTATAAGACCAACATCCAAAAGAGCGGAATGGTCTCCTGCTATCACCTGGCTCAACAGAGTAATCTTCACCTGTAGCCTCAACATTTCCTTCATACTCCTCATCCATTTCAAGCTTTTTGAGAACTCGGCGGGCAAGCAGAAGCCCAGTGGCATAAGCTGCAGCATAATTGGTCAGACCCACTTCAAGGCCAAAATGAGGCAATTCATGTCAATAAAGCAGCTGCAAGAACCAGGTCACCAGCAATGCTAGCAGAAACAATTTGAGCAATGATGTCCTTCTTAGTAAATCTCACAACAAAGCGATATTTCGGAGTATTGTACTTGTTCTTGTCTTGATTGATCAGACGCACCCTAGTTCGGTAGTCCGTCTTTCCCTCTCTCCTCTCTTTAAACGGACTTGGTAGCGCTTGAAGTAAGCTTTTGTTTTCTGGCTTAACAAAAGCCTTTGCTACGGCAGTCGGAGCCGGCAGCGCGGGGTGAGGGGGCGGTGTTGAGGGTGGGGAGTGGACGGGGGGCAATCGGGTGAGAGAGTGGGTTTGGTTGGTAATGGTTTGATAATGCGTAGTATATGTATCGTCTGATAAGTGATAAGGTCGATAGAATAAAGGCATAATTGGCTTGAATTAGTAATGGCCGACAGAATTCAGAGAAAAAATCGGTAATCCAGAGAATGGGTAAAAAAGTTAAAAAGGCTAAATTACATAAAAAGGCATAATTAGATGGAAACACATCCATATAATCAGCATCTCCAGAGGGCTAAAAAGGTAATAAGGAGCTATTAATACTGACACTTGATTAAACCCTCCCATCACATCTATCAAATGGTCAAACACCTCCCCAACCAAATATTACAAACCTTCCGCACATTGTACTAACAGCCGGGTAAGGCTTGTAATAAGGGCAAAAAAGACATATTCTCTAAACAAATGCAGCAACCAGTTGTACCAGCTGCAAGAAAAGAACAAGCAAGAGATTGAAACGACAAAAGTGCCCCCAGGAGAGCAGATGAAATGCAATGAAGAGTAACCCTCGAAACGTCTTCTTTGTTGTGGGCTTATACAAATAGCTACGGAAGATGAAGACATGAAGCAATTTTCCAATTTCCCACGCCAAAAGTAAAAAGCTATTGTAAAATGACACTGTTAGACATGAGTTGAAATATATAGTCCATTCAATGAATATTTTGAGGGACAAAATGTAATTAAACAAAAGAAAATGACCTGGCTGGATAGAAATGAACATCACATCTCATTAATGCTTCTTGCAAATGCTGCAAAACAGCCAATCTTCCACTAAACATTTGGCTAAGCCTTGCAATAAGCAACAACCAGTTCTAATAGCTCCAAGAAAAGGAACAGCCAAAAGGTTTGGAGGACAAAAATAACCCTGAAGAGAGCAAACGAATTCTAATGAACACTAACCCTCCAAACGTCTTAGCTCCAAGAAAAAGAACAACCAAAAGACTTTAAGGACAAAAATGCCCCTGAAAGAGCAGATGAAATTGGAATGAACAGGAATCCCAAAACTTCTTCTTATATATTATAAAGATATCCAATATAAATCGAAATTATTTCCCACATAAACAATACTCTTTTTAAACTTTCAAAATATTCTCCAACTATTTAATTCTGAAAAACAAAGATACACGTGTATATCCAAATTCATTCTTAACATAATTGTACATGATGCTGAGCACTATAATATATGCAAAACCGTGATTAGCATGGTTTTATAACCTCCTAATTCTTATACTATTTTCAAGGCAATGTCCCACTATAATGCATGCAAAACTGTGCGTCTCACATCCTCCAAGTTCTTGTACGTTTTAACTATTTCCAAGACAATGTCCCACCAATTTCAGCTTTACTCTTATTCTGAAGGCTCACTGGCTCTCATTACTTCATCAAATTGATAGCAAGCTTGGAAATTGGAATCGGAGCCACTTTGCTCTTCCGCATCTCTCAATCTCGCATCTCACATATTCCATTATATTCGTAGCTCATAAAATAGAAGAGTATTCACTGGATTTAGAATACACAAGCTTCTTGAGATAATCATTGCTCCCTTCACCAAATTTGAAGTAAAAAATTGTTTAAAAGTAGGATATATTGGGTTTTTACCTTAGGAAATAATCACGAAGTTGATGGGAGAAAATAATTGTCTTCACATTTTTCACAATTTTACGTCTCTAAGATTCGTGATAAAGCTATTTTTGCAACATGGTTTATAGGTTGTCTAACATTTCAAAGTTGAACTTAGAGTAACCTTGAAACTAGAAAAGACTCATCGCATTCTGTAGCTCCCATCCTTGATATTGCTGTAAAATACCTTTTCTGAAGAACATTTGGTGTCTCATTACCTCTTGTGCCGTTGAAGCAAATTTTATTGAACTGATTGAGTATTTGAACGATAAGACAACATGCATGGATGTGAACTTTTTGTAGATGAGGCAAGGCCTTGTTTTGTCACACCATAATTTTCATTCCTTTTTATTTAAAATAATTTTTATTTTCTTTCTTTGAAGATGATTTTCAATCTTTGCATGTTTGGATGTTTGTAATTTTGGAGAAATGTATGGTGCTCAGTAGATTGGCTAACTGAGTGGGAAAATATTTTGTGTCTCTAACTAATATGTAGACAAAATCTTCATACCCGTAATGTGTACGTGTAAATTTCTAAAACAAAATTTGTAAATGAGAGATCTTCATTTTGGTTTTGTTTCTTTTGTTTTCCTCTGCCTGGTACTTTGGACTTGTAATGCATAAAAATTTGGTGGTTCTTTATTTTACTACTATTGATAGTTAGTGTTACTAGCTACATTACACTCCAAAGAGCTACATATCTGGTGAAATGAGCTTGTAAGATTGTGATGTTCATCTTAGTGCTTTCTTGCATTTTGTCATGTATATTTGATCGAACAGGTAGACATATAGTTATTGATTAGAGAGATTGATCTATAGTAGAAAAATTTGGAGATGATGGGTGCTGTATTCGAACGCATAGAGTTCCTAACCAAAACAGTCACAGCCAGTGCTGGTTCTTCAAGCTTGGATCGCCTTCAGTGACTGCACTGAAGGGCATAAAGTATTCCCCGGAGATCCTATCAAAAGTCACAGATGATTGGGATTTTTGGAGAAAACTTTGGGAATCTGCTCATAAGGGGAATGATGCCGTTATAGATGAGGAGAAGAAAAATAGGCACATCTCCTCAAGATTGAAGCTGCAGCTGAGGAGATTGTCCAGGAACTTATTGGTTTCCGTGAGGAAAAGATGGTCGATGATCACTGGGTAAAAGATGTAGAATTCCTAAACAAATTAGCCCTTGATTGTGGAAGAAAAGCACAGCACCTGATTGCCGAAGTTGAAGAAGCTCTTGACCATTTGTACTTGATGTGGTCAAGAGGCGGAGGCAGCAGCATCAGCAGCAGCAGCTCATTTGTATTTGATGCCAACTTTTGCAAATATTTACAAGGATATGTACGATCAACTGTGTCTGCAATCGAGATTATGGCAGCTAATCACTGGGTTACGAAGATTATAGCCTAAAGATCCAATTCCATTCCTTGCATCGTAACGTAATTTACATCAAAGATTACCTTGTTTCATTATCATCAGGAACAACAACAGATGATGCATTACAACATACTCATCTTTGTTATCATGCTCGTGGACTGCCTAGTTTTGATGCTTGCGTAGGCCATGTTTTATCCCTGGCCCTACGAATTGCAAATCGGTGTAGTGATTACTGGTTAAATTGCAAGGCAAGCCAAATCCAAGTGATAGAAAGAGAGCTGATTGAGTTCCTGGTGAATTTGCAAAGTGAATTTCATCCTAGTAATCCCAAATTCATGGTTTCCATCTCAATTTCCTTATGGCTCTCTGCTCTGCTAAGAAGTTTGCATTGGAGCATCTTCTGCCAAGGCTTTGCCACTATCTCTTCTTTCATGACGACGGATATTTTCGAGCCCAGGTATTCTGGCTATTACAACTTTTTTTCTACACCATTTCTATACTAGATGATGAGGACACAGCACAAAGTTTCATTCCAGAAATTCTTGCAGTGCTAGTAGAGTTGGCATCTATGTTCAAGTTAACTGGTCGTAATGGGAAAAAACTAGACAACTCACCTCACCGTTCTGAGATACTTACAAGGATTTGTCTTCTCAAGGCAGAACTTTTCCTTGTGGTGCAAATTCATAGCATGAAAAGCAACACAAGCACTTCTTCCCTTTCCTCCAGGATGCTTCGTGATTTTGAAAATGTCATGGACAACTGTAGACAAATCCCCAAAAATCTGTGCATGTATTCCGAGAAGTTGCCGACAGAAACTAGATTAGATAGGAAAAAGTTGTTGGCACTGATTGAATCAACGTTCAAGAAGAAAAAATCACTTAAAAAATCATCTAGGAGCAAGAAAATCACAGCAACTAAGGTGAAAAAATCACTTCTGCGGCTTCGTTTTAAGATTGTGATTTTCAAGGGAGAATCGTTTTCTGACGGAGCTATTACTTCTGAAGAGCAGGAAGGATGAAAGACTTATGGCTCGTGAAAAAGATCAAACTAAATTGCACTTTCAGAAGCTTGTGCATATCACACTAGTTCTGTCAGCTAAGAGAATTAAAAACAGAGAGGATATATTAGGAGCAATTGGAGAATCTTTTAGTAGGCTAACATGTTTCTCTTACTATTTCCCTAACAGACAAGATGAAATGGCCAACCTTTCATTTTCTGAGCAGTTAGATAATGTGATGCATCTGATCAAAGCAAAGCTCACAGATATTATTCCTAAATTTCCAAAGTTAAATTTTCCAAAGACTTCCAAACTGAATTTCTCTGATTTTCTTTGAAGAAACCTTGGGGAACTTCTGAGATACGATCGTGCCTCAACTGCACCGGTGAAGCACCATATTGAAGAGATTCAAATACATCTCAAGTCACTGACATCTTTTTTTGAGAATGTTTTGGAGTTGGACATTGTGAAGCATCCAAAGCTAGAAGATCTTGTTGATCTTGTTGCTATTCTCCAAAATCTTTGGAAATGGACATCTAAGAGTGTTATGTATTGAACAAACTCAAATATTTTCAGTGACTATTAGTTTTTCAACTACAGATGAAATTTATCACTAAAATAATTATTTTGCACCTAGTGCGGATAAATATCTCACATGCACGTCTGTGAAAAGCTTAATACTTATTCCCTTACACCGGTAGGACTAGGTTATTCGGCTCCTTCCTATTACACCCCAATAAAAAAGTGCTAAAATATTCTAAAAAAAAAATGCTACTTTTAAGTATGTTGATCTAGAGATTAAAAGAAAAGTAATAAACACAATCGAATGATTTTAAAAAAATTGTACCAATTTAATTAAAAATAAATGGATAGATTAATGGAGAGAAATCCGGTGAAGAGGATTCTAGCCCGTAGGATAAGCTAGGCTACCAAGCTGTTCAAGTGAAGTTGCTATTGCTGTCCAGCCAAATATCGAACTTCTAGGGTTTCAAATGAAGGGAGGAGGGGGAAAGAGAAAGTGCAAGAGAAAGAAAAACAACTTTAAAAACAAAAGGCAGAGGAAACAAAACATTGAAGATGACGCAATAGGATAAAATTTTTTTTACATGTGATACATTGAAGATGACGCATTAGGATAACAAATTTTTTACACTTGATCACAGAAACTACAGGAATGGGAAGCGAAAAAATAATCAAGAGCGCAAGGGACAAATTCAACAATTGCGATAATTTGACAAGGGAGAATGATGTAGGTCAAAGTTGAAGCAAAATAAATTGGGAAAATCACTCATTTTTTCAACTCGATTATTGTTTCTCTCTTTCATACTAATTGGTTGTAGGGAAGAATAGAGAGCACAAGTGCGAAAGAATTAAAAAAAATGGTTTACCAAGCAAATCAGCTCACTGAAAAGTGGTGCAAAACAGATTACTGATAATCAAAACTTAATTGTTGGCTCGTCCTACGGCCATTTATAATACTAGATTGGTAGGGAGAATATTGAAATCCTTCTCCCATTTTCCCTCCTCCATCCAACTCTCCACTTGCACTAAAAGTAAGAATATAAATAAAAACAAAGTTGGACCCCCCCGGGGGTCTTTGAGACATGGAAGTAAGTATACAGGAGAAGGCAACTGGTTTAGTAGAATTCCTTAGATATACCATAAGATAATGAATATAATATCTTCAACTCGTAGAAAATTCAAGAGTGTCTCTGTCCTTGTATGGGATCTCCAAGTCCAATCTCTTGGTAGTTTCAAAAGTATTTTTATCACTTTCTCTCTTCAAGAAAGTGCTTCTTTCTAATGATTCTACTTTCCATATTCGTATCCAAAAGGAGAAGAAAGGATAGAAAAATATACCTTCAAAATGAAAAGGATATTTATGGGCATCAATCATGGAACTTCTGCTGGGTTTTGGTCCCCCGGTTGTGGTCTTTTATTATAATTGCACTATGGTCCCTGAACTTCTTGAGAAAATCCATTTTTGCTCCTAAACTTTTTGAAGTTGTTGAACCTAGTCGCTATCATATCGCATTTAGATCTACATGCTCTCCTAAAGAATGCATATTATGCGTGCATGACTATAAACCAAAACTTTACATATACTAATCAAGTAAAGATTACTTTCTAAAATTTAATTTATTTACACGAAATATGTCAAAGCCATTCAAAAGGAAGAAGAATTGCATCCTATCAAGTGCAACCAGTCCCATAGGTCATAATACGGATAAAAGGTATATTTTGAATACGTTTTTCTGAATGATGTAATTTACATTTTCTCTTTCGGCCCGCAAACATCAAAATTTTTCCCCTTATCTTATAGAAGGAATATCTCTTGGCCAGTTCATTTTGAAATAGATGCCTCAATCTCATATATTTGCAGAAATTCCTTCAAGTGTGAAAAAGTTGCCCTGAGCTTTAAGCCTACAAAAAAGGTTGATTGCTTTAAGTACACAGAAAAATTGATCGGGAGATGGATTGAAAAATGGATTGAACATTAT
Organism: Coffea humblotiana; assembly: GCA_023065735.1. Lineage (NCBI taxonomy): Eukaryota > Viridiplantae > Streptophyta > Magnoliopsida > Gentianales > Rubiaceae > Coffea > Coffea humblotiana. Next base: position 27,636,707 of record CM041210.1, read on the forward strand.
ATCTTTTCAAAAGACAAATGACTGTTGAATTGACCATAGCACAAGACAAGACAAATAAACCACCAGAATATTTTGTATGAGCCATTTTCCTTCCCCTGACATAACGAATCATTGAGTGAATATTAGAATTGATTTTACCACCAATTGTATGATCGTATTTGATTCTCGAAAGTAACAATTCTAACACTTTCCAATTAATTCGGTATTATTCCTAGTCACTATCATATCGTGGAGCAGAAACGAACCAAAAACTACACATGCTAAGGATAAACCACTTAAAAGTTCAAAAGCTAACATTCTCAGCCAAGTATGAAAAGTTAAAAACATCTTTCTTGAGATATTTCGCATGTCAACTTAAGAGTTTTCCTGTATTAAACTGGAAACGTCATTGTTTCTTTCTTAAAGTACAGAACTTGGTACATCATGTTGCAATGAATTCTAAATATCATTCTCTAAAGTTATACTAGGTAGAAACACCATCCGTGCTTAGCCGACTAAGTATCTGAACCAACTGATGATGTCCAAAGTGATCAGAAGGTTTGAATTCCAATGACCATCATAAAGCATCAACGCACAATAGAAAGACTAAATATTCTTATTCATGTGCATATCTCGTAAATTTTAGATTCCGGAGTTCTTGAAATTCATGCTCCCTAAAAATGAAATCCAATGTAAAAAAATCCCTTCTAGTATGGATTCAGAGTCCAACAATAAACTTAGTTGTTCATATACACTGAAAAACTCTATCTTCTCGGCCTTAGAAATTTTGCCACAGCACTACTATTCCAATACTAGAACTTCGTATCATCATAAGTTGTTAATTTAGCCTAACAGACTTCCTTGCTAATGGTGATAGATTGTACCATTTTCATGACTTTGTTGTCCAGATTGGATATCAGAACCATGTCAAAAATCCATCTCCACTTTCTCCCCATATTAACCTAGAACACAAATTCTGTTCCACTTTATGACCTGCGTGCATTTGAATAATCTCATTCTTTTTTGGCTAAAGCATCTTGGATTGGGGAAATTAGACCATATTATCACAAATCCAATTAAATTTCTCTGTTATTACCCATCACTAGTATATTTGAGCATCAAACAAAGAAGCAGTTTTATAATTGCATTTGTACTACAAGTGTTTTTATATAATTTTTTTGTAGCATAAAATTCAATGACCAAGGGCTTCTTTAGACAAACTTAGGGTTTCATATTTTCAATCTTTAGAGGAGATATTCCATCTTTTGGCTCTCACGCGAAGAAGGGGTAAAGATGAATCGCACTAAGACTAAATGCCACGAAAAACATTTATGCTCGTGCCGACCAAACCCTTACATTGACAGAAAGGGATGCCATGGATTTATATTGATGACAACGGATGACCAAGAAACAAGCTCTCCCTCATCATGCAATTCACATATTAGTCCTCGCTATTATAACTGAAGAATTTTATAGCCCCTAATATTAGTCCAATCTAAACCTAACCTATAATCTTTTTCAAAAAAACTTAAAAAGAAAAAAATTATTAAAAAGAAAAACGTTCATTCTTTGATTAATTTGTAATACAGAAGATCTTTCCTCCCTATTTACTTCAAATTCTTTAACACTTACGTCAATAGATATATGGATGAAAAAAAAGACATGCTTATTATAATCTAACATTGTCACATCTACAAAGCAAAACAAAGTGAATAAAGGCCAGAAGCAAGTGGGCCTTTCACATGAAAGAATTCTCCACTTCCCTTTTTGAATAAGAGTTTTATAACCACTCATGTGTGTGCTTCTTTCTTTCTTAATATAAACGAACTAAGATTTTTATACAATCAAGCACCTTCTTTTTTCACATTTATGAGCATAATCTTCCAAGGTCTTGGAAATAAAATGAAAAATCCTATTTGGAATTTCATTATTTTTGTATTTATTTGATATTTTGGGAGTGAACCTGACAGGTTTCAAACATGCACACAAGTTTGATTCTAAACACTCCCATTTATCTGCAAGTACACAAGCTGTAATTATAGTTTAAGGAGTATAAGGATCGATCCCACGAGAAGCTCTAATTGACTATTAGGTACTTACTTTATTATTTAGATAAATACTGATTAAAGCAATAAAAAGATAAATAATTCAACTAAATTGGAAATATAATAAATAACTTGTAGATGAAGACTTTAGAGGAAAATTTATCAAATACCAAGGATCTAGGGTATAGATTCCACTAATGATAAAGAATACTAAAGAATGGATCAACCTCTTGCCATTTGATAAATGTATATTTTGTGTAATATTTTGAATGGATTGTGGTTGAATTGGGCTTAAAATGATTATGAGAATGGTTATTTTGTTGATTAGGTGATAACTAGTTGGAAAATTGTTGATTATTTTGTAATAATCAAAGTATGGAAAATTGTGTGAAATCGGACCGACTTAGTTGTTAAACTTGTTGTGACAGGAATACAAGATAAATAGTACTAGATAGAGGGAACTGAACCAGATATCAAGCAAGATACTCACCAAAAGTTTTCAGAAGCAAGGGTATTGAGAGGTATAGGATGCTGATTAACGAAAGTCGAGCCATCAGATTCTTGAGCGAGAAACTTCTTCAAGTTGCACAACTTGCAGCCAAATTTTTAACTCTCTTTCTTGTGACAACTAGGACATTTTGATAACTGCTTTTTGGGCCTAAAACATCAACTTTTGGTTACCTTTTTACAACTCTATGTCATCTCAACATCAAATTGTGCCAAGAAAGGATGAATCAATGTTTTTGGAAAAAGCTTCTTGAACAAGAGTCTTGAACTTTTCTTGAGACATCTAGAAGAATGGGAAAGAAAGTAGGAAGTAGTTTTTAGAATAAAACTTACTCTCTCTCTAGAAGAGGATTGTTAGAACAACTCTTGATGAGCTATTGATGTAGCCTTGTTTGGAAAAGGATTTTCTACCAAAAAATCTCTACGTTTTCTATGAACACATTTTTCAATCACCTTTTACCTCACATATATCAAATCGCTACAGTACATTTTCTACAAAAATTTTAGAAAATTGCAATCCAAACACGAAAATAAAGAAGAAATTGAAGCTTGAAAATCTTTATTCCTCGACTAGCATAAGCATTTTCTTCTCCCTTTCTCTTATTTTCATTAGATTTATGTTAATGTTCATCAAAGATCTAAGATTTATTTATTTATCCCTCATGTCTAACTAATATATTTGTTCTAGAGGTAGATGATGCTTTGTGTTTCTTGATCTTGGTTTGAATGAGTGGATGAATGTTACCTTTTGTACTTTCTACTTCATCTAAGCTTATTTGAACATTTGTCAATGCTTGATCACCATTTACAAATCATTTAGTTGTTGTTTATCAATCAAAAATTGGTAGATTATGATGGAATTGGCATAGATGGAGCTTAGGATCTTAGCACATGAAAGTAGTATTGAAACTAGGTAAGCTTTAGTACTTCCTTTAATTTAATGACACCATGCTTGTTGTTTCACCACGAAATAGGGAAATGCATATAGAGGTGAACTAGATCCATGAGTTTTGGCTACTATAGGTGAATGAGCCTTTAGCAAGACAAGTAATGTAGCATTTGTCACTTATTTGAGCTGTAGTTAGGGACACTTGATTGATCCCGTACCCTACAACTTGTGTGTTAGTTGAGTTCATCCATTTACTTGTAGCTGCTACATGTTTATGTTTGAGTAGGTTTATTTCGTGTCATTATTGCTTGTCTATATAATAAAGTAAGTTAAAGTTCTAGTAACTATGAGTGCTTCTTGAGGGATCGACCTTAACTTCTTTACATTATGTAGTGACCTGTATATTTGCAGCCAACGAGGAAGTTATTGAATAAAACAAGAATGCTGGTATACTCTAGTCAAGTTTTTGGCATTGTTGCCATGGAGTACGACAATATTAGGACCGAACAATCTTTAATAATCTGGACTTTGATTGTAGTGAGATTTTGTATATAACTTTTGCTATAAAAGATTACTGTTATTAATGTGATTGCATTTATATTAGGTAAAATTCGTTCTTGATTTATCTTCTTGGCTTTTGTAGTGTATGCACTGAGTCTTGAGGACAATTGTACCATTAGAGCCAAAATTGAGAGGATTTTGAGGAGAACAAAGAGGTGTACTCTACAAGAGAACATGAAAGATCAACAAGGAACAACACTTACATTGAACTTCCCTAAATAGAGCAAATGGCAAAAGAGATTAATAAGGGAGCATTAAGGGATTTTGCATTATCGGGAGGCAATGGTACAAACATCACATAGCTCATAGTAAATGCTAAAAACTTTGAAATTAAACCTACACTAACACAAATGATGCAACAATTTCAATTGGGAGTAATGCTACGAAGAAACCTAACTCTCATTTAGCCAATGGAAAGTGCATTCGCTCTAAAGGATGTTCCATGGTATCTAGATGTATTGAGATGATGAAAAGTTGCTTTTAATGTTACTTGTTCTTGATCTTCAAGCCACGAATGTCCCATCAATCTTCTATTCATACAAGAAAGTGCAAGATAATGGAGACCAAGTTGCACACATACAACTTGCATAAAATTTTTGGCTAGAGAATTGGGAGATGAATCCTCAGAAGACTCATGAGAATTTGTCACCTATTTCTTACTCTGTTATTGAAATGTTAGGGAGAAAGCAATCTCACTGGAATTGAGAGATGAAACCACTTCAACTTGTGTAGTTTCTTTCCCTATCTCGAAATTCCTTGTCCATTAACATTTCTTTTCTATCATCAATCTTGGTAATCATTCTTCCTTCGTACTTTTTGCCTCTTTTCCTACAAATTTAACCATCCAACCCACTAAAAGAGGGACAAAAGCATGATCATTGATCAACATTTTTAAACATTGACTTTCACAAAATGGTTGGCAATTCCTTAAAATACCCACAAAATATGGTGCATTTAAAACACTTATCACTCCCCCCTACTTGTACCACTGTTTGTCCTCAAGCAATCCAATAAATACCACAAACAAATATTCAAGATATAGAAATATACATATTTTCTCATTCACTCTCACTTTTTAGAACACAAGCTTTTCAAACTTTTCCAATTTTTCACAAGCACTCATATACCAAGTTAAGCAAAAGTTATTTGTACGGCAAAAGTAACACATTTGACTCATCTCTTCACCTTCACCCACCTACATAAGTAAGTAACCTGCATAACTATGTGTGATGCAATATCCCTAAAATTATTCTCCAAATTCCCACTATAAAAGCAAGTACTCGTAGAGGTGTTCCCAACTATATATACATTCCATAATTCCTTTGGAATATTGCCTTTTGACGCAACAATCAATATTTTTAAATGAAAATTGCTAGTTACTTAAAATTACTCAATTTAAGTACTTTTTGATGCAAAAGTTGACACTTTTAAATGAAAACTTCCGGTTACTCGATACAAGAGTTTTAAGAGTTAGAAAATCACATTTCTTCACTTGTTTTTTTTTTGTTTTGAGATAACATAAAATAAAACCCCCTCTTAATAACCAAGCAAAGAACTTAGGAGAATAATTAAAGAGTAAATTGCACAAACATAAGCTTACTTATCCCATAACTTTCATATTCAAGTAAAAGTGAAGAAACTTATCAACTATGCACTTTTACACACAATCTACTTTACTTAACACAATACACTTTCCTAATGTAGCAACACCATAAACATAGTCAAGGCATTCCAAGTCATCAAAATCATGAATTTTTTCAAATCAATATGCAATTTCTCCAAAATTAGGAAGTTAATTAACCATCCTAGCTACATATTTCATATATTTTGATATTTTCTTCAAAAAGTTTGGGAAATTTTAAAAAATTTTGATAGAGTTTTCCATTATAAAAGGACCAAACTCCTTGTTAGCAACCCAAAATTTTCTCCAAAAATAAAAGAGCAGGAGTGTAAATTAATAAAACTACTCGACCTGGATTCGTGAGTATCTTGGTCAAAGGCTCAACTCGAGCTCGATATTGACTGAGTTTGAGTCAAGCTCAAGTAGAAAAAATCAAAACTGGAGTACTTGTCGAGCCTTTTGAGTAGTATATTTGTAATATCATTTATAATTATTTATTATAAAATTATGAAATTCACTAAAAAATTAGCTCGAAAACTGGATTAGGCTCATTTGAGCTCGATTTAGCTCAATTTGGTTGACATTGAGCTCGAGGTCCGAGTTTGATCTCAACTTTGAAAAACTCGATGAGTTCAAGTCCTTGCCCAAAATGAAGTAATTTTACTCCAGTCGGGCTTGAGTAGTGAATTACTCAAATTCGATTGGATTCGATAGTAGCCTTCCAAAAGAGACATAAGTCTAAATATTGCAAACAACCAATAATATGGCAGCTGAGTTTTTGCCTAGTTTTTTTAAATAACTTTAACTATAAAAATCTCAAAAAATTTCTCAAAATTTTTAAAATACACACCTTAAAATACCCAAAAAATTTCCCTTCTTTCCTTTCTTCTTCTTCTTTTTCCTCCCTCCCACCTCAACCCATCTCCATCTCTATCACCAGCCAACACTGGTGTTGGCACCGATGTCTCCCATTTTTTTCTTTTTTTTTTCCCTGCACCACACGCTAGTTGTGTAACCAAAGAGGGAGGGAGTCATGGAAGAGGAAAGGAAGAGAGGGAGAAAGAGGAGGGAAGAGGCGAAGGGAATGAGGAGGAGAAGAAAAAGGAAGGGAAGGGGAGAGAGATTAAAAAAAGAGAGGGGTGAGGTGGTGATAGCTGTCGACAGTGGTGCAGTTGGCGGCCAGCAAAGAGGAAAGAGGGAGAAAGACAGGAAGAAAAAGAAGAAAGGGAAAGAAAAAGGAAAGGAAAAATAAAAATAAAAAAAAGAAAATTTTTCTCCAAACCTCAAATCTACAAAAAAAAAAAATTTACAATTTTTATAGTACGTTATAGTAAAACTTTTATATAAACATCCAAAAAACTTACTATCCAAACCAGACCATTATTTTCTTTACTACTTGAGTGTTTGTAAGCATCATGAAACAAAAGGCATGGAATTTTAATTTATGTTTTTATATAACAAAAGAATTTAATAGAAGTGCATTTAAACAATTGTAAAAATTCCAATATCAATTCCGAACATTTGTAGTAACTACCATAGAGATATGTACTTTAGGCATGGCTAAATTGTACACAATCTTTTAGGTCTTATATTAAAATCACCATTAAATGGTGAAATAAGTAGTTTTGATCATAAAATTGAACAATTTAAATTTTTTAAGATATGGATTGCTATCTTCATTAAGGGATACAAACCTGGGGAATTTTTTTCCTAAAAGAACTATAAAGTTAGCGGTCCTGGATTCAAATCCTCTTCTTCCTCCCTGTTTGTAAATCGCTCCCTTTCCCTGCTACTAAAAAAAAAAGGAACCATAAAATTTTCCTACATTTATCATTTATTATGTACAAATTTGAGTACAAAGTAGATTTATAGTTACTATTTCAATTGTAAGAGTTCTCCTCTCCACTGCTTCATTCTTGCTTTCCAAAAGAACTAACCACAAATGAATGGAATTTCATAAATGGTTCACAATTACTTAGTTAAAATAGTTAATCTTGTAATTTTATACATTGATATCGTTATCATAACATATAACGGCTTAGACTTAGGCTCAGGTAGTTTGCAACTGAAAATTTGTAGTATTCTAGTGCAAACTATGTATTGGATATTAGTTTTAGGGTAAATTACACTAACCTCTCTTGTAGTTCTAACAAAAGTTAGAATCGTGTCCTCTTGATTTCCAAATGACGTTACCTCCCTTATCATTCCTTTCATCCAACTAATAGTTATGATAGTTTTGACATTAAGTTTACTCTTCACTTTTCTTGTTCACATTCTTTATATTAAGCAAAAAGGAGAAAAAGTTATATTTCTCTCCTAAAAAGAAGAAAAAGTAGAAAAGAGAGATTTATTCATGGAAAATGAAGACCTATATTATGTATTGTTTCAACCTTTTTATTTTCACCAATCAAAATAAAAAGGTATATACATGTACCTATTTCTATAATAACATGGATTAATATGAAAATTAGATGTCTCAAAACCATACATTTATCAAATCCTTTAATCTAGTGAAATCGCAAGTCATATATACATGGATATAAGATAATGGGATCAAGACATAACTTAATGCCAGGTTAATGCACGAAAAGAAAAAAAAGAAAAACTAATATATACCTACTTCTAAAAATACAATAACTTAATTGAAAAGTAAAAGATAAAATTGACTGTCATCAACTTTTATAGCTATACATATAATTAACCGTCATCAATCTTTTTCAACTATAAATTTTGATGAAAAGAAATTCTGACACAGCCTATTCTTTTTATTTTCTTTTGGAAATAATTATTAATATCATTGTAAGTGCATTTTGGATATAGTGAAGTGAATTTATGACAAAAATAGTTAATTTCTCTCTCTTTATTAAGAGTAGGGGAAGTATTTTATGTTTTCTCACAAATAAGATGGAAGGTTCTTGTAATTCTAAATTCAAGAAAGGTCTTTGACTTTGATAAAAGTAGAGGGGAGGTTAATGTAATTTATCCTTAATTTATATTTTAAAGTAAGACTAGAAATGTTGCAATAATATACATGACCAGCGAAGCATAATGTTTGTCAATATAAAAGAAAAACCAACAAAAAAAAGGTAAAGTCTGTATGCATGTAATATGCATGCATGTGGCTGTCTTCAAGACATTAAAGTGTTAAATGTGTTAAATATTCTTTTCTTTTTTTCATTTCTTGGGGTATTTGCTCTTGTTTGATGCGGTTTGATCTTTTGATAAGATAAAAATCAACTTGAGAAATCAAAAATGATTTTTTCTTATGTGTTCTAAAATGTGGCTAATCATCACTGTTTGATCACATTTTAGGGATATGGATTGCAATTGGTTGAAAAAAGCAAGTCGAATACTTTTACTTTCCAAGGTTGGATTCAATTATAAATAACTTAGGACTCAACTAACTTTATTTTGCACAAATATTAGGAGTTGTTTGGTTTCTATAAAGGAATCAAACTACTATACTAAAATTTTTCCTAGTGACTAGTTTGTAAACTGAAAAAAGAAAAAGAAAAAGCAATTAGTTAGCATACTTGGTATTATTAAGGTTAGGGAATTATAGTAATTTTAATTTTCTTAAAATTCCACCTAATAAGTTTTATCTAGTTTTATATAATGAACATGACATCTAACTTTGCAAAAATTTTTGTTGACCATATTTGTGTGTGTGTATATATATATATATATATATATATATATATATCCATTGAGGTAATAATTAGCTAGTTGAATATCTTTAACAGAAAAAGGTACCCATCTTAATTTTCCATGCAAAACATGATTAGTTAAGCACATAATCTACAATAGTGACTCCTGTGGAATATTCTTAAGTTTTTCTTATGTAATTATTATAATACAAATTGCAATATGTTAACTTTGATTTTGTTGAATATATGTTTTTTTTTCTTCTTTTTTGTCATTGAACTGGTACACATGATCAGAAAACTAGAAAGAATAGACAGATTAAGCATATAAAATGCAAAGTTTCTTTTGGAAACTATATGGGTAAATTTTATATATATTGACACTATATACATTATCACCATTAGATTCATGATACATGTGCAAAAGTTGGATTTCAAATTCAAATTTTACATAGTTGCACAGGGAATAGGAAACATTCATCCAAACTATTTTTGGACTGATACACATTTCCTAATGGCTTGTATAATAATATTATTAACTCTTTTGTCCAAAATACCACTCCACTAGTCCTTAATGTTGTAGTAACATAAGCAGCTTTCCTCACAGTTTCCACTTTCATTTGCATTTGTCATGGTAAAACAATGAGTTAGTAAACTTGCATGTTTAGCATTAAAATTGAAAATAAAAGCAAAAACTGTTTAAACAAAAACTAAATAAAATTTTAATTTTGTTTTATCATCTTTCTAACTTGTTGAATGTGGTTTCTCATGTCTAGTTTTGCAATAGTCCTACTTTTCATGTTGTGCTAATCAAAGGGTAGGTATAGTGAAACAACTGAAAATTGAAAGTATCCTACATCGGTTATTTTTTTGAAGGGTCGGCCATAGACCATTAGTCCTGTCCATGGTGGAATTTTTGCATGGTAACGACGCCAAGGCCTTTAGGTCATGATAAAAGTTTCATATGACAAACATTGGATAATCAAAGTTTTTATATAGTGATATTGAGAACTAATTCCTAAATTTGACAAACTAAATTGTGATATTAGCTAAGTTGACTCTAGTTGAATGATGGTGGAGTGATTAGAGAGGTGGCAGGGGAGGAGTGAGGTGGTGGTTGGAGGTGTACAAAGTAATTTTTTCTACTATTTTCAAACATACCCTAAAAAACTCATTACAAACTTTAAAAATACTACATCAAAGGTCTCATTAAAGCACCCATCTATAGTTTAGGTTTAATAAAAATACCCCTAAAAAATTCATGTAGATGACCCATTGTTTTTTTTTTTTGTGCCAAAAAGCCCTCACTATGCAAGTAATATTTTGTTACTCTATTTTGATGCATAAGAAACTCCTACAACTCCTCTTTTATTTTCTTTTCAATAAGGGTTTTTTCTAAAAAAAAAATTTGCACGAATTTAAAGACAAACCCTTAGAACTATAGCTATTGCCCCACACAAAAGCAAAAACATTTGTTATTACCATACCAACAGTAATCTTCATGTCAAAAGCTACCCTTTTAGGGAGCCAGATATAGAATTAAATAATAAAGAATACCAAATAAAGGCACCCATCAAAATACATTTGACAAACATGTTAAGTACTAGAAAATGTTTAAAAAAAAACATGTATTGTTCTTTTTTCTATTTTTATTTCAGTGTTTAGTAAGGTACAATTTTATTGATTCAATTTTAAAGATAACATATCATTCCCTTCTAAAAAATTAGTTTCTTTTTCAATAGAAAATTATTTTATCAATAAATAGACCAAATGATTGGTTTTTAATGCTTGAACTATAGATGTCTTTCCCATCTAGTTAGAACAATAAAATCCCTTTTAGTTTAAATGTTAAATCCAAATATTGGACCTCATAAAAGCTTTGCCTTAGGAATTCTCTTTTTACCAATAATTCAAAAAAAACTTTCTTTTGTAAAATAAATAAATAAATAATAAAAACCAAAATAGGTTTTGTCTCTGACATACAGCCTAATCAGCTAAATGGTCAACATGGATCTGTCACAATGCTAAATTGGGTGGAAGAATTAACTATAAACCATGTAAAATTTGACAATGTCTAATTTATAGAAAATGGAAGTTTAAAAATTCATACTCTTGTCTTGGTTTATTCAATATGGAAAAATATTCAATTCATTCTTTTAATTACAAATAATATCCTAAATGAGAATAGATAAAAAAAACCTAATTTACGAAGCAATAAGCCCTTAAGTGTACCTTTTTCCCACAAGGCTGTAACTGTTTCTGCTTTTCTTGCAATCTGCGCATCTTAGTGACAAAATCAGATTCAGTTGACATTAGAAAAAACACTGGAAAACTTTAAGGCTGCAGATCAATCCAATTGAAAAACAATCTTGGGGCAAAAACGAGAAACAAATATTTTATGAGGGGGCACTTTGAATTACAAAGAAAACAACGCTCAGTCACCGACTTTGAAATCCCTCTTATTTTGAAATGTCCGACCGTTAATTCTCAAAACCCCATCTGCTTCTATAAACCCTCCTATTCTCTCCGGCCTTTTCTCCTTCATTTCTCTCATCAAAGCTGATATTACCATCTCTTCTCTCTGCCATTTCAAAATTTTTGTGCTTTTTTTTTTTATATGTTTCCCAAATTATAACGTTCAAATTGGGCCCAATTTTATATTTTTTCCAAGATTTTTAGAGTTTTCTTTGAACAAGTTCTTGTTTTCCACAAATTATTTGTGTAGTATTTGTTTCCAGAAGAGGAGATAGGGATTGGGTGTGTGTTTCTGTGTGTGAAAATGGCGGAGAAAGAAAGACGCAAATTCAGGGCTTTTGGATTTGTACATATGCCAATTGAAGATTCAGGTAAACTAAAGCTATTCGTTTCACTAATTTTTTGTTTTTCTTATTGAAATTCAATTCATTCTTTCTAATAAATATTTCATCAGAAATACTTGATACAAGGTTGTTCATGAATGTTTTATACTGATTTTTGGGGTTTTTACTGTATTCAGATGGGGGATCAGTTGTGCGTTTCGGCCTCTCAAAAGTGCAGCAAAAGGAAGGCGTAAATTAATGGGCTTTGACTTGTTAAAATGTTAGTTGAACATTCAGGTGAATGATATCTACTGATATCTTTAATTCTTTTATTTTTCTTTTCTAAATGGTGTTTGAATTTTATCAATTTATTTTCTCAGTATTGCTAATCTTTTCTGACTAATGATCTTTTTTCTTGCTTTTTTCTAGAGCTGAAACGGGTAACTTTTTGATTTGTTTTGTTACAGATTTATGGACTTCAGAATTTTGGGAGATGGGAATTTAGTTTTTTGACATAGAATTTTTTTAGAGTAAATTTGAATTTATGAAAATTTGGGTTTAAGATTGCTATATTACAGAAAGTGATTCAGGGTTAAATCTCGATTATGGTGTTCCAGGATCTGTAACTTTGCTTGGCGGATTAGGTTTTTCGGCATAAATCTTGATTAGGTTTCCTAGGATATGTAACTTTACTTGGTGGATCAGGGTTTTAGGATTTTTATGATTTTCAGTAGCTTCAAATCCGAGATTTTTAATGTGCCTCTGATCACTTGATTTGTTTGATAATTTCGAAAACAGATCATATAGAAGGGGAAGTTATGTGCAAAATCTTTTGTTTTGTTTTTAATTTTTTAATTTTTATGGTTTGTCAGTTTTGGTCACGTACCATTACATTGGAGGAGTTAGTTTTAGATTTTGACACTTTTTAGTAGCTACTGTTGTAGTGATATCTCACTTTTGCATGATTTATTAGTAAAATGAATACTTTAAGTTGCTTGCTGTTTGTGCTCATAGTTTGAGAGTGAGTAGACATTAAGCTATGCTATTTAATGACTTTAGTAGATTGTGATTTGTGATGCTTGTGCTTTTTACATTGGCGCAATAGATCAAGTGAAGAATTTCAGGCTGCTTTTCTTTTGTGGTCATCGTTGGAGAGTGACTTTATCTTTTAAACTTCTGCTATTTAATCATCTGGGAAGACTTGTAACTTTGCAGGGGTACTGTCTTTTTACTTGATTGTGATCTCTTAACCATGTTGATTATTGATCAATCACTGTCAAGAATGTTTTAGATTGCTCGCTTGTTGTGGTCATAGATTGGAAGCGTCTCTGCTTTGCATCGACCTTTTTTTTGCATCATGTCTTTTTCTATTGCTATATGTCTGTTTTCTTTTCATAGTTCTTATTTAAGTCTGATGGTTCTTGGCTATTCATTCATATTGTTCCAGAGTCCTAGATGGTAGTTGTGGTTGGTAAAAAGCGCAAATCTGTTCCATTTGTAATTTGACAAATTGGAGTTTAGTTTTCCGGATAAGTTGACTTATACTCTCATGTTAGTTTAATTGTGCCACATAATAATGTCCGGAGCAGTATTTCAGTTCTCTATATACATGAGTCATTGTTGGATTTAGTATCCTGATTTTAGTTAATAGATGAATGCTGAGTAGCTTTGCTGCATACTCGTGAATTATTGTTAGATGTATAAGCTTCAAGGAAGACGGATTCTTCCTTGTCTAACTTCTATTACATCCATCTACTTTTTTAAGTTAAACTCTGTTTTTATTAAATGTCTAATTATACGCCTTTTTTTTATTTGTTTGTAGTTTTTGTGAAGACTTGTGCTTTTAATTTTCGCTAACTAATGCCTATCAGTGTACATAGTTTAGGGTGTTGACTATCGTGCTTTCTGGGGCCCATTAATTGGCTGGTTTATTTGTCTCAAGTGATTAGCAATCTAACATCCGAGGACTAACTGATTGTGACTTTGAAAATGTATACACTGTTGCAGTTCTGTCGATTCTTTCAAATTGCTTGCGTTTGTTTAGGTCTCAATTTGAGAGTGCTTCTTGCTTTGAGTTTGTTTTCATGGGGATACTTGTTATTTTTGTCATCTTGTTTATGTCTCATGGGCTATAGTCATTTTGTTTTCACAATTCTAGAATTAACAGTGGTTCTAAAAATGCAGAGCTGTTTGTTTTTCATGTGAAAAGCTCTGGTTGGGTTTTATTGGTGATTAAATTGGGATGCTTTTAGATACAACTCTTCTATCAGTAGTTTTTCAAATTTGTACTTGTGCCAATGTCTTAGGACAGTTTTGGTCTGTCATGTAGAAGAAGAAGTTATTATTGAAAAGTTTACTGACTTTAGGTACTAAGTATAGAACAGAATAGATGCAGAATCATAGATAGTTTATGGGATGATTTATGAGGTTTGAAGAAGAATGACATCTTGTTTAACTTCCCTTAGATGGTTCCATTACTATATCACTAATTGAAGAGCATTTGCTTTTCTGTTTGAGATTTGCAATACTACCAAAGTCTTCACCAATATATAACATTGAATTAGAAAGAATGAATGAAGTGACGAAAACACGGAACTAATGGCCAAAGATTTTAAAATATTAAAACTGGCATATGTACTCCTGGCAAAACTATTCACAGCTTCAAAATTAACAAAGAAAGAAACTTAAGCTGCAAATTTGGTAGCTTAGAAACTTAAAACTCAGATATCAAGTTGCATGCAAAACACAAACTTTGATAGTCTAAAAATATTTATAAGCTCTCACGTACTTGTATCCAATGATCACATTACTTTGCTGACAAACTTCTGAGAGTTTTCTGCCAACAAACACATAAACACGAAGGCAAATTTAAGTTCAAAAAGAAGTACATGAACACAGACTGAAAATTTCAGCAGCCAAGGGTATTAATTTCTCTTGATACATACATACCCAGCAGCAATGTATCTAAAAGTTTCATGGACACAAGAAAATAGTACAGATGCACCCTTTATTCCTAGAAAACCAGTTGTATACAATTTGGATTTGGAGAAACAACTGTCAACTATTCAAGAAATCCCAAAAGTAAAGATACCCAATTGCATAATGAATGCAAGCTGATATTATCATCAATGCCAATTGATATTATCATATCAATGCCCAAGAGCAAAATAAATTAATTTTTAACTAGTATATGAACTCCAATTGAATCTTAGGTCCTCAAAAATAACTTAACGATCTAGAACGCTATAGTAATATATAAGTGCTTGAATCATCAAGGTTTAGCAAATGTCTAGGTTTTCTCTCTTACATTTAAATAATCAACTTCTTTTAGTACAAGGAAACGAAACAAATAGAATGCACACACATACTATTACCAGCCACACAACTACACTATACTCCTAATTGAGTTCCACTGCATTGATGTCAAAGGATTGAAATCCTCACAAGACTTAAACCCCCAGTGGGGGGGAAAATCACTTGGACAGCTTAGATGGAATAAATGACAAAAATTATAGCAATAATCTTCCAGGAGGAAAGAAGTCCAAAATATAGTAAGCATTTGTTTCTTACATCATAAGCATGTTCAAACTCTAATAATTACATTTAAACTCCATTTGTCTACAAATGAATCTTGTTAGGAATAAGCTGGTCTCTTGCTGTAGACAAGAAAGCAAGACAAGCTTTTGCTATAGGAATAACCTGGAATTTTTACATACTCTGAGTCACAACATGAAGAAAAACTATCCATAAAGACAGCTTCTGGGATTGAGTCAAAGACCAAGAAATCTAGGTAATAAATCAGCAAGGCCAACATTCAAGTTGCAGAATTTCGTTGTCCTGACATTAGATTTACTAAACTACAACCATGTTTGCTGGCTTATTAACACTTTAACTGAATCCCGTAGATGACTTTGCATATCAATCACCACTTGGAGTACATTACAGGAACATACATTTAGAACCAGGTGTTTTTAACCAAAAAATTGATACAAATAACATGGAAGATATTCTTGGACACATGATCTAATAATTTAAAAATAATGATCTAATGTTGTTAGTAATTGAATTATATAGGATTAATTAGGACCTGATAGCTAATAGTTAACTAAGAAACATGACATCATAATTCTTAGACATGAATAAAATTAGGCAGCCTAATATTGGACACAACATATCATCATCTTTTTGTTGTTGTTTTCAAGATGGAAGTTTTTTTAACAGGCATGGTATAGGGTTACTTTTCTCCATTAAGGTGGACTGCAACATGAATTTGGCTTTTGGTGTATGACAAAGTCCTCAAATACATTAAATACTGATGATACATACTATCTGTAATAGTTCATCAACCTAAAAACTATCTGAACCTCTTAATTCAGCATGAATTTGCACAGTAAAAGTATTTGCACAGTAAAAGTAGACTCCATTCCTAAGACCCAACAGTCAATACTAAAATGCATGAGCTTAGAAAACCATAAAGGCTATTGTTTAAACCAGTAGAGAAACTTCCAAAGTCACTGGAAACAGAGCAAAATAAATCCTCTTTTGGAGAAAAATTAAACCTTACCCACAAATAAAGCAACAAAGGCATGTTTTGGAGATTAATTTTGTGATCTAACCAAGCCTCCAATGGCGTCACTTATGGTAGCCTACACTATACTTGAAAAGTGTAATGAAGACCAATGGTAATAATTCATCCAAAACCAATATCAGTCAATAACTATGCTTGCTGGTATCCTATCAATTGTTGAAATAAATGTGATAGGAGATTTCTTTTTTATTTCTTTTTCTTAAGAATTAAAACATATAGAAAGGTTAGCTTCCACCACATATTCATGACTCTTAGCACTTACCAGTAATCATTAAAGTAGGAGCATGGAAGTTAATGCTATAACATAAAGCCATCAAAGTAAACAATTAGACCATCCCTTAGAGGCACTAAATAGAAAAATACAGTCCAACAATAATTGACAAAGCAATATGTATAACCTGTATGCCATGCTTTGAACCTTCTCACAATGAATTGGTAGAATATTTTTCTGGCTTGACGAAATTGACTACATGCTTGCTTTCCATTCAAAACAGAATTCTTACTAAAGAGAATTTAGTAGTGCGTTGTCCCACAATTACAATCATCTTCTTTTGGCATGCTTCTAAAATCAGGTCAAAATCCATTCATTTCCTTATTTTTTCATTTATCTTAGATGTAACTCATTCATCCTAAGTATTTATGAATTCAATTGTCAACTATTTTGTCATTACACTTCAATTTCAAATTCTGATGATGGAAGTGCATATATACCTCAAAAAAACGAACTCCACAACAGGGAAACAAGATTTATTTTGTTCCCAAAAGCACTCCATCCAGTAGTGAGAAATTGCCACCCATAGCTGACCTATAAGAACATTTCTGAAACTAAAATCAGAACAAAAGAACCAAAACAAAGATAACATGATTTTATAAAAAAAAACAGATGAAAAAAAACAGAAATTTTTTTTTCAAATGAAATCAAGAAAATTCTTTATTAAATAGAAAAAATTTTAGGCAATCTCTAAATTCAATACAAAATTAACATTAGAATTCACTGAAATAAATGGATGAATGGGAGGGGATGAGAGAGAGGTGCGAAGTGGAGCTCCAATTGAAAACTCACTTGAACGAGGAAGCTAGAAGGGCTTCACTACTAAAGAGGACTAGAGAAGGGAAATCTTGATACGAGTTAGGGCTTAAACAGACAAGGATTTGGGGAGGACCTCGCAAGAGAGAAATGGTTGGAGGGAAGGCACCGGAGCAGGAGACTCCATTCATTAGATGGTTGCCAGATTGACAGATCGGAGAGAAATAATTGCAGTTGGAAGGGCTTCTGAGAGACCCTTTGAGTTTTCAAATCCTTCATGAGAATAGGTGGATCTGTAACTAGTAAGGGTCAAGGAAGCAAATTGGATGGAGGAATTTTAGATCTTAAAAGATTAGAGAAACAACTGCTCTGTGTGTAGTTGCAAACTTAAGTTTGCTAAAGCTTTGGTGATGAGGGGTGGAGGGTAGCTGATATATTCTGGGTAAACCAATCCTTATTGGATGACAGCTGACCTGTTCGTCACAAAAGTTAGATTTGTTGTGGGGAGTTTGGCTCTTGTCAATAAAAGGCTGTCAATAAAGTATGTTTTTTTGTAGTGGCAATGTTATTGTTTGGCTTTTGAGATTTGAGTAAATGAATTTTGAATTATCATGTTGCAGAATCACAATTTAGGATTATAAGCTTAGAGGAGGATTGATTCATCATTAAATTCTTCTTTGTATTTTTTTACTGTGTCTTTTGGATTTAAAGATCATTTTCTTTTATTAGATTAGTTAAAAATAATCTACATCCTGCAAAATTTGCCCGAAGCCAAGAAGCTCTTGGGATTTGTTAATTCCTGTTAGCACCACTTCTTGTTGTTGTCAGATTAAAGTTGATAGATACACCTTGCCTGAATCTTTGTGATGCAGAATCATATGTTGTTTGATGTATATAATAGGAAATATATAGGAAGAAAATTGATTCTTTGCATTTCTTTGACATTGGGTTCATTTTTTTTGTTCACAATTAAACATGATCATGTATAGTTAGTTTCAAACATATCCTCGTACAGAAATTGGTTATCTATGTACTATTGTATTTGGTTTGTGCCATCAGGATACGTTGCAATAAAAAATCTTGTTGATTAAGCTCTTCTCAACATAATGTACCAGCTAGTGTGAATGTTAGAGAACAAATGGCCTTTTCAGTTTAGCCTGTAGTTGCTTCTTGAATCCAATTTTGTGCTGTAGCATAACATGGATATCATAAGTGCTTCTCTTTGACAAACAAAGCCACCTCATTTGTAGCATCAAAATACTCTCCAATCACAAGTCTCGTTGATTAAATTTTTCTCCATATCTGATACAGCCAGGCTGCTGCTTGTATAATTTGATTCTTTATTCAAGAGAACTAAGTGGCCTTTTAGTTTAGGCTGCAGTTGATATCTTTCTGTAGGAGAACATGGATCGCCTATCTGTTTTCTCTTTGATAACAAGCCACTAAGGGGCTCTACCCTTAGCTCAGATTACTTGGAATATCCTTTTTGTTTGGTACCACATCATCACCAAGTTACGACACAAACATGATGTTGGAACTTTCTGCATGGAAACTATTAGATTTACTGGTTAATTTGCAATGATAGATGGGAGACCAAACCCATATATAGGATGCAGTTGTTCGTAAAATACTCCTGAACTACTAAACTTTATCTTTTGCTATAACTGCAAGCTTATTCTTTGTTCTGATCT
Organism: Coffea humblotiana; assembly: GCA_023065735.1. Classification (NCBI taxonomy): domain Eukaryota; kingdom Viridiplantae; phylum Streptophyta; class Magnoliopsida; order Gentianales; family Rubiaceae; genus Coffea; species Coffea humblotiana. The sequence continues at coordinate 27,656,057 of CM041210.1, forward strand.
TTTAATGACTGGTTTAGTATATAACATTAGTTTAAAGAAGTGGTGTATGTATAAATGTAATGTAAATTCAGGCAATATATGGCCTAGAAGTGTACCAGACATGATGGTTCAAATTGACCTTTACTTTTGGTATAGGATTTTAAGATTGTAAATTGTGACTAGCTGCAGATTAATAACTTTTTTATTCAAATCATTATCTGGTATGGAGTAACATTTATAGCTTTAGAGAAAGAAGAAATAAGCTTGGAGCATTTTCAGTTTCTCTTATTTCGTCTCAAGTTTTTCTCCTATGAGCTGTAGTTTGCTTTTCTTGTTCTGGTCAGCATTCACTGGTTTTATTACCATGATCTTGTTTTTATCTTGAGGGTTCTCCTTCAGTCAGCTTTGTTGAATGATGTCTTCTTTTTCGTATTAAAATTACATGTTTTTGTTTTTTCTTTGGAATGTCTACAACCTTTGCTATGTGTGCTGCTCTGTGACAAGTTCTTCATTCTCAAATTCTCTATTATCTTCTACTTAAATAAGACTGTAAGTTTATTCATGTAACTGCTCTTGCAATTGTCACGCTTTTGTAATTATGTGACAAATCCATACTCGTTCGTTAGTAAGGAATGTGCTTTGCTAATTGAGTTTTTAACTTTGTGAGCTCAATTATGGAGCATATTTAGTTGGTGTTCCTTGGAAGTTGCTCTAGATTTTAATTTTTTTTTCCTAGTTGGTGTTTTTCTGGGATCACTGAACCTGTTTCAATGTTATCATGATTTTGGAAATGAAAAATCTCTGAATGTACAGGATGTGAAATTATTTGACAGAAGAATTTAGTCTGGGATATAGATCAATAATTTAGCATCATAACAACCTTAGAATATAGGATATACACAGTCAATTGATATTTCTTTCTGGTATCCTTGGTTTCTTAATTTTTGTGAGCGTGTTAACTATTCTAAATAGTGATTTTTTGTCACCACGTTTTGAAGTAAGTACTACAACTTGTTGAGATAGAATTAGTAATGTGGAATATTTTCAAGGTTCACCTACTTCATTAATGCGGTCCTAATCTGATAGTGATTTAATTTAGGGCACTATTAAATGACTTGAGTGATTTTGCTACTGGTGTCACCAGTTTATAGGATTGAAGGTGTCGACTTGTGTTTTCTTGCGTCCAATCTTAGGGTTTTGTCTGGTTTTGTTTGTTTCAAATCCCAATTTGCAATTTGATGTCTTGGGACACAATATTTTTTTCCATGATTCTGAAATTGGAAAGATTTGATACTAACTACATTCATCCAAAATTTGTGAGAGATGGATTTAGTACTGACATATAGATAAGGTATACATCTTTTCCATTCTGAATTCTCAGTGTACTTAACATTATACAATTTTTTGGCTTTCTTGGTTTCTTAGGTTTAATTATGTTCTTTTTGATTACTGTGCTAGATTCTGCTGCACATCTATTATTATGATCAATTATGTTTATATTTAAACAAACATAGATATGATTGTTATGGTCATTGTTTCTTGATTGACTCTGTTTGATTTGTGTTGTTTAATGATTTGACTGGATGCCGACTTCGTAAAATTTTTTTTGAACTACTAGTGCAGTGGTATACCTGAATTGTAGTTGAGTGGAATTTTTGCCACTTATGTGGACTATTGCAGATTGCTTTTTTCTTTTGGTCAGAACTAGAAGTGATCTTATTTTATAGTGTGCGACGTAATGGCTTGAGTGGCTTTAAATTTTTTTGCTCTTTTAGCCAATCTTGCAGTCTGGTGTTGCTTCTTTTATGAAGATTTATGTTTCTGTGTTTTGATAAATAATGATAGCCGGCATACATGATTAAAGCTGTTGACCATTGTGTTTGTCTAGTTTATTTGCTTCAAATCCTGATTTGCTATTTGACATCCTGGAACTATAGTTTTTATGATTTTGAGGTTGGAAAGATTGTGATTCTAACTTATGACGTGGAAAATTTGTGAGAGAAGGATTTGGTACCAGCTTCTCAATAAAGTATTCATCATTTCCATTCTGATATTCTTTGTATATGCTTAATATTGTACAGTTCTTTAGCTTTCTTGGTTTTTTAGTTCCTGGTTAGGTGCTATTTGATGATTGTAGTAGATCTGCTGCACCTTATTGTGATCAATTTGGTTATGTTTAAGTTGACATAGAAATTGCTGCTTATGGTCATAGTTTTTAAGTGACTTATTTGAAGTTGTGTTGTTTCATGATTGGACTGGATTTTGACTTTGTGAATTATTTCTGTTACTACTTTGTGTGGTGGTACACCTGAATTGTACTTATTCAGATTTTAAACAATTATGTGGACTATTTAATGCTGCTTGCTTCTTTGTCAGAGTTTGGAAGTGTTTTTTGTTCATTGCCAACTAATAATTGCCTCATCTTCTCCATGCCTAATAACTATGGTCATCTGATGGTTGCAATAAATTCTATGGTACTATTATGATGTGATGGATATAGTTAATTTTGAGTAGATAGTCAAATTGCTTCTTTGTGGTCATAATTTTTTGAGTGACTTGTTTGAAGTAGGCTGGTTAATGATCTGATGGAATTCTGAACTTGTCAATTGTTTTGATAACTAAAGGTGCAATGGTGCCCTTAATTGTACTATGTGAATTATTCATATTGCTTGTTTCTTTGATGAAAGTTTGGATGGATTTTTGTTCACATTGGAGTAGAGACTACACTTTTGTCATTGTGATCAATTTGGTCATGTTTAATTATACAAACTAATTGCTTCATATGGTTATAGTTTCTTCAATGTCTCTGGTGTACTGTTTAATGATTTGACTAAATTCTGAAGTTTCTAATTGTTTTTTGTAACCATTGATGCTGTATAGTTTCTTTAATGTCTCTGGTGTGCTGTTTAATGATTTGACTAAATTCTGAAGTTTCTGATTGTTTTTTGTAACCACTGATGCTGTGGTGCACCTTAATTATGTTTCTTTTATGATTGAAAAATCAGTTATGCCTGCTTTGTGCTCTAAAGTGCTGCTTGTTTTACAAGTTTGACCAAAGTACTTTTTGTGGCCGTAGTTTCTGATTGGCCTTTTTCTCTGTTGTATAAAATCTGGATTTCCAATGTAGCATTGGTAAATCAGTAGTACTTTAGTGGCAATTTACCAATTATGTGGATACTTTCATATTTCTTGCTACCAATTGTGCGGATACTTTCAGATTTCTTGCTTCTTTTTGGTAAATGTGAGATTATCTCTCTTGTATATTGCTGGTTTGATCACATTGACTGTTGTTATGGGGATATTTGTATCTTCTTTATGTCTCATGGACTGTGACTATTTCTCCACATCATTTCAAGATTTGATACTAGCTCAAATAATGAAAATATGTTCATTTTGTGATTTGAAAAGTTTTGATTTGCTATCTTAGTCGTTAATATACGATGCTGTAGTCATTAATGGTAGTATTTTAGGTACTTTAAATAGTTTTAGTTTTTCTCACAGGTTGCTTCTGCTGCCTAGTGGGTTTCTACATTTTCCAGTACTTTGTTGGAAAGCTTGCAATTGCTTGTGAGGACATTTAACATGGTGATGGTGATTCCTAAACGGCTTAACTGGGTATGAGCTTACATTTTATTGCACTTTTGGGCAAAACCCTTGATTTAGCGTAACATCTGCTTTGGTTTTTTGTGTTGTCTATATTGTAGTATAAAATAGAAATTGTAGTTCTTGTTTCTTAGTTTTGCTTCTGGTTCCTATAGGGGATTATAGTCATATTTTACTATCTGTGCTCATTGCCATGAGAATTGGCATGGAATAATGTAGGTTTTCAAAGTTGTTTTCAACATGCTAAGAGGGAAGAGAAAGGGGGAGAGAGACAGAGAAGAATGAGAGAGATAAGAGAAGCAGCAGAATACATGTATGTGTGTGTACATGCTAAGAATTTCATGTACTTCTTGTACAGATAATAAGTATACAAGTGTTTTCTCATAAATCAATGGTAGGAAGTTGAAATTTCTTGTTTAGCTTTTAGCATTTGTCTAATCATAGCAAGTTAGGATAACCTTTCTCTCATTTTTTTCGCTTGGGAATATGTTGACAATTCTCTGATGGTAAGGTTTGAAATCTATGGTCTAATATCTTATTTGGGTTGCAACTGTTTGTTTCTATCATAGTTTTGGGTAAACTTTAAGAGTAAATCTTATATACCGTGACAGTGCATACACTATCACCGTTGGATCCATGACACGTGCAAAAATTGAATTTCAAATTCAAATTTTGCATAGTTGTCATTCATCCAACTATTGGTATAGGAAAGATTAATCCAAACTTTAAATTCAGACTTTCTAGATTTAGTGTGCGCCTTTAGGCTTGTCAATTAGGCGGTTGATACTTTATTTTGGTCTTAGTGTTTGAAGAAAAAGTGCACTTTTTTCTAGGATTAGACCATGTCCATTTAGGGAAATTAGAAAATTGAGAACATTTTTACGAGTGTTTTGTAGAATTATGACAGCTGGAGAACATTATTTTTCCTCAAAATCTTATATTTTTATTGTCGTAGGAAATGTCGATTGACTTTCTCAAGCTTTGGACTTTTTTAGCTTGAGTAGAATGAAACTTTCCCCCCTCTAGTGTGAACCTAGGCAAATTGACTAGTGTCTCAAAGATTTGACTGTCTCCACCTCCTTGCCATTGAATGGTAAGATTGTCTTCATATGACTTATGGCTAACGACCGATTTTTTACTTTTTCAACTACTTTACATTTTCCCATAAGGCATAATAGATATGACTATCCCCATGCCAGTTTTGATTGTTGGACTAGCAATACTAATAAGTAGAAAGTCAAAGAAGGTCTAAAGAAATGGTAAAATTGGGCCCTCAAGGGAGGGAGGGGGGAAAGAGGGCTGGTAAGGTGGTAATTTTGGGTTAAAAAGGGGAGAGGGATTGGGAGGGTGGCTCAATGAAAGAAACAAGAGGGAGGGATTGAGGGATGTAATGAGTGGGCCAGTGATTTGGGGAAGACGAGATTGCTGGGAGGCGAGGGAAGTAGAGAAGGGAAGGGGAGTGCAGTGTTGGGTGCATGTAGGAGATTGCATGCGTGTGAATTGGGAGGGAGTTTGGATGGTTTTGGTAGGGAAAGAGTAGGAAGGAGAGTGAGGAGTTAGGCGCGATAGACGATAGGGATATTCAATGACCAAGACAAGTGGGTGTTTGAGAGGGGATAGGCTGAGATGGAGGGAGAGGTGAAACACCCTCACAAGGAAAGAGGAGGGCGAAAGGGGCAAAAGGGGTGGTTGGGAAGGGAGAATGGGGGAAGGAGGATGGTGAAGGTTGGGAAAAGGTGGTATTTTGTGCATGGAGGGAAAAGGTGGTAGGCCAAGGTTGGGAGCCTGAAGGCGTAGGCAATAGGTTGTAGGGAAAGATGGGAGGCAGTAAAACAATAGGTTGGAGGCTTTAGTAGGTGGGGAAAGCGAAGGATAGTTGGGTGTGGCTTCAGTAAGGAGCAGCATGAAAAGGGGAAGAAAGAAGAGGAGGGAGGGTTTTTGGAGGTGTGGTAGGTAGGTGAAGCAGGGGAGGAGAAGATAGGAGACGTTAGGGAAATGAAAGATGGAAGATGGTTAGGGCAGGTTGGTTTGCTCGAGGAAGTGGGGGAGGGAAGAAGGGTGCTGGGGGGTAAGGCAGGTTGGTGAAACAAGGAAGGGTGCTCCTGAAAGAAGAAGACGAGGAAGAGGAGAGAGCGGCAGTTTGGTGAGAAATGGGCGGGAGGAGGAAAGTAAATTGTGAGGGCTAGGGCATTGTGATTTTTGGTATATGAAGGAGGAGGTCATAGCCAAAATAGGAGGAAGGAGGGCATAAGAGTGGTAGGTGGAGGCTAGTGGGTTTTGGTTGGTGGAGAAAGAATGTGGTAGTCAGTTACAAGTGGAGAAGGGGGAAGATAGTTGAGTGGAGAGAAGGGGAAGGAAGAAAGTGGCTTTGGAGATTGTGATGGGAAGGTGGAGAAGGATAAAAGTAGGGGACGACAGAAGAGTAAGGGGTGGGAAAAGGGGAGGAAAGGGAATGAGAGAGGAGAGTTAGTGCGTGGCAATATAGGGAATAAGGTGTGTTGGGTTGCTCAAGCAGGAACAGGATAGGGAAGGAGAAAGAAGGATGAGGTGTCAATTTTGGTGTGATCACAAGTAGACGGATGTTTTTGAGGTAGAAATGGGGTTGTCGACAAAGAGGAAAGGGAACACAGTGGGTTGAAGGGAAATATGGAGGTGGTAGGGAGTCTTGAATGACACACGAGGTTGGGTTGCTAGGCCAAGAGAAGGCTGACAGTTGAAAGTGTAGCTAACAGGATGGAAAGAAGAAGGGAGGAGAGTAGGGAAGGAGAAGGGTAGAATTGGAGGTGTGACTGGTAGGCTAATGCATAGAGGGAAAGGGTAGGGAAGAAGATGAGGTTGGGGTGAGGGAGGAGGAGAAGACCGAGGTTGGAAAGGGTTGGGAGAAAAGGTAAGTAAGCGAGTTGGTAGGGATGGAGAAGCAGTACATGTAATATACGTGGAAAGAACAGCCAAAAACACCTAAAAAATTCATCGAATAATGGGATTTTGAGAATACATAAGAGGAATACATTTAGCCATTGTAATTTGGGTGAAAAATCTATGGAACAAGATTAGATTAGCCATTGTAAAAATTTTGAACTAGTTTTATCGTCACATTTATTTACCAAGGCCAGGACTCTTGATCTAATTTAATGGTCCTTCTAGTTTCTTGAAAAGTATTTGAATGTTCAAAACTTGGAAATTATTGGATTCTCAAATTTTCTTTTTATGATTAAGCGATGAAGTAGATAGCTAGTTGTAGTGCATCATGTACTTCAATTTAGTACTCTGCTTGTAATTTGTTTTGCCAAGAAGGACCCATGCAAATTGTATCCTAAAACCACGAAAAAGGAATCAACTCAAGTTATAGAATTTAGTATTTTATTTTCATTTAAAAAAAATAATGCAACACTAGATTTAGGGGATTTGGGCCTCTCCATTTAAAAGGATTAATTCCTCAGTTACACTCTAATGTAAGCGTAATATTATAAATATATATTTAAAAGGGTTAAAAATAAAAAAGCCCCCTGTGATATACCTTATACAAAAAAGCCCCTCGTGGGTTTCAAAATATATAAAGACACCTCATATTTTGAACTAAATTGTAAACTAACAGAATTCGTTAAAGTTAAGAAAATGACGGTGTTAAACTTACCGAAATTTCATTAAGTTTAGCCGTTAAGTTTACCAGATTCCATTAAGTTTAACAAATTTTGTTAATTTACAATTTAGTTTAAAACATGTGGTGTCATTTTGTATGTTTTGAATCACGGGAAGCTTTCCTATGTATAGGTATACCACAGAGGATTTTTTTTGTTTTTAACCCTTATTAAAACAATAAAAAATGTTGTTTAGGAAAAAAAAAAGGTCAACTCAAAGATAAAGGAAAAGGAAATGCCCTAAGAGATATTATTTGGATCTGATACGCTACCAAGAATTCCCATAAATACCCCATCTCACTTCCAAACTTACCCATACCCATTTCCCATTTAGTTAGGCTATCCCACCCATCATATTACGGGCAAGCATGGACATATATAAATACGGGGACTTGGGTATGTTTTCAAAGTTCTCAAAGACAAAGAACTTATTTTGATTACTATGTCTAGCAACATATGGAGTTTTGTTACTCGTCTTCCATAAATTTATTGTTTTGTATGCTTCTCATGCCTTCTATCAAAAGAGTGGCTCTGACATCTTCTATGGCCATAGTTGTGGTAAATTTAGAGCTAAAGAAAGATGCAGTTGTTGATGAATGTTGGCTTTTAGAGTGTAACTGAGGATCAAAAGGTGCGTAGCTAAAGGATATTTATAATGATAGGATATTTATTAGTTTTTGATGTAAAAGAGGATGCTTTGATGGTCAATGCCAAAATTATTAATTTCTCTATCATTCTACGACCTGTTGAGATAGTTTCAATAGAAGGCTGGATTTATTGGATGGAATGCTTAAAGGATATCATAACCTGTCACAAAAGCCAAAGTGTCAATGCTACATTGTTCGCTTAAAAAGGCATCACCAAACAAGGCATGTCTATAGCTATATATACCTGCTATAGAGCATAAAAGGTACCCGACTTGCTATGAAAGAGCCATGAGGTAGGAAGAAAATTCCAACAATAGATCCTAGGAAAACAGTTTAGGCCTCTCTTTCAAAATGCTGGGAAAATTTTCAGAAACTAAGTATAATTTAAAAAAGACAACCTTTACTGTTCTTCGCTTATGGATGAATAATCTGATTTGCAGTATACTAGTTTTAACCGATTTAAGTAGGCGTATTTTAGTTTTCGTGGTACACCATATTTCTTACTGAACTTGTAAACCAATTTTTGGATGGAAACTTCTGCATTTTGCTACTGTCAGAGGTGCTGCTTGGAAGTTCTCATGACATTGACATGGTTGCAACTGATCAGGATGGATCGTTGGTCCGCATTTGCATAGCCTCTTGATCAATCAAAGTGTAGGAATGGTCGTGAATTTTTCATAGAATGGTACATTCAATTGCTAATTCATGCCACTCTTTGTTGATTATTTCTTAACATACAGCTCACCATGGTAAAAATTTGTTCTTTCCAAGCAATAAACCATTTTACAATAAAATCATAAAGGTAGGCTTTATTATTTTTCTCGAGTAGGCATTTATTATTGTACAGATTCGATACCTATCAATTTTGGTATCGTTGTCAGGGACTGGTGCCTGATTAATTTTTTTTTTGCTATTCATCTTATTTTTATTTTATTTTTTCTCTTATTTTTTTTACTAGTTTATGACTGCTAACATTCAATATTTGATGATAGACTGAATTTTATTCCTATGAGAGGTAATGAGACTCGTATTGTTTTTAATGATCAACATTTAGATACACTAATCTCTCATGTAGGAAAAGTGGCTGTTGCAATCTGTGGGATTTGCTATGCCTCGTATCATTTAACAGACACTTGCCCACATTTCAGATGAACTGAGTGTTCCAATCAATACTTTTGAAGAATTTTTACACCTATCTCATATGTGGTATGACTTTTTTTCAAATAGATATGATCAAGAATGGTAGGATAATTCCAACTTTAATTATGCAATAGGGTTAATGGATTTTCAACAGCAAGAGTCTCAAGAACCATCATCCGCGCGCGTCAGGAATATCATTTGAAGAAATGATTGAATTACTAGATTCTAACACATATCGATTTTATCAGGAGATGCAAATCTAGCAGATGAAATATGTCTATTGGCATCCCAGAATGACGCAATTGGCTTCTAAAATTTGTGGAAGAATTATCCTCACAAAACTATTATCAATCTTGATGTATTTATCTGAACAAGTGACGACGACCTGCAAGAGTCTCAGGGAGAAGGATCTTTAAAATACAGTTGAAAAGGAAGTTGAGAATGAAGAAATAAAACCCCAATTTCAAATCATTTAAATGAATGAATCCAGTGAACAATTTCCAAAATGTGGTGACACCTCCTCCATTCTCTAACCGACATTCTTACCAACTCTTATTTTGTAATTTCTATTAGTGAAATTGACTTTTGTTATATCAGAAAATTTTGAATTTCATGGCAGGAATAAGTTAGGAGTTGCGATGGCCAAATATTTTGAACCAGTAAGTGCTCGTAATGGAGAGTAAGTGAAGAATTTAGAACACTGTTGAATTGTTTGGCCCTATTTACTAGTCAATGGAAGGAAGTAACTCGTAATGCCCTACTTACAAAGGATATCAAGGTTATATCGAGAATGAAACACTGAAACGAGTTATACGATTTTTATCCTTCTTAAACAGATATGGCAATGTCAAGCGAAAAACATTAAAAAAAGCGCTGCTTTGGGAGGCAACTTCAAGAATTTTTAATTTTTATATTTCTTGTTTTAATTTTTATATTTCTTGTTTAATTTTTAGGTGCAAATTTAAGTGATTTTGTTTCTTGTGTGTCAAGAAGTAGTTCGCTAGAAGATGTGCTCAAGTCAGAATTGAATGTTGAATATTCCTATATCCAACACAATTTTTCAGAAAACTCATTATGATTTTGGTGTTGCCCACGCTTTATGGTCGCGCGTTAGGAAAAAAATTCACGATGCAAGGTCAGAAGACCCCAATGATTATGACGTGCCCGTGCCTTCTAGCCAGGCACTAGGAAAAAATCCCACAAAGTCATGATCATAAGACTCTTCCACTTTATGATGTGCCCACGTCTTGTTTCAACAAAGGGTTCAAGGGCTCTTTCAGGGGGAGATTAAATGGAGGACTGTACCTCTTACTCGCCTCAAGCTACATATATTCAAGACAATGCAAGAAACTTGGCTACCTCATCACGTGGGATTCAACCCGCCTTTTGTTCCCGACCGATTAGTCGATTGCTATCTCCTCCACGTTCAGAAAGTTTCATCGTCCCTTTTTATTTCATCTTTTGTTCTTTATTGCTTATATTAGAGACAACATAAGATTTAGGGTATGGAGGGTGTAATATATTAGAAAAGTGTAAATGTAGGCATTTTTGCCTAAAAATTTTTATTTAAATTTTTTCGAATTTTATCCAATTTTTGCCTATCTTTGTGCATATTTGTGATTATTCTTGATAAACGATGCTTAGATTCTCAAATTTTTTTCATTGCTAAGATTTTATACTCTAAAGTATTAAGTATGACATAGTTAAATCTAAAGATATCTTTTGGTGAATATTTGAAATTTTGTGATCTTTGCACTTTTCGTTAACTTCTCTAAATATTGTAAATATATGTCTAGCATTTTTTTGTGTAAATTGGTTCAGTTATTATTTTAGTTCTCCATGTTTAGAAAATGAAGCAGGTTTCTATGGTTTTAATTTTAATTTAGTGTTTATTTATGAATAGTATTTAGGTCATACTCTGCTTGTTATCGTTACCTATTTATAGGAGGTCTTCACCAAAAGTGTCGACTTTTGCGTTGAAAAGTGGCGATAATTTATGAGTATGTGATTTTTAAGTGATATGGGTTGAGTAACCAAGCTCCTTCATTTGGTAGATGCCCGAGTTCATGTCAAAAGGTTTCAATGGCTAAGGATTAAGCATTTTCTTTGAAAAAGAAAAAAAAAGAGTTGTGCTAAGAGTGAAAAAAATGAAAAAAATGTACGAGAATGTGGATGGTTACATTAGCCTGCTGATCCACGAGTTATAATGTTGAGATTTTGCTGAATAGTCGAACCATTTGTTGAAAAATGCTGATTGAATATTTTATGTTCTTAGATTAGTTAGTCAAGAATTGCAAAAAGTCTTTGGTTTTAAAAGTTAATCGGCGAGATATTTCTTAGAGATTAGCTACTAATGGCTTGACATGTGTTTTAATTATACCTTGACAATAGATGATTTAAGTAATAGCCATTGTTTGAAATCAATGACTTAGTAGTGTTTCATTAGTTGTTCTTATGTTTGAGGACAAGCATAGTTTAGGTGTGAAGGGAATTGATAGGTTGCATTTTTGTCAACAAAATTCATGATTGTTTTCCCTTTTATTTGACCAAAATATTGCGTTAATTACTAGATTCTACTTATATTTGGTAATTATATTGATTGCAAAGATTTGGAATGAAAAGGAGTTAAGAATGTAAATTTTAACTAATTTCTATACAATTTGGCGTGAGTGCATCGAAGTATAATTCTGCATGTCCGGAATGCTTGAAATTTGGCACGTGATCTCCAAAATTCGAATTGAAGTCACAAGGGTCGGATGTCTCACTAGATGGATAGTGTTTTATTCCTACTAGGATGCTAGTCTATTTTGTCTACTTAGATATTTCGTTTTTGCTGGGATAAGATTTGATTTGTTACAATTTGATTTCGCTAAGTAGTACTAGTTGAGTAGTAGTAGGAAAGAAATAAAAAGGCATTATCATTTTAGTTATCTTTTCTTTATTAGAACGAGAGACTTGTAGTAGTCTGGGGTTTTGTTTTGTTTTCTTCTTAGGAAGAAACAAGAGACTGAATTCGTTTTCTCTAGAATTCATCTCAATTAGAGAATGGCTGCAACAACAAATTCCAATGTTTCGCCCCGTGGCTTTTTCCATAACGATGTACTAAACACTTATTTTTAGTCAAGAAGTAACGGAGGATTTGTTCATGTAAAATTATGAAATCGAATTGATTATTTTTATTTTCTTTATTTTACTGGTATTCGTATGTTCTCTAATTTAATTTCTTATGGTTATTATTTTATTTGAATATCAAGAGTGCCTGATATTTAATTTAATTTAATAACCTAAAATTAGTTAAAGTAGTAAAATCCGTAATTATTTAATAACTTTAAATTAGTGGTGATTAGCATGATTAGGTTTGTGTCAGAGGAACGTATGAGCTAACTTAAAATAACTCTCGTAACGTGTTATTTGGTTAGAACAGGATTTCTCTAAATTTTAAAGCAATTTGAAAAATTAAACTCTACAATCGTACCTAGGGTTATTTCTTGATTAGGGAAGTGATTAACGATCATTCCTTGATCATCGATATGGGAAGGAGAAATTGATTGTCATTGTTTGTTTAGTAGTTATAACTTGTTTATCAGTAAACAAATGAAATTATCGTTGCATCGATGATCAATTAAGTGAACCATCTCCGAAGTTATTTCTTGGCTAGAGATTATTCATTATTGATTTAATTTTGCTAAATTGTCATTTTAGTTTTTATTTTATTTTATTTATATGAGTTGTTTAATTATCCTCAATTATATAAAAATCCCCCCAAGACCCTAAACTCTAAAAGAAATGAATTTTTCCCCAATCCCTGTGGATTCGACCCTACTCACCCTATATACAAAATTTGTATTTTTCTCGAATAGGTATTTATGATTGTACAAACTCGACACCTGTCATAGGCCAAGAAATAGGGTTTAACATAATAGTGTATTTGTATATTAGTCATTGTTGATTAAAGTAGACATTATTTTAGTCAACAACATTTGGATTGGATGGTTCATATACAGGGCGTAGTTACTGATTACTAATAAATAATAAACTAATTTAATTTTGTTAATATATTGCACATTAACTGCAAAATGGTTCACTATACGGATATATCATTGGGGTAGAATTAGTTAGGGATAGTACTTTAGCTATGTTGATGGGGAACAGACTATGTGGCTATCTGCAATGCTGAGAGAATGTCTATTCATGAATTGAACAGAATGGTTGAGAAGCTAGGCCATGCTGATGCAACATTGATGTACTATTTGTTGAACCAGACAAAAACCTAACAAATCGATTAAGGGAATTAATCTAATATCAATATGTTTGTGTGAATGGGCCTACACTTTCAAGGTGATGGAAGTGTATTGTAACCATTTAACAAAAAAAGAAATTGTGGAAGTATTGACACATGAATCAGATATTGAGAATGACATGCAACAGAGAAAATCTGAGGTTTTTGATTGAAGAGCTTGATGAGCAAGGCCATATTATTAAGGCACCCCATCTTGATTTGTTTGACTAGGAAAAACACATTTCACTGAATCAGTTGCAAGTTCAAGTAGTAGAGTTGGAAAATGTCCTAGGAATGACGCAGCTGGAATTGTTACTCAACATGCTGATGGTGATGCTGGTAAAAGAGCAATTCCTAGCAATGATGCAATTGGAAATAGTACTCAACAAGCTGCTGGTGATGCTGGTAAAGGGGCAGTTCCTAGCAATGTGCAGCCTACAGATAGACAAAACAGTGATGCAGCAAACAAACTAGTACTTGACAACTTATTAGTGGTGACCAACAATATGCCACTATGAAGAAGTTCACATTGAAGATGTTCAGACTCACAATTAGATGTAGATTTTGATAGGTTTGGTAGTGGTACAGAATATTGTGGTGATGAGTAGTTGCTAGAAGATCTACTTGTTGATATGAATTATGCCATAGGAGATGAAAATTAGGGCAACATTTACAACCAGCATAACCATTGACTTAGAAGGACTACTTTTAAGAGACCATTAACTGATGCACATAAGAGAATGATAAATTTGAACTATGCTTATTTGGGAAAGGACCCTCAATTCACTATTTGGAATTGAAGAGGGAAGTGGAGTGGGAGAGGAATGCGGGGAAGAGGTCTCAAAGAAAATAAGGGATGAAAGATGAGAGGCAACTGCTTTCTTTTGTCATTTGGTGATAATTGTAAATGATGTCAACCCTACAAGGCCAGCGATAGCTCTCTTTTTTGTCAATTGTAATTTTTTGTTCATGGATATGTGCTGATTTATCAATTGTAATTAGTTGGTTGGAAACTTTCTTTTTGTTTTAAGGGTTGATTTGTGGTTCAATTGGCTAGAAATTTGGTGTAAACTTACTTTTTTTTATGGGATCAAGATTTCGGTTGATTAATGGGTATTGGCTCTTTTCATGTCTTCTGCCTGTTTTAGCTTTGGTTAGTAACAAGTTTCAAATGAAGTCACACTATCATTAACATTTATGACTGAATTAGCAACTAATTTACAATAGCAATATCATGCTATTCAACGAACAATCGGGCTTACAAATTTTGTCTAAACATACACCGGTTTCACCAAACTAGCCTAAACATTCCACAAACCTATCCGCCATGAACATTTGCTACTATACCTAAGGAGGCCAAAAGAGAGTGCTGGTTTGCTATTACACCTAAGAGTCTAAAATAGAGCCTTCATCTTCCATCTTCAATTTGTCGGCATATAGGTTATATTCCTTCCTTTTTGAACCCAAACAAGCAATATCACAATGACCCAAGTTTATCAAAAGTAGTCTTATCAGAATCTTATTCAACCATTTATGCAATCGGATTTCCTTTTGCAACTCTCTTATTTTCTAATTCTTGTTTTCTAGCTTTCCTCTCCAACCTTCTTCTAACATCCTTCGCTTTCATCTCTTTCTTTTTCTGCCCGATTGATTCTCTTAAGAAGACCAGGTATCAACTCTACAGAACGGCAACACATTTCCCCGTCTACACAAATAGCATACCTCTTCCCTGGATTCCTGTCGGTTTATGAAGTAATCATCTTACAAGCTTTGCCACATCCGCAATTGGGGATGGAAGGATTTTGATATGCTCGCATTTTTTCGATTCGACCTTTTCTTGCAAGCACTTTGAAAACCATGGAAACGGCCATGAAAATATGAAGGATGAGGCTTCTTTTCATGTTGTAACCTAGCAGATATGGTGTGCAGATGAAAATCCCCCTCAATTATCCCTCGTGCCTCGTGCGTGTTGCTCTTTCTGTTGGACTTAATGATCCCAACTCAAGGAAGGGCTACAAATATATCATTTAATTAGATGGAGGGTCAAAAACATTTACTTAATAGTTGGAGGGCCAAAAATTGAACTTTTAAATAGTTTGAGGTCATTAGGGCATTTTACCCATTAAAAAAAAGCATATAATAATCTCTCCAATTTCAAATTCCTAATAAAGGGTTCTGCAATTGGGGATGGAAGGATTTTGATATGCTCGCATTTTTTCGATTCGACCTTTTCTTGCAAGCACTTTGGAAACCATGGAAACGGCCATGAAAATATGAAGGATGAGGCTTCTTTTCATGTTGTAACCTAGCAGATATTGTGTGCAAATGAAAATCCCCCTCAATTATCCCCCGTGCCTCGTACGTGTTGCTCTTTCTGTTGGACTTAACGACCCCAACTCACGAAAGGGCTACAAATATACCATTTAATTAGATAGAGGGCCAAAAACATTCACTTAGTAGTTGGAGGGCCAAAAATTGAACTTTTAAATAGTTTGAGTTCATTAGGGCATTTTACCCATTAAAAAAAGAACATATAATAATCTCTCCAATTTCAAATTCCTAACAAAGGGTTCTTCATTTCTCCTATTATAGCCCTAATAAATACTAGTGATCAATGCATGGTTGATGCGTGTAATCAACAAAATTAAATTTATTTGCAAAATCCCTTTTTCTTCAAAATTGAAGTATTAAAACATAAAAAAAATTTGCATGGTCTTGAAGTGATTTGATAACTGGAAAAAGGCAGAAAAAGAAGATTGGAGAAGGAAATGGAGACATCAAAGTCCTTATTAGGAGTTCAAATTTGAGATCATGAGCATGATTGAGATCACGTTACTTTATTCTTTCACTGACTTGTAAGTCTATTTAATGAGTTTCCCTGCTAGTTATACAATTGCTCGATTCATCTTGAGGAGATATTCTTGTATTTGTATTTGTTTGATGACATATAACTAGTTCAAAACTATTTAAGCTGCTGTTTCATAAATTGCAAAGCTTTGTTAAATTTGGGAAAGGCAATTGCTTTCCTCTTGAAAAGCATTGGGTGTTATTGGTCCCAATTCTAATAGTAACTTGAATTTAATTGCCTAATTTCACAATTGACCACTTTTTTTTTTTTTTTTAAAAAAAAGCACTTGAAAATAGTGTAGGGTTGAACATAGATCCTAACTTATTTATTAAAAAATTTTCAAAGAGAGAGAAATTGACCACTTTTAACTTCTTAATCTATGATTATGATTACGTAAACCATATATGAATCTTGCTCATCACAGCAATTTTTTTTTGGCCTTCTTTTTGGTTCAAATTGTAAAATCTCATGATTTCGATATCGCGAGGAATTGGTGCTAATGGAATGGAGGATGAACTTATCAAGTTTTCGTTGACTAATGGAGTCGCCAAAAAATTGACAGGTATCGAGCATGTGCAATAAAAAATACCTATTCAAATAAAATACAAATTTTTGTACATAGCAATGAGTCGGATCGAATCCACAGGGATTGGAAAAAATTCGCTTCTTCTAAAATTCAAAGTATGCGGGATTATGAAAATGAAATAATTAAATAACTCAGATAAAAATAAAATAAATAAATAAAACTAAGTGAAATTTATTAAAATTGAAGTAATAATAGACAAACTCTAGCTAAGAATAATTTCAAAAATGGTTCACTCAAATGATTATTGATGCAATAATAATTTTATTTATTTACTGATAAATAAGTTATAACTGTCAAACTAGCGATGACAATCAACTTCTCCTTACTGTATTGGTGATTAGATTATGACCGTTAACCACAAACCCTAATCAAGAAAATAACTATAAGTACGGCTCTAGAGTTCAGTTTTTCAACTGTTTAAGAATTAAAGAAGCCATGTTCTAACTAAATAACACGTTACTAGAGTTATTTTAAGTTAGCTTATACGTTCCCCTGACACAAAGCCAATCACGTTAATCACCACTAATTTAAAGAAATTAAATAATTACGAATTTCACTGCTCTAACTGGTTTTTGGTTATTAGATTGAATTAAATATCGGACGCCCCTGATATTCAAATAATATAATAACCATAAGAGATTAAATCAGAAAACATACGAATACCAATAAATAAAAGAAATAAATATAATCAATTTGATCTCACAATTTTAGATGAACCAAATCTTCTGTTGTTCCTTGACTAGAATGACATGTTTTAGTTCATCTCCATGGAAAAAGCCGTGCGCAAAGTAATTGAGTTTATTCTGCGGCCATTTCTCCCCAAAAATGAAATTATAAGGGTATTGAAAGAAAAGAAGAAAAAGATGTTCCTGTTGTTTCCTACCAAAAAAGAAAGATACATCCTCCTAGTCTCACCACTTGGAGAAAGAAAAGATAAAGAAACAATAATGCCTCTTGTTGGCCGTTTCCTGCTACTACTAAACTAATTCTACTAAGCGAAATCAAATCGTTTCCAACAAATCAAATCTTATCCGAAAAAGAAAAGTCTTAGTAGACAAATAGGCTAGCATCCTAGTAGAAATAAAATACTATCCATCTGGTGAAATATCCGACTTTTGTGACTTCAACTCATGGTTGGAGATCACGTACCAACTCCCTAGCTTCCCGAACGTGCAGAGTTTAAACTTTGACATGCCTATGTCGAACAGCAGCTTCAGTGAAAAATCCTGGCCTTAATTCTCTTTTCGCTCCGAATCTGATGGGGATCGAATTTGTGCAATAATAAATACCTACTCAAATAAAGTGTAGATTTTGTATACAGTGGTAAGTAGGGTCGAATTCACAGGGGTTAGGAAAAATTCGTTTCATTTAGAGTCCAGTGCATGGGGGGTTTATAAAAATATAAAATTAACTAATTAACTAAAAAAAAAGTAACTCAAGAAAACAAACAGGAATCAATCAACAATAGATATGATTCTAGCCAAACGTGCAACTTTTCGGATACGGTTCATTCAACTGATCATCGATGCAAAGATAATTCAATTGCTCATTAATAGATTAGTTTTTAGTTGTCATACACGCGATAAACAACCAATTTTTCCTTATTTTTTCAATAGTCAAGGTATGACCGTTAACTATTTCCCTAACCAAGAAATAACTCTAAGTACGACCATAGGATTTAATTTCTCGATTGTATTAAGAAGTAAAAAACCTAACCCTAACCAACAAACACGTTACGAGAGTTTGTTTAAATTAGATTATACGTTTCCCTAACATGGGACCAATCACACTCGTCGCCACTAGTACTAACCAATCAAACAATTACGGATTTAATTGATTAATCTGGCAGTAGATTATTAGGTTAATTCCAATATCGGGCCCTTGACATTCAAATAACAAAACAATCATAAGAAGTTAAACCAAAAAAATGTATGAATATTAATGAATAAAGAAATAAATAAAAATAATTCGATCTCACAGATGTTTGGAACCGAATCTTCAAATTGACCTTTAACTAGGAAAATAAACTTAATTGCGTATGGCCAATTGAAGCAATTCACACCATTTTTCTAAAGCCAGCCGCATCGGTCTTTGATAAGAGAAATACTAGGGAAGAACAAAGGACTCAGAGCCAGAGCCCTCGGCTCCCCCCCAAGTATTAATCATCTGGGATACCGGTTTTTTTTTTCTTTTTGTTTCCTACTTCCTATCTATTGCGGCTGACTCCCCAAAGGATAACAAAACCTAATTGACTAACTACTAGTCTGCCGCCCTCCAATCTCGAAAAATAAGGAAACAACTAAGGATAGTTCCTAATACTACTAAACTACTACTATTGTTCCAAATTAAATTGTCCTACAAATTCCATCTTCTCCGAAAACATAGTAATCCTCTGGTAAGACCTTGTGACCCTACTTCCAAGACTTCAATTCATAGCTGGACATCACACCAAACAGCAAGTCTAACGAAAAATTGCACCTTTTACCTTCTTTTTCTTCCAAATCCCTGCAATTGTGCAAATTACCAAAACTAACTAAAATCCAATAATTAACGCAATATTTGGTAAGATAAAAGAGGAAAATAATTATAAAATTAATGACAAAATTGCAACCTATCAGAATCCCTATAACTAACACCAATTACCAAAACTAAGTAGAATCTATTAATTAACACAATATTTGGTAAAGTAAAAGAGGGAAATAATAAAAAAAAATTAATAACAAAAATACAACCTATCGACAAGCAAGAACTACTTGATACCAAGTTTTGCTTTATATTGGTACCTTTTAATTTTATATGCTAGATTTTGTTTTTGACCCAATATATAACATTCCTATAACGTAATATATCCTATTCCACAGGGAGGGGGAACCTAAAGAGACTATATAAGGGTTAGCAGGTATACTGACTTAATTAGACCAATATGTAGATCAATATGTAGATTAAAGGGATGCTCTAAAACCTCCTTTGAAATTTTTTTTACTGCAGATGGGGTTCCAACCCCCGATCTACAGTCCAAAGAGGAACTTAGCCCCTTTTTGGTGGTAATTGAGCCAAAGCACAATGGTTTAGCAATATGACTGTGATTGCTAACTAGGATTTTGTTGTTGCCTTCTATAGCTATTGAGTTGTGCCAACTTCTTATGTTAAATAGTGGGATGTTTTCTATTGAATTCATGATGAACTGACAAAGCAGGGAGCTACTAGATGTATTATCTATGGTTGGTTGATGAAAGTGAAATGCAATTGTTTGTTATAATCAAAAAGCCACCTTTATTTTTTCCTTGGTTTTGTGTTGATTGTACTCATTAGTGACCTTAATCTTTTCTTATTTTTTTTTTAAGTTCTTTGACCTTGTTCTTCATGGAAGTTTGAGGAACTTGTTGGCATGTTTGATGGATCTTTTGGACTTGTTCGCCTTGATATGAGAATGAACATTAGGTCAATACGGTTGGCCGTATTGTAGTTCTATCCATGTTTGTTGGGGTTAGTATGGATCTGATAACGAGGTAATTTTGGATCTAGTATTTGGCCCAACACATTCTAACACCAAATTTTAATAGAATTTGGTAAGAAATGAAGAAGCTAATAAAAGATAAAAGAGTGTTCGTGAGGCCTAGTTTAGTTGGTAGAAATGTGGACATGAAGTTTGTGATCCGACTCACAAGTCTTCTCCTTTCTCCCTTACGACCCATTCATTTGCGTATCGTGTTTTGTATTTGATCTATTTGTAAAATCAACTCAATCAAGTGTTTTTTTGTTAGTTTTGTTTGTGTCATCTCCACGTGTCAAGTTGGAATTGCCAACTTCAAGGGAGGATAGTACCGACGAAGATAGCTCAAGGAACACTGGAGAGACGTTTTTATTTGACATTCTTTTTAGCATACCTAAGAATCAAATTCTGAAAATATCAAAGCCTCCCAATGTATCTAGAAAAACGAAAGATTAATCTTCTAGACACTAATAGTGTATGTACGATCACTCCTAGATGGGTGATATGTGTAAAAACTGAAGTTCAAATTAAAATTGAGATTAGACTTGTGTATAGATTGTTAGTAAATACAAGATTAATCCGAAAACAAATGTATTGTCAAAAGATTGAATTTTGGACAAATTGATTTTGAATATTTCTTTTTTGACTTAAGGTGAACTCTAAATCTTATAAGAAAGGAGAAATTGAGAAGACTAAACAATTTAGTCCTAGTATTTAGTTTTGGTTGAATTGGCCCCTAGTGTTGTATAACATATTAATAAAATTCAAGAAATTTTAAAAAACATCATAGAATAATAAAAATTACAAATGACTGTAAAGTATTTAATTTTGACCAAACGAGGACAGTTGACCGGTCATGCCAATTAATAACAGAATAAATCAAGTGACACGCATGTACGCCATCTGTTCATTTTCGTATCTTTTCACAAGAATAGATTAAACAATATGATCTATACATATTTGTTCAAAATTGGTTGTAAATTATTTTCTTTATTATTATGACAGAAATGATAAGTATAAGGCACTCTTGCATACACACACATACAAATATACATACATACAAAGACGATTATGACATTTACTAATTAATGCTCTACAAACTAATACACAAAAACTTAGCAAAATAGAGAATGCGACACTTATTTTAGATTTATATGATGGGAAAATGTTTAAACTGTCTCTCATATTTTGTCAAATGAATTTTTTTGGTCCTTCAATTTTAAAATGATAACTTTACGGTTCTTATAAAATCGAGTCAGTAAAATTTGGTGCCAACTTAGGTTTTCGACCACCTTTTACCTCGAATCCATTGCACCTAGTTATTTTTTTAGGGGCAAGAAATTAGATTTTATTTGTAGATGAACAAATGACCCGATATTTATTGTTTACCAACACAAGTAGGATATGAAATGAATCATACTTATTTTTTTATATAAAAAATTGGGATCTGACTCAATTCATATTTATTTTTGGTACTAAAAAAGTGAGATCTGACATTTTTGTACATAAAAAAAATGACTATATGTGAATCACATGATGATTTCAGGCTAATGACTGATCGAAAATTTAAATTGGGACCAAATTTTGATAACTTGAATTTGTAAAGGTCGTAAAATTAAAATTTTGAATGATTTTCTCTTATATGAATCTTCACAACCTTTTGTAATTATTGTCTACATGTTTTTATGTACTTTATATTTAACTTTCATGGATTTCATTAAATCCTAATTCAACATTACTCAATGGTTGGATTTCATTTAAGGCCCAATCTAGATTTAAATTTTGCACATACACATTTTCCTTCATATCGTGTAAGATGGTTTGCCAAAATTTTCTAGTAAAATTCTTTTTTGTCATTTACACTTTACGCACCTTAATTGTCCTTTACCACACTCACTTGAGGCGCTTCCAACCTTTTACTGGGTAGATTGCCAATAAGTGCACTTTGCATTTTTTTTTGAGCTTTGTTCTATTTAATTTGTTTCTCTATTTTATAATTCTATTTTTTTCTCTTACCTTCTTCGCTTTTCCTTTTCTAATCCTCTCACTTTGGCTCCGCGAAATTTTATTAAACGGAATTTACATGTCCTAGTAAATGGGACAATCCAACATTATACGTATAAAAGATAATTCATATAGAGACCAAAATTGAATATCAGCGAAATGACTTATTGGTGAATTGAGAGATGAATCACTATTTTGGAATTTATTTTTAAGTTAAAATAAGTTGATTTAGTTGGTAAAGATAGACATTCTAGCCAACATGTAATTTTAGGGCGTGACATCACTTGTAGCTGTAATCAGAGTCGAAACCAAATAAATTTTATTTTGTCATTTTTTTGGCTTAAATGGTTCGGTGGGTCTTTTGTATAGCTTTCCCCAATCAGTTATTTTGTTGGGGTTAGTATGGATTAAGAAAAGAAAATTATTTGGCAATTTTGCTGGGTTAGAATGGATCTCATAATAAGATAATTTTGGGTCTAATATCTCGCCCAACACATTCTGACACCAAATTCTAATCAAATTTGGTACAAAATCCAAAACTTATTTAATAACGGAGCAAACAAATATAAAAGATCTTTTTTTGAAACCAAATTTAATTAGTAGGGATGTTAAATAGGTGGACCATGAGGTTTCTGATTTGACTTTCAAGTCTTCCCATTTTTCCCTTCTTTCTTATAAGATTTGGAGTATCCCTTTGTCAAAAAAATAAAAACTAAAAAGAGGAGGTAAAAGATTTTCTAAACAAAAATTATTGTGAAACTCAAAATTTAATCTAGTAAACTAATGATTTCTCGACCAATTTTCATGTCTAGGAGTGCTCGAAATTTAACAATATTAGCATCTAGAAAAGATTACGATGACATATACTATGATATGTTAGGATGTTGATGGCAAGGTTTTGAGGTTCTATGACTGCGTTCGGATTGAGGAATTTAATGAAGGACTTGAGATTCTCTCAAATTTCTCTAGTTATTTAAATTACCTAAAAGGTACTTGGACTCGTAAATCATCAATTATTCTAGTATCTTGAATATATTTAGATAATTAGTGAACTACAAACCCAAATACCTTTTAAATAATTCAAATAATGAAAGCAATTTGAGTAGATTAACAGGTTGTCGATGTCTGTGTAATAATAAAAATAAACCTAATTGCCAATTAAAGTACCCAAAACCCGATTTCAAGTACTAAAACAGGAACTCTAGGTGTGCAATGGGTTACTTGATTCACCCTATTCCCGAAGAGTTTGTTTGATCCGATACACCCGAATGGGATGGCTTTTTTTCACAAATAATTATTAATTTGTAAACATGGCAAGTAGGGTCGTATCCTTAGGCACTAGGGATATTTGTCTCTTTTGAAATCCAAAATAACACAGGGGATGTTTTTGTATAAACGATAATAATTAAAACAATTCAACTAAAAATAAAATTGCCAACTAAAAATTAAATGATAATTCACTAAAATCAGAGTAATAATAATTAGAGGTCTAGTCAAGAAATAACTTTAACAATGGTTCACCTAATTGATCATCAATGCAAAGGCAATTCCAATTATTTACTAGTAAATAGGTTATAACTGTCAAACAAACGATGATAGTCAATCCCTCCTTACTGTGCCGGTGATTAAAGTACGCCCGTTAATCACTGCTCTAATTGAGAAATAATTTTAAGTACGCCCGTAAGATTTAATTCCCCAATTGCTTTACGTATTAAAAGAGCTCTATTCTAACCAAATAACGTACTACTAGGGTTATTTCAGATTAGCCCGCGTATCCCCCTGACGCGAATCTAATCATACTAGTTGTTACTATTTCAGGGCAATTAAACAATTACGAATTCAACGCCCCAATTGACGGTTGATTACCAAATTAACTAATTATTCGGATCCAAAACAATCGATTAATTGGACAACCATAAGCATTATAATCACAGAATATGCGAATACCAATAAATAAAAGAAAAAGATAAAATTAAATCGATTTCATAATTTTAGGCGACCCAAAGCATTCGTTGTTTCTTGACTAGAAAAAGGGATTTAGTCCATCCCTAATGAGAAACACCCACACGAAGCGGAAGGAACAATTGCGGCTCTTGTCATTGATCGGGAGAATTCAATTTGCTCGAATTATACAGGAAAAGCAAGCTACAGCGATTAATTCAATTGTTTCTAATTGTCCCAGACCTACGAGAAAGGAAGACCATAAAGGACGAAAAGCAAAAGTCAAAGGAAAAAACTACAGAGCATGATTCAAGTCTTCAATTGCTCCTGACATACGTGAACTGAAGCTACCCAAAAGTTAACAAAAGAAAAGTCAACAAAAGCAACTCAAAGTGGTGCTAATTGTCTGCCCTATTCTCTATATCCATCTTCCTATCTAATTCTCCTTCTTTTCTTGCGGCGGCCCCAGCTTCCTTTTCGTTGTTTTCCTTTTCGTTCTTTTCGCGTCTTGATATTCCAAAAATGCCCCTGGACGTTTGCTACTTGAACTCTTTCCTAATAACTCTTGATATTTTCGTTCTACTCACTGTAATAAATGCAAATTTTCAAAAGTAAGTAGAATCTAACAATTAATCTGCATCAGGTCAAGTACTAAGGAAAATTAATAATAAAATAAATGATAAAATTGTAACCTATCAATTCTCCCCACACCTAAACCATGCTTGCCCTCAAGCATGATAACAGCAAACAAACACCAATATTTGACAATGACTATTGCTTTATCTACCATATTGCCAAGGTACTAAAAAAAGCATAGATCAAGCATCAGTGGTCAAGATCCAAGAAACATCCCCTTGGTTAGCTTCTAAACCACAAACTCCTTCAATTCTATGTTAACTAATCTAAGAAAAAGGAATGGCGCACAACATTTATCAGCAAATGGTCCACTATTAACCAAAATCCCAACATTAAATCCATAAATCGGCAAGTTGACTTCTATCACACACTGACACAACCTTCACTTCTTTTTTTCACGTTTTTTATTATTTTTTTTCTTTTTTTTTCAATAGCACAAAATACTTAGTCTCTAGCCATTGGACTCTTTTGACGCGAACTCCAACATTTACCAAATGGAGGAATCCGGTTACTCAATTCCTATCGTTATACGATCACGTACTCATAGAAAATACTATTTTTTGACGCGAAAACCGACACTTTAAGTGAAGATCCCCGGTTACTCAGTAGTAACAAATAGTGGAGTACAGTCAACCTTATTCACAATCAAATAACACAATAACTCAAAATAACATCGCAAAAAACAAAAATAGCAACAGCTAACCTCATTTTTTCCAAACATGGAGAACTAAAGTTAATATTATATCAATTCACATGAAAATGCCAACAATCATTCCCTATGTCTAGAAAAGTTAACAAAGATCTCAAAAGAGCCAAACAATCACTGATATTCACCAAAGAGATGTTCTTGGACTCCATCACCTTAACTCGATATACCTTTATTATTAAAACTTGGCAATAGTAAAATTAGAGTCAACAATCCAACATCAAATTTTGGTATTCACATGAGAGTTAAGCACTAAGAAGAAAGAAAGAGAATGAACGAAAGATAGACAAATAACAAATTAGAGATAAAGGAAAAACACCTAAAAACTAGAAATACTAGTACCCCATCTGATCCCTCTCCATACCTAAATGACACATTACCCTCAATATAACAAATAAACAGCAAAAGTAAGAAGGAGGGCAACGGGACTTCCCTGAAGTCGGGGTCACAGCGACGGGTTAGATGGGAATTGAGCAGCAAGACCTGCATGGTGCATAAACGCTGCTAAATTCTACGCCATGAAATGCACGTTGTTATCAATATTGATCATCCGAACCTCCAGATTTTGAACTTATTTCCGGAGTTGGTGCCATTCATCAGCCCCTGGGGTTGGAGGAGGCGGAGCGAGAGAGACGCTAGGAGAGAGAGAGAGAGGAATGGAGACGACGGTTGCTGGTCGGCGTGCAATGATGGCGATGAGGGGAGGGGATGGCGGCTACGGCAAGCGATGGGATTGCAGCAGCGGGCAAAGGGATATCGGTCGACAGAGAAGAAGAAACAGGGGAGAAGAAAGAAAGAAAAAGAAAGAAAAAAAAAAGAAAAAGAAATAGTTTTTTTAACTTAAATTAAAAAAAAAACAAACTTGTGATTTGAAAATCAAAAGCTACGGTCAAACGAAAAACTTTTTTTTGAATTAATTAAAAAAAATTTTAGAAATTTTTTTATTTTTTTAATATTATTAATAGAACTTATTATCGAAATTCAAAATTAGAAATTAATAGGAAATCGAAAATTTTTCTCTAAGTTTGAATACTTACCTTTCCCGCAGAACGTGACGCGGGCGCGTCAAAAGGGCAAGAACCCTTCTGACGAATAGCTCTCCATACGACTCGATGCTGGCGCGTCAAATCAGAGAAATACCTACGAATTATCAAAAACGAAAATTGAAGCCAAAAATCAGTCAAATTCAAGGAAAACATGTTTAAGCTATCAAACAAAACTGAACAAACAACTAAAAGAAATTGGGTTGTCTCCCAATGAGCGCCTTTCTTTAATATCTTTGGTTAGACATTAAACACCACTCTTCAATTTGGATGTAATTCAATTTTCCTTGTAATTGATGGCCCTCCTCCAGGATCCAAATAGCCATTGAGTGTAGCCTTCTTTCTTAATTTTCTTTTCATTTTCACCTCATAAATTGCTTTCATCCCCTGATACTTGTTCGCAGCAACTTTGAATTTACCCCTACAAGCAAACTCAGAAAATTCTTGCACAGAGGGATTAATAATACGAATAGCAAACACAGAGTGAGAGTTAACAGGATATTTCATTGTATCAAAAATATTAAAGTGGATTATATCTCCAATAAATTTCATTGTGAGAGTACCCTTACTAACATCAATCTTAGTTTGGTCAGTACTCAAGAATGGCTTTCCTAATATAATGGGTGATGGATTTGGGGCACTTTCATCATCCATGTAAAGCACATAAAAATCAGTAGGAAAAATTAATCCATCTACTTGTACTAAAACATTCTCAACTACCTCATCCGGATAAGCAAATATACGATCAGCCAATTGAATTATTATCCCTATTTCTTTTAAAGGTCCTAAATTTAAGGAATCATAGATTGATTTAGGCATCACATTAATTGAAACTAGTAAATCTAACATGGCATTTTTAATTTTAGAATGTCCAATCTTACAGGAAATAGTAAACATACCTGGATCTCCGCATTTAGGTGGTAGTTTTCTTTGTAAAATCGTTGAAATGTTCTCACCTACCACAATATGCTCATCCCCTCTCAACTTCTTCTTGTTGACGCACAAGTTCTTCAAGAATTTCGCGTATTTTGGCACTTGTTTGATTGCATCTAGTAGGGGAATGTTGATCTCTACCTTGTGGAATATATCCAAGATCTCTTTCTCCTTATCCTGCTTCTTCGGTCTCTCCAACCTGTTAGGAAAAGGAGATGGATTAGTTTTATCTTCAATGATTGGGTCAAGGAGTACCACTGGATCTTTGCGATTTCTGTCCTTCTCCTCAAGTTCTTTCTCAATCTTTTCCTCATCCTTGTCTTTTGGAGTTGCGAGTTCGGGCCATTGAATCTCCTTTCCGCTCTTTAAAGTCATTGCATTTACATTCTTCAGATTCAGTTCAGATTGAGATAGCAATTTTTCGTTTATTTGAGACTCTAAACGGTTGATTGATATTGCCATTTGACTTATCTGATTCTGTATCGCTTGCATCTGACCCATCTAATTTCTTATGTTCCGCAGTTCGGAGTCCGTCTTTTGCTGGTGTTGTGCAGTACTAGTCATCAATTGTTTTATCATATCTTCCAAAGATGGACTGGCGCTCAATGGAGGTGGTGGTGGTCGAAATTGATACTGCTGCTGGTACCCTTGTTGTCTACTTGGCATAAAATTGGACTGCCTATTTCCTCCGTAGTTGAAATTGGGATGGTCCTTCCAACCAAGATTGTAGGTGTTCGAATACAGGTCATATTGATTTCTTGGCGCGAGCGCATGGCCAGTCATGTTTACTTGTTCCGCATTTTCTTCTTGAACCGGCGGACACATCTCCGTAGAATGCTCTAGAGCAGTGCATACCCCACATACTTTGGCTTGTGGGGTATTTCTCATAGCCAGTTATCGCACGAAAGAGGTCAATTCAGAGAGTTGTTGTTGGATGGAGGATGTTTCTATCTCATTTACCCTATGTGTCGGGACATTCTCTCTTGAACTGAACTGTTGTGAATTCTCAACCATCCTTTCGATCAACTCCCATGCTTCTCGAGGGATTTTGTTGACCAACGCTCCTCCACTTGCAGCATCGATTATACTTCTATCCCTGAAGAGTAGCCCCTCATAAAAATATTGGATGAGCAATTGCTCACTTATCTGACATTGAGGGCACTTGATTCACAACTTTTTGAACCTTTCCTAGTACTCATAAAGAGACTCGTTTGGGTGTTGCTTGATGCCACATATCTCTTTCCTTAAACTAGCAGCCCGAGATGTAGGGAAGTACTTTTCTAGAAATTTTTTCTGCAACTGCTCCCAGGTGGTGATACTGCCTGGAGGTAGGTAGTATAACCAATCCTTCATCGCGTCCTTAAGAGAAAAAGGGAACGCTCTCATTTTGATATGTTCTTTAGTAATTTCAGGAGGTTTCATACTAGTTCAAACCACATCGAATTCTTGCAAGTGCTTGTGCGGCTCCTCACCTGGAAGGCCATGAAAAAATGGTAAAAGGTGAATCAATCCGGACTTTAATTCAAATGGGGTATTATCATTGAAATTAGGAAAAGTGATGCATAAGAGTTGTTGATTTAAATTAAGTGCGGTTAACTCCCTTAATATTCGTGCATTCGCCATTGTAACTTCCTCTTGGTCTATATCACTTGAATTATTACCACGCAAATTTGTCGACCCCACCTCTGAATTAAGTCCCTGAGGTGCAGCACTGGATTGCTCCTCTCTGAGCTGTTTAGTTTTTTTTCTTAGTTTGGCATGCAGTCTTCTCTACTTTAGGGTCGAAAATCAATTCACCTGTACGAGAAGAACGAGGCATAAATTAGAAAAAAATACCAAAAAATTAAAATAAAATAAAATTAAAAAAGAAACAAATAATTAACGTCAGTCCCCGACAACGGCGTAAAAAATTGACAGGTTGTCGATGCCTGTGCAATAATAAAAATAAATCTAATTGCCAATTAAAGTACCCAAAATCCGATTCCAAGTACTGGATCAGAGACTTTAGATGTGCAATGGGTTACTTGATTCACCCTATTTCCGAAGAATTTGCTTGATCCGATATACTCGAATATGATGGCTTTTTTTCACAAATAATTATTAATTTATAAACAGGGCAAGTAAGGTCGTATTCTCAGGAATTGGAGATATTTGTCTCTTTTGAAATCCAAAATAACAAGGGGGATGTTTTTATATAAAGGATGATAATTAAAACAATTCAACTAAAAATAAAATAGCCAACTAAAAATTAAATGACAATTCACTAAAATCAGAGTAATAATAATTAGAGGTCTAGCCAAGAAATAACTTCAGCAATGGTTAACCTAATTGATCATTGATGCAAAGGCAATTCCAATTATTTACTAATAAATAGGTTATAATTGTCAAACAAGCGATGATAGTCAACCCCTCCTTACTGTACCGGTGATTAAGGTATGTCCGTTAATCACTACTCTAATTGAGAAATAATCTTAGGTACGCCCGTAAGATTTAATTCCCCAATTGCCTTACATATTAGAGAAACTCTATTCTAATCAAATAACGCATTACCAGGGTTATGTCAGATTAGCCCGCGTATCTCCCTGACGCGAATCTAATCATGCCAGTTGTTACTATTTCAGGGCAATTAAACAATTACGAATTCAACGCCCCAATTGACGGTAGATTACCAAATTAATTAATTATCCGGATCCAAAACAATCGATTAATTGGATAACTATAAACATTGTAATCACAGAATATGCGAATACTAATAAATAAAAAAAGATAAAATTAAATCGATCTCATAATTTTAGACGATCCAAAGCATTCGTTGTTTGTTGACTAGAAAAAGGGATTTAGTTCATCCCTAACGAGAACACCCACACAAAGCGGAAGGAACAATTGCGGCTCTTGTCATTGATCGGGAGAATTCAATTTGCTCGAATTACACAGGAAAAGCAAGCTACAGCGATTAATTCAATTGTTTCTAATTGTCCCAAACATATGAGAAAGGAAGACCATTAAAGGACGAAAAAGCCAAAGCCAAACAGAAAAACTACAGAGCATGATTCAAGTCTTCAATTGCTCCTGGCATACACGTGAACTGAAGCTACCCAAAAGCTAACAGAAGAAAAGTCAATAAAAGCAACTCAAAGTGGTGCTAATTGTCTGCCCTATTCTCTGTATCCATCTTCCTATCTAATTCTCTTCTTTTCTTGCGGCGGCCCACACCAAGAAGAAGACTCCAGCCTCCTTTTCGTTGTTTTCTTCAATGCTGTCTTCCGAAAATTACCAAAACGGGTCGCCTCTTGATATTCCAAAAATGCCCCTGGACACTTGCTATTTGAACTCTTTCCTGATGACTGCCAAATTGGCACTTGTTATGATATACGAGAAAGGAAGACCATAAAGGATGAAAAGCAAAAGACAGAGAGAAAAATTACAGAGCATGATTCAAGTCTTCAATTGCTCCTGGCATACACGTGAACTGAAGCTACCCAAAAGCTAACAAAAGAAAAGTCAACAAAAGCAACTCAAAGTGGTGCTAATTGTCTGTCCTATTCTCTGTATCCATCTTCCTATCTAATTCTCCTTCTTTTCTTGCGGCGGCCCACACCAAGAAGAAGACTCCAGCCTCCTTTTCGTTGTTTTCCTCAATGCTGTCTTCCGTAAATTACTAAAAAGGGTCGCGTTTTGATATTCCAAAAATGCTCCTGAACGCTTGCTACTTGATCTCTTTTCTGATGACTGTCAAATTGACACTTGTTATGATATTTTCGTTTTACTCTCTGTAATAAATGTAAATTTTTAAAAGTGAGTAGAATCTAATAATTAATTCACATCAGGTAAGTACTAGGAAAAATTAATAATAAAATAAATGATAAATTATAACCTATCATAGATTTTAAATCATTCGTCAGATTTTTCAATCCAAACATACCCTAATAGGATTGGAAATGTTAATGGTGTCTGCGAATGGACAAATTGTAGTTTCATAGAAAACAAAAGAATTGTTGGGAGACCTAAGAATATTTAGCTGTACTAATCATTGCTGTACAAAGATGAGGAAAGTTATCCTTTAAGCCAAAATTTACTTTGAACGCTCATTTTTTCGTCCAACATTTTTTGTTAGCCTATTCAATTGAGCTTAATTCCTAAAACGATGCAAATTCTAACATTTTCATTTGAAAATAAACCAAACACGACAAAGAGAAATGTCGAACACTCGGGCCCCCCCCCCTCTCTCTCTCTCTCTCTCTTTGTTTTCAAGTCAAAAAGGTGTTATGGTGTGGTCTATGTTCCCCCTCTTTTAGTCATTTGGTTTAGGGGTGCAAACGAATCGAGCCGCTCGCGAGCGGCTCGATTCAAGCTCGAGTCGAGTTTGAGCTGGTC
The DNA here is from genome assembly GCA_023065735.1 of Coffea humblotiana. NCBI lineage: Eukaryota > Viridiplantae > Streptophyta > Magnoliopsida > Gentianales > Rubiaceae > Coffea > Coffea humblotiana. The sequence continues at coordinate 27,687,907 of CM041210.1, forward strand.
GAATCAAAGTCGAGCTTGAACTCGAACTTAAAATATTAAACCCGGCTCTCGAGTATATATATATATTTTTTATTTTTATTTTTATTTTAATAGTAAAATTACATAAATATCCTTAATATTTTATTATTTATTAATAAAAATATTATTTTATTTATTTTTTAAAAAATAAGAATAATTATTTTTATTTTTTAAAAAATAAAAATAATTATTTTTATTTTTTCGAGCTCGAGCTACAAAATTGCCAGCTCGACGAGCTCGAGCTCGAGTTCGAGTTCGATGAAATTAAGTCAAGACTCGACTCGATAAGGCCAAAACTCGACTCGGTTCGGCTCGTTTGCAACCCTAATTTGGTTGTGCTTTTGACTGGCTTTTAGCCGAATGAATATGGCTTACAGTAATGGAGATGGCTTTGTCAATAGGACTTGAATCATTCTCTTCGATGGACTTATATGACTCTCCACAATTTTTTTGTGATGACTATTGTCTAATTTTTATGTTTTATATGTAATTTACATTTAACTTTTATGGAATTCATTAAATTCTAATTCAGCACTACTGATTGGTTGGATTTCGTTTAAAGCCCACCCCAGATTTAAATTCTAATTCTCTTGTTACAGCTTTCCGCAATCAGTTATCCCTTTTTCTTTCCTCTATAGCTTGGAAACAATCATTTAGCTTTTCTTTTCCAGTACAATGTTTTCAATTATTTCAGTTTCAAGTTTGTCCAGATTGTGCTAAAGTAGACATTCATGGTCCCACTGTTCAGTACGCAATTCATTTCAATTGAAGTGTAATAAAATATAGGGATAATTGCAGAAACCTCCCTTGAGATTTCTGACATTTGCACTGACCTCTCCTGTGGTTTAAAAAATTACACTGACCTCTCCTGAGGTTACTAATCCTTTGCAAATTTACTCCAAACAATTAAAATATTATTTTAGGGAGTGAAATTAGAATTTTGTACCAGATTTACCCTTTGTGCTATATATCCAATGAATGACAAAGTACTATAAATCAATTAACAATTAATAAACTTTAAAGAGTATAATTTATGGGCAAATACGCATTACTTATTTAAAGTACTGGCTCTTTACAGGTATTTTACTTCCAAATATTTAATTTATGATAAATATATCAATATTTGTAAATAAAATTCAAAAAGTGTTACAGTAATATTCTTGCAAAAAGGAAATCGGTAGGTTATTTATTTAATATAAATTAAATATTTTTTTAAAAAAAGAAATGGCCCATAAAGTATTAATTTTTTATGGCTTTCATCCATTACATGAGTAAAGTATTCGCTCTTTATGTGCATTTTATTTTGAATCATTTAATTTATGTTAAATACATAAATGTTTGTAACTAAATTGAAAAAGTGTTATATTAATATTTTTACGGAAGAGAGATTGGTAGGTTTTGTATTTAACAAAAATTAAATATTTGAAAGTAAATACAATCTGTATTTGAACGTAAATATTTGTATTAAATTAAATGTTTGAAAGTAAAATACCCGTAAAGAACTGATACTTTAAATAGTTATCGGCTCTTATAGACAAACACACATTACTCATTTACAGTACTGATTTTTTACAGATATTTTATTTTCAAACATTTAAATTTATGATAAATATATCAATGTTTGTAAGTAAAATTCAAAAAGTATTATAGTAATATTCTTGCAAAAAGGAAATCGGTAAGTTATTTATTTAATATAAATTAAATATTTTTTTAAAAAAAGAAATGACTCATAAAGTATTAATTCTTTATGACTTTCATCCATTACATAAGTAAAGTATTGGTTCTTTATGGGTATTTTATTCTGAATCATTTAATTTATGTTAAATACATAAATGTTTTGTAACTAAAATTGAAAAAGTGTTATATTAATATTTTTACGGAAGAGAGATTGGTAGTTTTTGTATTTAACAAAAATTAAATATTTGAAAATAAATACAAATCTATATTTAAGCGTAAATATTTGTATTAAATTAAATGTTGAAAATAAAATAACCCATAAAGAGCCAGTACTTTAAATAGGTAATGTGGTATTTGCCCATAAACTATACTCCTTAAAGTTTATTAATTGTTAATTGATTTGTAGTATTTGTCATTCATTGACATGTAGTACATAGGATAAATTTGGTAAAAAATTCTAATTTCACTTCCTAAAATAATATTTTAATCGTTTGGACTGAATTTGCAAAGGATTAGTAACCTCAGGGGAGGTCAGTGTAATTGTTTTAAACTATAGGGGAGGTCAGTGCAAATGTTAGAAACCTCAGGGGAGGATTCTGCAATTATCCCTAAAATATAAGACAGAGTAGATATTTTCATCAGTATACTGTATACCAACTTGCTCACAAGCTGAACACATCAAATTTCTAAACTTGTTTCTGGAAGATGAATTCTTAGGCCAAATTCTTGAGATCCATCTCAAATCCAGAAATTCAATTGATCAGAGAGATTGATCTATATGTAGTAGAAAATTTTGGACACGATGGCTTCTGCCGCTGGTGCTGGTTCTTCAAGCTTGGATCGCCCTTGATTCTGCACTGAGAGGCATAAAGTATCCCTCGGAGATCCTATCAAACTCAGAGATGATTGGAGATTTTTGGGAAAAATTTGGGAATCCACTCATAAGGGGAGTGGTCATGCAGCTACAGATGAGGAGAAGAATATGGCCTTCTGTCTCAAGATTGAAGCTACGGCTGAGGAGATTGCCCAGGAACTTATTCGTTTCCGTGAAGAAATGATGGTGAATGATGACCAGGTAAAAGATGAAGAATTACTAAACGAATTAGCCCTTGATTGTGCAACAAAAAACCAAGCGCTTGATTGCTGAAGTTGAAGAAGCTCTTGACCATTTGTACTTGATGCGGTCAGAAGGGATCAGCAGCAGCAGCTCATTCCGATTCCAGCTCCTCTCTCTCCCACTTCTTGATGTCTCCTTTTGCAAGGATTTATTTGCATATGTACTATCAACTTTGTCCGCAATCAAGACTATGGTTAATCATTATCATGCATGGGACCATTTCCGTTCCTTGTATGATAGTGTATCTTACAACCCGAAGGTACCTTGTTCGATTGGTACGATATATTCATCATCATTATCATGCCAGTGGACTGCAGAGTTTTGATGCTTGCGGTGGCCATCTTTTGTCCGTGGCCCTACGAATCGCAAACCGGTGTGGTGATTACTGGTTAAATTACAAGACAGGCCGAATCCAAGTGATGAGAAGAGGGACGATTGAGTTCCTAGTGGATTTGCGTAGTGAAATTGATCTTAGCAATCCCCAGATTCATGGGCTTCCATATCAACCTCCTTATGGCTCTCAGCTGTGCTGAGGTGGTTGCGATTAAGGATTTGCTGGAGAGCTTTTGCTTCTCTGGCTTCTTTGGTGAAGGTGGACATTTTCTAGATGAGCTATATGTCCTATTAAAACTTTTTTTCTACACCACTTCTATACCAGATGATGAGGACACAGCACGAAGTTTCATTCCAGAAATCCAGGCAGTGCTAGTAGAGATGACATCTCTATTCGAGTCAACTGGTCGTAAGTGGCATGAACTAGACAACTCACCTCGGTGTTCTGTGTTACTTACGAAGATTTGTCTTCTTGAGGCAGAGCTTTTCCTCATGGTGCAAATCCATAGGATGAAAAGCAATACAAACGCTTCTTCCCTTTCCTCCATCATGCTTCCCCATTTTAAAGCTATCAGGGACCACTGTAGACAAATCCCCAGTAGACTGCGCATATATTCTGAGAAGTTGCCCCCAGAAACAAGATTAGATAGGAAAAAGTTGTTGGCACTGATTGAATCAACATTCAAGGAGGAAAAATCTCTTCATGAGTCATCTAGGCAGAAGGGAAATCACAGCATCTGTGGTGAAAAACTCACTTCTGCTACTTCATTTTAAGATTGTGATTTTCAAGGGAGAGTCGTTTCTGAAGGAGCTATTACTTCTGAAGAGCAGGAATGATGAAAGGCTTATGGCTCATGAGAAAGATCAAATTAAACTTTTCGTTCAGAAGCTCAAGTGTATAGCACTAATTCTCTCAGATGAAAGAATTAAGGGCAGAGAGGACGTACTAGGAGCAATTGGAGAATCTTTTCAGAGGCTGACATATTTCTCGTACTATTTCCTCAACACACAAGATGAAATGACCAACCTTTCATTTTCTGAGCTGTTAGATAAGGAGACACATTTGATCAAGGCAAAGCTCATGGATCTTATTCCTAAATTTCCAAAGTTTAATTTCCCAAAAACTTCCAAACTGAAGTTCCTTGATTTGCTTGGGAGGAATCTCAGGGAGCTGCTGAAATATAATTCTGCATCAACTGCATTGGTGAAGCTCCACATGGAAGAGATTCAAATACACCTCCAGAATTTTTCACAGTTGGACATTGAGGAGCATCCAAAGATAGAAGATCTCGTTGACCGATTCACTGATTTGGCATATAAGGCGGAGTACATAATTGATTCAATAGAAGATGATGCTCAATGGCAGCATTTCTTCTGGTTGGACAATGTACTGGATGAGTTAAGACTTCTTAGCGAGAAGGCCAGAGGTATTCATTTGACAACCCCTGATACGGAAGTCCAAGATTCCAAGAATGTCACCCAGGTTTCAGTTGACAAGTTATCAGCAAAAAATACATCAGCAATTGACGAAATTGTGGTGGATCTCAGTAACAGAGAAAATGAAATTCTCAACCAGCTGACTAGAGGATCCTCAAAGCTGGATATTGTTTTTATTCCTGGAATGCCTGGTTTAGGCAAGACAACGTTGGCGAGGAAGGTGTACAGCAGTCTTAAAGTCATGCGTCACTTTCATCTTCGTGCATGGTGCTCTGTTTTCCCAAGAATATGAGAAAAGGAGATTGTTGCTCGAAATTCTAACAGGGGCTCATGGGCTTACACAAGAGATTCGCCAAATGAGGGATGAAGATCTCCAAGATAAATTGCGTAAGTTGTTACTGAAAAACAAGTATCTCGTAGTTATGGATGACGTTTGGGGTATTGGAGCTTGGAATGACCTGAAAAACTCATTCCCAGATGATGCAAATGGAAGTCGAATTCTGTTCACCAGTCGCCTCCACAGAGTGGCCTCGAAATTAAACCAGAGAGTCCTCCTCTTTCTCTTAGCCTTTTTTCTCATGAGGAAAGTTGGCAGCTGTTAGAAAAGAAGGTATTCAAGGAAGAATGTTGCCCCCAGTGAGCTGCAGGGAGTCGGAAAGGAAATTGCTTACCACTGTCAAGGATGCCTCTTGCTGTTGTTGCGGTTGCTGGTATACTGAAAACGACAGAAAAAAGCCAAAATTCGTGGAAAACAATCGCAGATAACTTGAGCTCACAAATAATTGATAATCCCTAAGCTCGGTGCAAAGAAGCCTTAGATCTCAGCTACAAACATTTGCCGGAGTATCTTAAATCATGCTTTCTATATTTGGGAGTTCTTAATGAAGACAGAGATATTCTTGTGAGCAAGTTGATACGGTTTTGGATCGCAGAAGGTTTCATACCAGAAACTAATAAGGGCTTTGAAGATGTGCCCTGAGGCTTTCTTGATGGATCTAATTGACAGAAGCTTGGTGATAATCTGCAAAAGAAGATCCAACGGCAAAGTTAGAGCATGTCGCCTCCACGATCTTGTCCTTGATTTCTGTAAGTCTAAAACTGAGGACGAGAACTTCTTTCAGCTGATAACCAGGTCTGACGATCCATATGCTTCTTTTCCTAGTACAGATTATGGTTTCGAATTTGATTTTTACAGTCATTCATCTCCCATGTCATTTGCATCCTATCGGTTGGCTATATCTTTTGAAGAGAAACCACTTCGTTGAATCCAAACCTTCTGGCTTGGCCACCCGTTCTTTGGTGTTCTCTGCATCTACAGATTCAGAACCCAAACGCCCTTATGACATCTCATTCATTTGGCACAACTTCAAATTGCTTAGAGTCTTGGATTTTGAATGCTTCAATTTGGGTATTTCATTTCCGGTAGAAATTGGAATTCTGGTACAATTGAGATATTTAGCAGTTGGAGGCTATTTGAAGTCCATTCCGCAGTCCGATAGCCAACCTCAGGAAACTGAAAACTCTTATTGTGAAGGGATTAAGTGGTAAGATCACCTTACCAAATACCATCTGGCGCATTACAAGTTTAAGGCATCTTCATGCAAATCTCCATGTTGTTTTCGACTCAGATGCTGCAGAGCTTGGTGATAGCTCTATATTAGAAAATTTGGTCAGTTTTTTCCTGCCCATCTCTTTCTTGTGGTGAAGATGCAAAAAGGATTATAGAGAGGCTTCCAAATCTTTGCAAACTGAGTTGCATATTCTATGAATCACCAGATTCTTCCACGAGCTGCAATCATTTTCCGAGATTGGACTCTCTCACTCATTTGGAGTCACTCAAGATATTCTACTATGGAAGCCCTCTTAACAATGGCGAGTTCAGCCTCCCTTTGAACCTAAAGAAATTGACTTTATCAAACTTTCGCCTTCCATGGAGTCATATCTCCACAATTGGGAGACTAACAAACCTAGAAGTTCTCAAGTTACTTTCTGGTGCCTTTGAGGGGAAGATATGGGACGTGGAAGAAGAGTTTCAGAATCTCAAGTTCTTGAGCTTAGACAATTTGAACATTTCTCAATGGAATGCCTCTTGTGATGATTTTCCCAAGCTTGAAAGACTTGTCATACAAAATTGCAAAGACCTTGAAGAAATTCCGGAGGACTTTGGAAACATATATACATTGGGGAATGATTGAAGTGCATTGGTGTGGAAGATCTGCAGAAGAATCTGCAAAGAAGATTGAAGAAGAATATGGAGATATCGAAGTCCTTATTAGGACTTCAAATTTGAGATCATGAGCATGATTTGGATCACACACTTGTAAGTCTATTTAATGAATTTCTAGCTACTTATACAATTGCTCCATTCATTTTTTGGATGATATCTCTTGTATTTCTATTTGGTTTAAGACATATAGCTGGTTGAAAACTTCTTAATCTTCTGTTTCATAAATTGCAAAGCTATGTAAAATCTGGAAAGGCATTTGCTGTCCTCTTGAAACTCATTGCGTCTTGTTGTCTTAATTCTAGTACTAACTTGGATTTAAACTTGTTAGTACTGTTAATTGGTAATTTTGGAACAGACCGCTTGTAGCTTCTTAATCTAGGATTTGATTTGGTAAATCATGTTTGAATCTTGCCCCTGAGAGCATTTTCTTTGCCTTCTTTTAGGTTCAATTTTGTGAAAACTTATCATTTAGATGTTTTGGGGAATTGGTGCTCAAAGGAATGGCGTTTGAGATCTATAACTTGAAGACTCGGCTGGAACTTCAGAGGTTTTTGTTCACCACAAGCAAGAAGTTGATGCCAAGCTTTGCCTTACATTGGAACCTTCTAATTTTACATTCTGTTGAGATCATGTTTTTCACCAGATGCAGCAATCTGACTGTGATTGCTGACTAGAATTTTGTCATTTTCTATAGTTATTGAACTCTTAACTACTTGTTACATCATATGGTGAGTTGTTTTGTGCTGAATTCATATTCACCAGATGTGCTATCTATACTTGTTTGATGAAATTGAAATGCAATTGCTTCTCATTATCAAGACCACCTTTCACAGACAGATAAAAGGCTCTCTTCGAAATTTGGCCATCTTTATCAAAAAAAAAAAAAAAAAAAATTTGGCCATCTCACAGCCAGTGATCTTGTATCAGCAATTACCCATTTCCCATCGGTTGAAATATCTCCTTTGCAAATATAGAGTCCAAAGTCGAGGGTAAATATCACAGCCAAGGCTGGTCTTATCAGGACAATTCACGGTGATGACGTAAGGGTCGTTGCTGGGCAAATCCATTGCTGGTAGGACTACGGCGTCATTGTTGGGCAAATCCATACCAGCAATTGAAACTCGTGGCGCCAGCCCAAACAGCAAAGCCTGGACTGGCTGTTGTGTGAACCACCGAGGGTTTACAAACTCACAGATTGAGCGGGGAAGGAATCACCAGATTCTTTCACGAATTGCAATCAGTTTCCACGATCGAAATCTCTAACTTATTTGGAGTCACTCAAGATATTTTACTATGGAAGCCCACTTAAGAATGGCAAGTTTCATCTCCCATCGAGTCTAATGAAATTGACTTTATCAAACTTTCGCCTACCATGGAGTCATATAACTGCCACTGGGAGACTACCAAACCTGGAAGTTCTCAAGTTACTTTCTGGTGCCTTGAGGGGCAAATTTGGAACGTAGAAGATGGAGTTTTAGAAGCTCAAGTTCTTGAGCTTAGACAAACTGGACATTGGTCAACGGAATGCCTCCTCTGATGATTTCCCCAAGCTTGAAAGACTCCTCTTACAAAATTGCAAAGACCTTGAAGAAATTCCCGAGGATTTCACAAGCTCTGGACAAATATTTTCTTTTTAACTTCTCTTCATCTGTACATTGCTGGTGATTAGTTTCTTGATGATGTTGCGTCTTCAGTTTGTTAAATTTGCTATATTTTTAAGCTGGTTTTCATTAGTTCATCCTCATTGCTCAATTGGTACTTCATATCATCCTGTCTTTCTTAAGACTCTGCTAATGATGCAAACTAATCTAGGTTTGGACCCTCTTGTCCATTTAATCTTGCAATGATCACATTCTTTACTAGCTAGCTATCCATCATACACTGTCACCATCGATTAGCCGCTGCAACTTACTAATCAAGCAATGCAGCAGCTTGATTGGCTGCATGTTTTAGGTAGTGAGCTCCACAATAAACTCTGTTCTGAGTAACAGAGCCTGCAGCTTAAGATGACCATTTCCCTAGAGTTTCAATGACCATTGTTTATGTAACTTAGAATTTTCTTTTCCAAACAAATATACTTAACTTCTTTGAAACATGACTAAGAATCATCAAACTGCTGAATTGTAATCATCCACCCATAAAATAATCTCACAAATGTAACACAAATCATGTCAAAAGCAAACATTCTTCAGCTTTAAAGACTGAAAAAAGAAAAACAAAAATCCAAATTTAAAACATTTGGTATCATCAATTCATCCAGCCCACTCTTCCAACAGTTTCTGTAATTTTAAACAAAATTTCGAATTTAAAGGATGATTCTACAGTTTTCACTTGCTACCGAGCCTTGATTCTCCAAGATTCCACCTTACCAAGAAAAAGGGATAGTTTTGAGAGAGAAGGAAAAAGAAAAATGAACATTCTAGTTATAGATAATCCCCAAATTGTAGTTTCTTTAATTTATCAAAACTTCCCCGAATATTATTAGTTTTCTGTAGTATTATTAGCTTCCTTAATTTGTGATGAACAACAAACGAGTAGTCAAATGAGCTAGGCTAAATATTAGTTGGACTTGATGAAACAAATAAGGTCCGTTGGGGTGTAATACTACAACTATTTAGTAAATAATACAAGTACTTTTTTTTTACGATACAATTATAATTTGGAAGTAGGGAAAAGGAAACCATTTTTGAACGGATAACACTTTTTGAATAATATGTAATTCATCGTTAATTACTTGAACAATTTCACAACAACATGTGATATTCAGTCACTGTTTATATGAATTTCATACATAATAATTGCATCCCTATCGCGACATTATACATCGTCTACTAGAGTTATACTAACAATTGCCTCTGTCTCTTTCCCCTTAGAAACTTGCTTTTTCTAATCCTAGCAAGGGAAAAACTATTACATACGTACACGCAAACAAATTCTTGTGTTTTGTAAGAACGACTCACTTTCTCACAAAATATCATGTATTTAAATCCCACTGTTAATATGAGAATTGTATTAGTGAGCAATCTGTAAGAGTCCCTGTGAATGACTTTTAGTCTTTAGAGCATGCCCTAACTCGTGATGGTAACTGGAACTGATCCAATCCAAAATTTTTCTTACCAAAAAAAAAAAAACTTTGGTTTCTGATAATATAGAAGAAAAGGAAATTCTTAACCACAAAAGTACAAGCCAAAGTTGAAATTATACTTTCTGAATTTATGTCCAGTCACAGCATCCAGATATGGAACTAGAGATGTAATTTTGTAGAGATAAAGTTAATATGTGAAATTCTCCTAATTAAAGATATAGGTTCAGCTAACAGAATAACAAGTGTATTCCAAAGTGGTGTACATAATCAATCTACAATTAAGAAAACAAACATATAATAATCTCTCAAATTTCAAATTCCTAATAAAAGGTTCTTCATTTCTCCTATTATAACCCTAATGAATACAAGTGATCAATGCACATTCGATGTGTGTGCAATCAACAAAATTAAATTTATTTGCAAAATCCCTTTTTCTTCAAAATTAAGGTATTAAAACGTAAAAAAAAAAAATTTGCATGGTCTTGAGGTGATTTAAAAACCGGAAAAAGGCGGAAAAAAGAAGATTGGAGAAGGAAATGGAGACATCAAAGTCCTTATTAGGAGTTCAAATTTGAGATCATGAGCATGATTTAGATCACGTTACTTTATTCTGTCACTGACTTGCAAGTCTATTTAATGAGTCCCCTGCTAGTTACACAATAGCTCGATTCATCTTGAGGAGATATTTCTTGAATTTGTATTTGTTTGAGGACATATAACTAGTTGAAAGCTACTTAAGCTGCTGTTTCATAAATTGCAAAGCTTTGTTAAATCTGGAAAGGCATTTGCTTTTGAAACGCATTGGGTGTTAGTCTTAATTCTAATAGTAACTTGAATTTAATTGCTAATTTCACAATTGACCACTTTTTTTTTCAAAAAAAAAACCACTTGAAAATAGTGGAGGGTTGAGCACAGACCCCAACTTATTTATTAAAAAATTTTCAAAGAGAGAAAATTTGACCACGTTTAACTTCTTAATCTATGATTATGATTACGCAAACCATATATGAATCCTGCTCCTGACAGCATTTTTTTTTTTTGGCCTTCTTTTAGGTTCGATTTGTAAAATCTCATGATTTAGATATCACGAGGAATTGGTGCTAATGGAATGGAGGCTGAAATTATCATACTTGATCCCAAGTTTTGCCTTATATCGGAACCTTTTAATTGTACATGCTAGATTTTGTTTTTGACCCAATATATAACATTCCTATAATCTAACATATTATATTCTACAAGGAGGGAAACCTAAAAAAGTTGTATAAAGGATTAGCAGGTATACAGATCTGACTAGACTAATATATAGACCTAATTAAATCACCTCGGGATTTTTTCACCGCAAGTGGTATTCGAACCCCAAATTTATAGTCCAAAAAAGAATTTAGTCCCTTTTTTGTGGTCACTGAGCTAAAGCTCAGTGATTTAGCAATCTGACTATGATTGCTAACTAGGATTTTGTTGTTGCCTTCTATAGCTATTGAGCTGTGCCAACTTCTTATGTCGAATAGTGGGATGTTTTCTGTTGAATTCATGATGAACTGACAAAGCAAGGAGCTACTAGATGTATTATCTATGGTTGGTTGATGAAAGTGAAATGCAATTGTTTGTTATAATAAAAAACCACCTTTATTTTTCCTTGGTTTTGTGTTGATTGTACTCATTGAGTTTTTTGGCCTTGTTCATCATGGAAGATTGAGGTACTTGTTGGCATGTTTGATGGATCCTTTAGACAATTGTTTGTTATAATCAAAAACCACCTTTATTTTTCCTTGGTTTTGTGTTGATTGTATTCATTAGTGACCTTAATCTCTTTTTTTTTTTTTTTTTGCCCCTTTTTGAGTTTTTTGACCTTGTTCATCATGAAAGATTGAGGTACTTGTTGGCATATTTGATGGATCCTTTAGATTGGACAATGTTTATTGGGCCTAACAGCCTTGAAACTAGAATAAACATTGGGTGACTAAGAGTGGCCCTACTCTAGTGCTATCCATGTTTGTTGGGGTTAGTATGGTTCTAATAATGAGCAGTGGTTTGGATCCTTCTGTTTTTCAAAAACTAATTTTTCAAATATTATAAAAATTTTTAAAAATTATTTTAAAAGGTACTCTAAAAAGCATTCTAAAATTTTTTTAATATTTAAAAATTATCACAAAATATATTTTAAAAACTCTACTACTCTTAAATATTTCAAAATATTTTCTAAAAATATCTCAAAATATACTCGAAAAACTTTGTTACAGTAACATTTTTCAAAAACACCCCCAAAAACAGCTAATCCAAATGGAGAAGAGATAATTTTGGATTCAATATTTGGTCCAACACATTTTGACACCAAGTTTTAATCAAATTTGGTATAAAATTCAAAAAATCATGTAATGATGAAGCAAAAAAAGGATGTAAGAGTGTGCTCGAGACCTAGTTTAGTTAGTAGAGATGTCAAACAAATGGACCATGGGGTTAGTGATTCGACTCTCAAGTCTTTCCATTTTTCTCTTCTTTCTTGTAAGGTTTGGAGTCTCCAATTATTTTTAAAAAAATGATAAAAGATTTTCTAAATGAAATTATTGTGAAATTCAAAATTTAATCTAGTAACTTAATGAATTCAAGACCAATTTTCATGTCTAGGATTGCTTTAGGGTTAGCAATTTAGCATCTCGAAGAAGACTACAGGGGCATATATTGTGATACCTTGGAATTTTGATGGCAAGGTTTTGAGGTTCTGTGGTTGCATTTGGATTGAAGAATTTGACGAACGATTCAAAATTCTTTCAAATTCCTCTAGCTGTTTAGATTACCTAAGGGATATTTGGACTTGTAAATCACCAACTATTCTATTGTTTAAAATAGAATATTAGTTGAAATAATTAGTATAGCACTTATGATATGATGCTTATGAGATAAAAAGATAGTATGAAATATAAAAATGTAAGTTGAAAAATGTGTTTATATTGTAAACAAAATATTATTTGGGAAAACTTCACAATCCAAACTTAAATAATTGGCAAATTACAAACCCAAATACCTCTTAAACAATTCAAACTACAGCGATATAGGTAGATTTTAAATCCTTTATCAAAATTTTCAATTCAAACAAAGCCTAAAAGGATTGGAAATGTAAATGGCGTCTACGGATGGAGAAATTCTAGTGTCATGGAAGACAAAAGAATTGTTGGGAGGCCTAAGAATATTTAGCTGTAGTAAGCATGTTGTGCAAAGACGAGCAAAGTTTTCCTTCAAGCCAAAATTTACTTTGAACACTTTTGGTCTAAAATTTTTGCTAGCCCATTCAAATGAACTTAACTCCTAAACCAAAGCAAATTCTAACATTTTCATTTGGATAAAAAACCAAATAGGACAAAGAGAAATGTCGAACACTGGGGCACTCTCTCTCTCTAGCCATGCTCCAATTTTCTGACAAAAGCTTTTATGATGTGTTCTTTTTCGGTTTTCCCCCTTCTTTTAGTCATTTGATTGTGCTTTTGACTGGCTTTTTAGCCCAAAGAAGGGTTGATTTAAAGAATAACAGGACTTACAGTAATGGAGATAGCTTTCTCAATATGACTTGAATTATTCTTTTCAACATTACTGTCCAATTTTTATGTTTTCTATGTACTTTACATTTAACTTTTATGGATATCATTTAAAGCCCACCCCAGATTTAAATTTTGCACATATATTTTTTCCATCTTACCGCGTAAGCCAGTTGCCAAAACATTCTGTCTTGTGGTTTACGCTTCATGCACCTTAGTTGTCCTTCACCACCCTCGCTCGAGGTGCTTCCGACCTTTTAGGCTTTTACAGGTGGATTCCAATAAGTGCACATTGCACCTTTTTTTTTTTTTTGAGCTTTGTTCTATTTAATTTGTTTTTCTGTTTTATCCTTTCTATTTTTTTTTTTGGCGCCACGAATTTTATTAAACAGAATTTACATGTCCCAGTAAACGTGACAGTCCGACACAATACATGGAGTAAAAGATAAGTCGTGTATAGACCAAAGAGTGAATTTGTTGGTGAATTGGGAGATAAATCACTATTTCAGAATTAGAAAATCCTATACCGAGCGATAGTGGGATTTAAATTACATAAATACACTAACAGATGGTTACCTCGTTGATTTCAGAGATTTCATATCTGTGTTTATCGTTTAGAAATATCATGATTTTTAATAATTTTTTGTAGGCGAGTTCTTCAGAATTGAGACTTTTAAACTAAAATAAGTTGGTTTAATTGGTAAATATGAACCTTCAAAATGACATGTATTTCAAAGTCTAGACTTCTAAGCCAAAGCCAGCACATGTTAATTTAATTGGTAACAATAAACTTTCTAATCAAGCATGAGGTAAAACCACATAATTTTTACATTTTTTCACTAGAAAAAGACTTGTGAGTGGTTTGGTGGGTCTCTTCTAAATATGAACCTTCACCGCACTCAGTCACTGGAGGCGCTTCCAACCTTTTACCGAGCAGCTTCGTCACCAAGTGCACTTTGCACTTTTTTTTTTTTGGGAGCTTTGTTCAATTTACATATTGTTTCTCTGTTGTATCCTTCTATTTTTATTCTCTTAGTCTTTGCCTTTCCTTCTCTAGTCCTCTCACTTCGGCTTGGCGAATTTTATTAAATAGAATTTACAGATAAAAGAATTTATTAAATAGAATTAAATCTGGCAATCAGACACAATATATATAAAAGATAAGGGTGAACAATTGATTTGTTCTTGAATCACTATTTCATCAGAATATTGAATCACATAATTTTTATTTTTTTTTAATTGTTTTGACTAGAAAAAGACTATTAGGTGACTTGGTGGGTCTCTTGTACAGCTTTTGGCAATCAATTACCCCTTTTTCTTTCCTCTATGGCTTGGAAACAATCATTTAGCTTTTCTTTTCCACTGCAATGTTTTCAATTATTCAATTTAAGTAATAAATGTAAGATTGACTGGTCGAAATGTTGGGAAACTTTTAAATAATAAAAAAAAATTAACTTTTTGACGAATTTAATGTATCTTTCATTACGTTAGAGAAATAAATAAATAAATAAAAAGATTGCGTATGAACTCTGAGCATAATTTTGTTAGCTGCTGCTTTTTGCAACTGTATCGATATTCTCATTAACATACTTTATACTGACTCGCTCAGAGATTGATCTGTAGTAGAAAATTTTGCACATGATGGCTTCTGCATCTCGTGCTGGTTCTACGAGCTTGGATCGCCTTGATGCTGCACTGAAATGCATAAAGTATCCCTCGGAGATCCTATCACGAGTCAGGGATGATTGGGGATTTTTGGGAAAATTTTGGAAGTTTGCTCATAAGAGGAGTGATGCCCTTACAGATGAGGAGAAGAAGAACATGCACATCTGCCCCAAGATTGAAGACACAGCTGAGGAGATTGCCCAGGAGCTTATTCGTTTCCGTGAAGGAAAGTTGGCGAGAGCGCTTGATTGTGGAAAAAAAACCGAGCGCTTGATTGCTGAAGTTGAAGAAGCTCTTGACCACATGTACTTGATGTGGTCAAGAGGCGGAGGCAGCACCAGCACCAGCAGCTCATTTGTATTTGATCACGACTTTTACACACAGTTAGTAGGATACGTTCGATCAACTGTGTCTGCAATCGAGACTATGGCAGCTAATCACTGGAGTGATGAAGATTTCCATTTCCATTCCTTGTATGATAATATAAGGTGCATCCAAAGTTACCTTGATTCATTATTTTCTCATGCCCGCAAAAACCCGGGAGCAACAACAGATGATGTACTACAACATCCTCATCATCGTTGGCATGCACGTGGACTGCCTAGTTTTGATGCTTGCGTTGGCCATGTTTTATCCCTGGCCCTAAGAATTGCAAACCGGTGTCATGAGTACTGGTTATATTGCAAGGCAGGCCGAATCCACGAGATGAGAAGAGACCGGATTGAGTTCCTGGTGAATTTGCACCTTGCAATTCATCCTGGTGATCCCAAATTCATGGGTTTCCTTCTCAATTTCCTTATGGCTCTCTGCTGTACTGAGAAATTTGAGTTGAAGGATTTTCTGCGGAGTTTTTGCCGCTATCTCTTCTCGTACGTAAATGAAAATTTTCGAGAAGAGGTGTCTTCCCTATTAAATCTTTTTTGCTACTCCACTTGTATACTAGATGATGAGGACACAGCACAAAGTTTCATTCCAGAAATTCAGGATGTGCTAGTAGAGATGGCATCTCTATTCGAGTCATCTCAGTGCTCTGAGTTCCTTAAAAAAATTTGTCTTCTCAAGGCAGAGCTTTTTCTTGTGGTGCAAACCCATGGCATGAAAAGCAATACAAACACTTCTTCTCTTTCCTCCAGTATGCTTCCCGATTCAGTGATGCATGACTGTAGACGAATCCCAGAGAGACTGCACAAATATTCCGAGAAGTTGCCCCCAGAAACGAGATTAGATACGCAAAAGTTGGTGGCACTGATTGAATCAGCATTCAAGGAGGAAAAATCTCTTTATGAGTCATCTAGGCGCAAGGAACTCATAGCGTCCGCAGCAAAATACTCGCTTCTGCTACTTCGTTTTAAGATTGTGATTTTGAAGGGAGAGTCATATCTGACGGAGCTATTGCTTGTGAAGAGCAGGAATGGTGAAAGTCTTATGGCTCGTGTGAAAGATCAAATCAAAGTCCACCTTCGAAAGCTTGAGTATATCACACTAATTCTTTCAGATGAGAGAGTTAAGGAAAAAGAGGACATATTAGGAGCAATTGGAGAATCTTTTAGGAGGTTGACATGTTTCTCTTACTATTTCCTTAACAGACAAGATGAAATGACCAGCCTTTCATTTTCTGAGCAGTTAGATAATGTGATGCATTTGATCAAGGCAAAGCTCACAGATATTATTCCTCAATTTCCAAAGTTAAATTTCCCAAAGGCTTCTTACCCGGAGTTGTTTGATTTTCTTTGTAGAAGGCTTGGGAAATTTCTGAGACATGATCCCGCCTCAACTGTGCTGGTGAAGCACCATGTTGAAGAGATTCAAATATATTTCAAGTCATTGAGGTCTTTTTTGGAGAATGTTTCAGAGTTAGACATTGAGAAGCATCCAGAGCTAGAAGATCTTCTTGATCGAGCCACTGATTCAGCATATAAAGTGGAGTACATTGTTGATTCAAGTGAGGTTGACGCTCAATCGCAGGAATTCTTTTGGTTCGGTGATGTGGTGGAGGAGTTAAGACTTCTTAGCGAGAAGGCCAGGGGAATTCAATTGACAACCCCTCACGCGGAAGCCCAAAATTCCATGAATGTCACCCAGGTTGTACTTGACAGGTTATCAAGAAATAGTACCCCAGCAATCAATGAAATCGTGGTGGATCAAAGCAACAGAGGAAGTGAAATTCTCAATCAGCTTATTGGAGGATCTCCCCAGCTAGATATCGTTGCTATTGTTGGAATGCCCGGTTTAGGCAAGACAACATTGGCGAGGAAAGTGTTCGACAGCGAGCGTGTTAGTTATGACTTCCATTGCCGTGCATGGTGCACTGTTTCCCATGTATACGAGAAAAGGAGAGTGTTGATTGAGATTCTAAAAGGCGTTCACGGGCTTATGGATGAGATTCATCAAATGAGTGATGAAGAGCTCGAGTCCAAATTGAAAAAGTGTCTGCTGAGAAACAAGTATCTTATAGTTATGGATGACGTTTGGGATGTTGAATTTTGGAATGATTTGAAAAATTCATTCCCAGATGATAGAAATGGAAGTAGAATTTTGTTGACAAGTCGCCTCCATCAAGTGGCCTCGGAAATTAAACCAGAAATGGATCCTCTTTCTCCTCGCCCCTTTTCACAGGAGGAAAGTTGGAAGCTGTTAGAAAAGAAGGTGTTCAAAGAGGAATGTTGCCCTGAGGAGTTGTTGGCAGTGGGACAGGAAATTGCTCGCCTCTGTCAAGGATTGCCTCTTGCAGTTGTAGCTGTAGCGGGTATACTAAAAAAGACAGAAAAGAGCCAAATTTCGTGGAAAAGAATAGCAGACAGCTTCAGCTTACAGAACATCGATAACCCAGAAGCTCAGTGCAAGGAAGTCTTAGAACTCAGCTACAAACAGCTGCCGGAATATCTAAAGCCATGCTTTCTCTATCTTGGAGTTCTTAATGGAGACAGAGACATTCGAGTCAGCAAGCTGATACGGTTTTGGCTCGCAGAAGGTTTCATACCACAAACTCAGAAAAAGAGCTATGAGGATGTAGCAGAGAATTTCTTGATGGACTTGATTGACAGAAGCTTGGTGACAATCTCCCAAAGAAGGTCCAACAAGAAGGTCAAAGCATGTAGGCTTCATGACCTCGTACTTGATTTCTGTAAGTCAAAAACCAAAGAGAACAACTTCTTTCAGCTAGTCACCAGGTCTGATCATCCATATGCTTCTTTTCCCAGTTCTGATTATGGTTTCGAATTTGACTTTTACCGTCATTCATCTCCTGTATCATTTGCATCCTATCGGTTGGCTCTATCTTTGAAGCGAAACCACTTTGTTGAATCAAAACCTTCTGGCTTGGCCACCCGTTCATTGGTGTTCTTTGCATCAACAGATTCCGAACCTAGATGCCCTTATGACATTTCATTCATTTGCCACAATTTCAAATTACTTAAGGTGTTGGATTTGGAATGCATCAATTTGGGTATTTCTTTTCCTGTTGAAATCGGACTGCTTCTCCACTTGACATACTTAGCAGTTGGGGGCTACATGCGATCTATTCCGCAGTCGATAGCCAACCTCAGGAAATTGGAAACGCTTATTGTGAAGGGATTACGTGGTAAGATCATCTTACCAAATACTATGTGGTGCATGACGTGTTTAAGGCATCTTCATGTCAATGTTCATGTTGCCTTTGACTCGGACATTGAAGAACATGTTGATAGCTCTGTATTAGCAAATTTGGTCAGCTTTTCCTGCCCATCTCTTTCTTGTGGTGAGGATGCAGAAAGGATAATCAAAAGGCTTCCAAATCTTTGCAAATTGAGTTGCATATTCTATGAATCACAGGATTCTTCCACCAGTTGCAATCAGTTTCCAAGGTTGAAGTTTCTGTCTCATTTGGAGTCCCTCAAGATCTTTTACTACGGGAACCCTCTTCACAATGCCGAGTTCAATCTGCCATTGAGTTTGAAGGAATTGACTCTATCACGCTTCTGCCTACCATGGACTCATATCTCTGCAATTGGCAGTCTA
The DNA here is from genome assembly GCA_023065735.1 of Coffea humblotiana. Taxonomy (NCBI): domain Eukaryota; kingdom Viridiplantae; phylum Streptophyta; class Magnoliopsida; order Gentianales; family Rubiaceae; genus Coffea; species Coffea humblotiana. The sequence continues at coordinate 27,706,992 of CM041210.1, forward strand.
CCAAACTTGGAAGTTCTGAAGTTACTTTCTGGTGCCTTTGTGGGGCGAACATGGGACATGATGGAAGACGAGTTCCAGAAACTCAAGTTCTTGAGCTTAGACACTCTGGACATCGCCGAATGGAATGCCTCTCATGATCATCTCCCCAAACTTGAGAGACTTGTCCTGCGAAATTGCAAAGACCTTGAGAAAATCCCGGAAGATCTTTCTGACATAACTTCATTGGAAACAATTGAAGTGCATTGGTGTGGACCATCCGTGGAAGAGTCGGCAATTGAGATTAGGAAAGCAACCGGGGACATCAAAGTCCTTATCACGAGTTCAAATTTGAGGTCATAAGCATGACTTGAATCACGTTACTTCTATTCTTCCACTCACTTGTAAGTCTATTGATGAATTTCCATCTGCTTATCCAATAGTCCGATTCACTGCTGTTAATTCCTAATTCAGGAACTGAACACTTGTAACTTCTTTGTCTTGTATTTTGGTGCAGTAAATGATGTTTGAATCTAGTCCCTGAGAGCATCTTTCTTTGCCTTGTTGTAGGTTGAACTTGTGAAAACTCCTGATTTAGATATCCCGGGGTATTGGTGCTCAACGAAAGAAGGCTGAAGTCTATACTTTGAAGGATCAGCTGGAACTTCAGAGGATTTCATTCACCACAAGCAAGACGTTGATGCCAAGCTTTGCATTATATTGGAACTTTCAAGCTTTATATTCAATATTATGTTTGTTGGATAATATACCAACTAATGTAACAATGTGTCCTGAATTTGATTGCTAAGTGGCATTTTAGTGTTGCCTTTTATGTCTAATGATACTGAGCTGTGCCAACTTGTTATCTCATACAGTTGGTTTTTTCTGCTGAACCCACGAAGCAGGGAGCTACTAAATGTTTTAATGGATGCTTGTTTGGTAATACAAAAACGCAATTGCTTGTTGTTGTCAATGGTCTTGTGTTTGATCTTACTGGTTAGGAAGCTTGATCCATTTTTTTTTTCTGTTATTTTCGATCGCGTTCATCATGCTGGTCTATCAAACCTGGGAGTTCTCAAGTCACATTCTGATGCCTTTGAGGGGCAGCTATGGGATGAGGAAGAAGAGTTACAGAAACTCTAAAGTTCTTGAGCTTAGGAAATCTGAACATTGCCCAGTGGAATGCCTCTTGTGAGGTCTCCACAAGCTTGAAAGACTTGTGTTACAAAATTGCAAAGAACTTCAGGAAATTCCTGAGGATTTTGCAAACGGATATACATTGGAGATGATTGAAGTGCGTTGGTGTGAAGAATCTGCAGAAAAGTGAGCAATTAAGATTGATGAAGAAAATGGGGATATCAAAGTCCTTACAAGGAGTCCTGCATTTGAGATGATGGGCATGATTTGGATCAAGTTCTTTGTTCTTCCACTAATAATTTGTCAGTATATTTGATCAATTTTGAGCAACTCATCCATTTCCTCAATTCATTTCTGAGATGGACATATGACTTGCTCAAATATACTAGGAACTTCTACTGCTGGAAAATAAATTGGAAATTTTTGTTAAATCTGGATAAGCATTTGCTTTTTCATTTTTTCTTTATCTGTACATTGCTGGTCATTAGCTTTTTGATGATGTTATGTCTCAGTTTGTTAAATTGGCGTCTCTCGATTTGGCACTTCACATTTTCCTGTCATTCGTAAGACACTGCTAATTTGCATCATCAGAGAAAACTAACCCAAGTTAGGAGCCTATTCTCCATTACATCTTGGAATAATCACTTTCTTTACCAGCTAAGTATTGTCATCATCGATTAGCTTGATTGGCTGCACTTTTTTACTAGATATATTATCTATGTCTGGTTGATGAAATTGAAATACAATTGCTTGATTGGCTGCACTTTTTCCTTGGTTTTGTGTTTGATTGTGACCTCAATCTTCTTTTTTTTTTCCCCCGAAGTTCTTTGACCTTGTTCATCATGCAAGATTGTGGAACTTGTTGGCATGTTTGATAGATCTTTTGGACCTCATGGCCTTGATATGATAATGATTAATGGTCAATACGATTGGCCCTAGTGTAGTTCTATCCATTTTTCCTGGGTAAGTATGGATCTGGTATCGATATAATTTTGGGTCTAATATTTGGCCCAACACATTCTAACACCAAATTTTAATCGAATTTGGTAAGAAATGAAGAAGCTAAAAAAAAAAGATAAAAGAGTGTTCCTGAAACCTAGTTCAGTTGGTAGAAATGTGGACAATGAGATTTATGATTCGACTCACAAGTCTTCTCCTTTTCCCCCTTACGATCCATTTCATTTGCGTATCGTGTTCTGTATCGATCAATTTGTAAAATCAACTCAATCAAGTTTCTTTTGTTTGTCATGTTCATTTCATCTCCACATGTCAAGTTGGGAATGCCAACCCCAAGGAAGGATAGTAGCGATGAAGATAGCCCAAGGAACATTGGAGAGAAATTTTTTATTTGACATTCTTTTTAGCATACCTAAGAATCAAATTCAGAAAATATCAAAGCCTCCCAATGTATCTAAAAAAACGAAGATTAATCTTCTATACACTAATAGTATATGTACTATCACTCCTAGATAAGTGATTAGTGTAAAAACTGAAGTTCAAATTAAAATTGGAATTATACTTGTGTATAGACTGTTAGTAAATACAAGATTAATCCAAAAACAAATTTAATGCCAAAAGATTGAATTTCGGACAAATTGATTTCAAATATTTCTTTTTTTATTTAAGGTGAAACTCTAAATCTTATAAGATAGGAGAAATTGAGAAGACTAAACAAGTTTAGTCCTAGTATTTAGTTTTGGTTGAATTGGCCCCTAGTATTGTATAATATATTAATAAAATTCAAGAAATTTAAAAAAATCATAGATGAATAAAAATTACAAAATGAATGTAAGTATTTAATTTTGACCAAACGAGGACAGTTGACTCGTCATGCCAATTAATAACAGAATAAATCAAGTGCTACGCATGTACGCCATCTGTTCTTTTTCATATCTTTTCACAAGGATACACTGAACAATATGATTTATACATATTTGTTCAAAATTGGCCGTAAAATTATTTTCTTTATTATTATGATGGAAATGATAGGTATAAGGCACTCTTACATACACACATACAGATATACATACATACAAAGATGATTAAAGCATCACTTTCAATTACAAAATTTGGTTTGCTTTATTTGTAAGGTATGACATTTACTAATTAGTGCTCTAACAAACTAATACACAAAAACTTAGCAAAATAGGGAATACGACACTTATTTTAGATTTATATGATGGGAAAAATGTTTAAAATGTCCCTAATATTTCGTTAAATGAATTTTTTGGTCCTTCAATTTTAAATGACAACTTTATGGTCCTTATAAAATCAAGTCAGTAAAATTTGATACCAACTTAGGCTTTTGACCATCTTTTACCTCGAATCCATTGCATGACCCACACCTGGTCACTTTTTTAGAGGCAACAAATTAGATTTTATTTGTATTTGAACAAATGACCCGATATTTATTGTTTACCAACAAAAGTAGGATATGACTGAATCATACGTTTTTTTTAATAAAAAAGTAGGATCTGACCCAATTCATATTTATTTTTGGTACTAAAAAAGTGAGATCTGACATTTTTGTACATAAAAAAAATGATTGTATGTGAAGCACATGATGATTTCAGGATAATGATTGGTCAAAAATTTAAATTGGGACCAAATTTTGCTAACTTGAATTTGTAAAGGTTGTAAAATTAAAATTTTAGAAGTGAAAGATGAAAATATTTATTTGGCGAAATGTGAGGTTTCTCTTATATGAATCTCCACTACCTTTTGTAATTATTGTCTACATTTTTTATGTACTTTATATTTAACTTTCATGGATTTCATTAAATTCTAATTCAACATTACTCAATGGTTGGATTTCATTTAAGGCCCAATCTAGATTTAAATTTTGCACATACACATTTTCCTTCATATCGTGTGAGATGGTTTGCCAAAATTTTCTAGTAAAATTCTTTTTTGTCATTTACACTTTACGCACCTTAATTGTCCTTTACCACACTCACTTGAGGCGCTTCCAACCTTTTACTGGGTAGATTGCCAATAAGTGCACTTTGCATTTTTTTTTTTGGAGCTTTGTTCTATTTAATTTGTTTCTCTGTTTTATAATTCTATTTTTTTCTCTTACCTTCTTCGCTTTTCCTTTTCTAATCCTCTCACTTTGGCTCCGCGAAATTTTATTAAACGGAATTTACATGTCCTAGTAATGTGACAATCCAACATTATACGTATAAAAGATAATTCATATAGAGACCAAAATTGAATATCAGCGAAGTGACTTCTTGGTGAATTGAGAGATGAATCACTATTTTAGAATTTACTTTTAAGCTAAAATAAGTTGATTTAGTTGGTAAAGATAGACATTCTAGCCAACATGTAATTTTAGGCGTGACATCACTTGTGGCTGTAATCAGAGTCGAAGCCAAATAAATTTTATTTTTCATTTTTTTGGCTTAAATGGTTCGGTGGGTCCTTTTGTATAGCTTTCCCCAATCAGTTATTTTGTTGGGGTTAGTATGGATTAAGAAAAGAAAATTATTTGGTAATTTTGCAGGGTTAGAATGGATCTCATAATAAGATAATTTTGGGTCTAATATCTCGCCCAACACATTCTGACACCAAATTCTAATCAAATTTGGTACAAAATCCAAAACTTATTTAATAACGGAGCAAAAAAATATAAAAGATCTTTTTTTGAAACCAAATTTAATTAGTAGGGATGTTAAATAGGTGGACCATGAGGTTTCTGATTTGACTTTCAAGTCTTCCCATTTTTCCCTTCTTTCTTATAAGATTTGGAGTATCCCTTTGTCAAAAAAATAAAAAATAAAAAGAGGAGGTAAGAGATTTTCTAAACAAAAATTATTGTGAAACTCAAAATTTAATCTAGTAAACTAATGATTTCTCGACCAATTTTCATGTCTAGGAGTGCTCGAAATTTAACAATATTAGCATCTAGAAAAGATTACGATGACATATACTATGATGTGTTAGGATGCTGATGGCAAGGTTTTGAGGTTCTATGACTGCGTTCGGATTGAGGAATTTAATGAAGGACTTGAGATTCTCTCAAATTTCTCTAGTTATTTAGATTACCTTAAAGGTACTTGGACTCGTAAATCATCAATTATTCTAATATCTTGAATCCATTTAGGTAATTAGTGAACTACAAACTCAAATACCTTTTAAATAATTCAAATAACTAAAGCAATTTGAGTAGATTTTAAATCATTCGTCAGATTTTTCAATCCAAACATACCCTAATAGGATTGGAAATGTTAATGGTGTCTGCGAATGGAGAAATTCTAGTGTCATAGAAGACAAAAGGATTGTTGGGAGACCTAAGAATATTTAGCTGTACTAATCATTGCTGTACAAAGATGAGGAAAGTTATCCTTTAAGCCAAAATTTACTTTGAACACTCATTTTTTCGTCCAACATTTTTGCTAGCCTATTCAATTGAGCTTAATCCTAAAACGATGCAAGTTCTAAACATTTTCATTTGAAAATAAACCAAACACGACAAAGAGAAATGTCGAACAGTAGGGCCCTCTGTCTCTCTCTCTCTCTCTCTTTGTTTTCAAGTCAAAAAGCTGTTATGGTGTGGTCTATGTTCCCCCTCTTTTAGAGTCATTTGGCTGTGCTTTTGACTGGCTTTTAGCCGAATGAATATGGCTTACAGTAATGGAGATGGCTTTCTCAATAGGACTTGAATCATTCTCTTCAATGGATTTATATGACCCTCCACAATTTTTTTGTGATGACTATTGTCTAATTTTTATGTTTTATATGTAATTTACATTTAACTTTTATGGAATTCATTAAATTCTAATTCAGCACTACTGATTGGTTGGATTTCGTTTAAAGCCCACCCCAGATTTAAATTCTAATTCTCTTGTTCAGTTATCCCTTTTTCTTTCCTCTATAGCTTGGAAACAATCATTTAGCTTGTCTTTTCCACTACAATGTTTTCAATTATTTCAGCTTCAAGTTTGTCCAGATTGTGCTAAAGTAGACATTCATGGTCCCACTCTTCAGTACGCAATTCATTTCAATTGAAGTGTAACAAAATACAAGACAGAGTAGATATTTTCATCAGTATACTGTATACCAACTTGCTCACAAGCTGAACACACCAAATTTCTAAATTTGTTTCTGGAAGATGAATTCTTAGGCCAAATTCTTCAGATCCATCTCAAATCCAGAAATTCAATTTGTTTTCTGTTGTTTTGGGCTGAATAGAGAATATATGCAAGTAGGGACAAAATTTTAGCATAGAAATACAAAAAAGTTAATCGATCAGAGAGATTGATCTATATGTAGTAGAAAATTTTGGACATGATGGCTTCTGCCACTGGTGCTGGTTCTTCAAGCTTGGATCGCCTTGATTCTGCACTGGGAGGCATAAAGTATCCCTCGGAGATCCTATCAAAACTACGGCTGAGGAGATTGCCCAGGAACTTATTCGTTTCCGTGAAGAAATGATGGTGAATGATGACCAGGTAAAAGATGAAGAATTCCTAAACGAACTGGCCCTTGATTGTGCAACAAAAACCAAGCTCTTGATTGCTGAAGTTGAAGAAGCTCTCGACCATTTGTACTTGATGTGGTCAGGAGGGATCAGCAGCAGCAGCTCATTCCGATTCCAACTCCCCTCTCTTGATTGCAATGATTTACTTGAATATGTATTATCAACCATGTCCCCAATCCCAAGTTCATGGGTTTCCATCTCAACTTCCTTATGGCTCTCTGCTGTGCTGAGGTGGTTGCGATTAAGGATTTGGTGGGGAGCTTTTGCTGCCGTGTCTTCTCTGGTAAACGTGGACATTTTCGAGATGAGGTGTTTTTCCTATTAAAACTTTTTCTCTACACCACTTCTGTACTAGATGAAGTTCATTTCAGAAACTCAGGTTCGTTTGGATTAGTATTTTTGAGACATTTTTATAAAATTTTACTATAGAAATATATATAAAAAAAATTGTAAATTAATATATTATATGAATAAAATATTTTTTAAAATTATTACATATTATTATAATATTATATTTAAAAATTTTATTTTAAAAAAAATGATTAATCCAAACGGAACCCCGCAGCTTGTTTCGAGGCTTATGCCTTCCCCGTGTAGTCACCCACTTCTTTAGAAATGTCCACGTACATTAGAAACGTCGAACACGCGTAGAAAAGGTCCACGTTTTCATCCATTATTGACGTACACGGTACACAGCCTTTGCTTTGCGTCCTTTATTTATTTATCAAAGCCCTCCCACCTTTTCCTACTTCATCATTTTCTCCACAGATAATAGAAAAAATCTTTCCTTCCCGTTTGCTCTTCCCCCCTCCTCTTGGCCGGCCGCCTATCTTGTTTCAGAAGAGGCCAGACTATTCTTCATACTTTCGTGTAAATAACAGTCCTCGGTGTTCTGAGTTACTTACGAAGATTTGTCTTCTCGAGGCAGAGCTTTTCCTTTTCCTTCAGTATGTTTCCTGATTTTGAAGATGTCATGGACAAATGTAGACAAATCCCCAGAAGACTGTGCAGATATCCCCAAAAGTTGTTGGCGCGGATTGAATCAACATTCAAGGATCATGAGTTATCTGTGGTGAAAGACTCACTTCCGCTGCTTCGTATTCGGATTGAGACGTTCAAGGGAGAGTACTTTCTGAAGAGGCTGTTACTTCTGAAGAGCAGGAATGATGAAAGGCTTATGGCTCATCAGAAAGATCAAATTAAACTTTTCGTTCAGAAGTTCGAGTGTATCGCACTAATTCTCTCAGATGAAAGAATTAAGGACAGAAAGGACGTATTAGGAGCAATTGGAGAAGTTTTTCAGAGGCTGTCATATTTTCCTTACTTCCTCATCACACAAGATGAAATGACCAACCCTTCATATCCTGAGCTGTTAGATAAGGAGACACATTTGATCAAGGCAAAGCTCATGGATCTTATTCCTAAATTTCCGAAGTTTAATTTCCCGAAAACTTCCAGACTGAAGTTCCTTGATTTTCTTGGAAGGAAGCTCAGGGAGCTGCTGAAATATAATTCTGCATCAACTGCATTGGCGAAGCTCCACATGGAAGAGATTCAAGTACACCTCCAGAATTTTTCACAGTTGGAGGACATTGAGGAGAATCCAAAGATGGAAGATCTCGTTGACCGATTCACTGATTTGGCATATAAGGCGGAGTACATAATTGATTCAATAGAGGATGATGCTCAATGGCAGCATTTCGTCTGGTTGGACAATGTGCTGGATGAGTTAAGACTTCTTAGCGAGAAGGCCAGAGGAATTCATTTGACAACCCCTGATATGGAAGTCCAAGATTCCAAGAATGTCACCCAGGTTTCAGTTGACAAGTTATCAACAAAAAATACATCAGCAATTGACGAAATTGTGGTGGATCTCAGTAACAGAGAAAATGAAATTCTCAACCAGCTGACTAGAGGATCCTCAAAGCTGGATATTGTTTTTATTGCTGGAATGCCTGGTTTAGGCAAGACAACGTTGGCGAGGAAGGTGTACAGCAGTCTTAAAGTCATGCGTCACTTTCATCTTCGTGCATGGTGCTCTGTTTCCCAAGAATATGAGAAAAGGAGATTGTTGCTCGAAATTCTAACAGGGATTCATGGGCTTACGGAAGAGATTCGCCAAATGAGGGATGAAGATCTCCAAGATAAATTGCGTAAGTTGTTACTGAAAAACAAGTATCTCGTAGTTATGGATGACGTTTGGGGTATTGGAGCTTGGAATGACTTGAAAAACTCATTCCCAGATGATGCAAATGGAAGTAGAATTCTGTTCACCAGTCGCCTCCACAGAGTGGCCTCGGAAATTAAACCAGACAGTCCTCCTCTTTCTCTTAGCCCTTTTTCTCAGGAGGAAAGTTGGCAGTTGTTAGAAAAGAAGGTATTCAAGGAAGAATGTTGCCCCAGTGAGCTGCTGGGAGTCGGAAAGGACATTGCTTACCACTGTCAAGGATTGCCTCTTGCTGTTGTTGCGGTTGCTGGTATACTGAAAACGACAGAAAAAAGCCAAAATTCGTGGAAAACAATCTCAGATAACTTGAGCTCACAAATAATTCATAATCCCGAAGCTCGGTGCAAAGAAGTCTTAAATCTCAGCTACAAACATTTGCCGGAGTATCTTAAATCATGCTTTCTATATTTGGGAGTTCTTAATGAAGACAGAGATATTCTTGTGAGCAAGTTGATACAGTTTTGGATCGCAGAAGGTTTCATACCAGAAGCTAAGAAGGGCTTTGAAGATGTGGCCGAGGCTTTCTTGATGGATCTAATTGACAGAAGCTTGGTGATAATCTCCAAAAGAAGATCCAACGGAAAAGTTAGAGCATGCCGCCTCCACGATCTTGTCCTTGATTTCTGTAAGTCTAAAACCGAGGATGAGAACTTCTTTCAGCTGATAACCAGGTCTGATAATCCATATGCTTCTTTTCCTAGTACAGATTATGGTTTCGAATTTGATTTTTACCATCATTCATCTCCCGTGTCATTTGCATCCTATCGGTTGGCTATATCTTTGAAGAGAAACCAGTTTGTTGAATCAAAACCTTCTGGCTTGGCCACCCGTTCTTTGGTTTTCTTTGCTTCTACAGATTCAGAACCCAAACGCCCTTATGACATCTCATTCATTTGGCACAACTTCAAATTGCTTAGAGTCTTGGATTTTGAATGCTTCAATTTGGGTATTTCATTTCCTGTAGAAATTGGAATTCTGGTACAATTGAGATATTTAGCGGTTGGAGGCTATTTGAAATCCATTCCACAGTCAATAGCCAACCTCAGGAAACTGAAAACTCTAATTGTTAAGGGATTAAGTGGTAAAATCACCTTACCAAATACTATCTGGCGCATCACAAGTTTAAGGCATCTTCATGTAAGTGTCCACGTTGCTTTGGACTCGGATGCTGAAGAGCTTGGTGATAGCTCCATATTAGAAAATCTGGTCAGTTTTTCCTGCCCATCTCTTTCTTGTGGTGAAGATGCAGAAAGGATTATAAAGAGGCTTCCAAATCTTTGCAAACTTAGTTGCATATTCTATGAATCACCAGATTCTTCCACGAACAGCAATCATTTTCCGAGATTGAACTGTCTCACTCACTTGGAGTCACTCAAGATATTCTACTATGGAGGCCCTCTTAACAATGGTGAGTTCAGCCTCCCTTTGAATCTAAAGAAATTGACTTTATCAAACTTTCGCCTTCCATGGAGTCATATCTCCGTGATTGGAAGACTGCCAAACCTGGAAGTCCTTAAGTTACGTTGTGGTGTCTTTGAGGGGAAAATATGGGACGTTGAAGAAGAGTTTCAGAATCTTAAGTTCTTGAGCTTAGACAATTTGAACATTGCTCAATGGAATGCATCTTGTGATGATTTTTCCAAGCTTGAAAGACTCATCTTACAAAATTGCAAAGACCTTGAAGAGATTCCAGAGGATTTTGCAAACATATATACATTGGAGATGATTGAAGTACATTGGTGCAGTGAATCGGCGGAAAAATCAGCAACTAAGATTGGAGAAGAAACTGAAGATATCAAAGTCCTTATCAGGAGTTCAAATTTGAGTTCATGAGCACGATTTGGATTACGCTACTTATTCTTCCACCGTCTTGTAAGTTTTTTTAATGAATTCCAGCTACTTATGAATTCCACCATTCTTTCTTGAGATGATATCTCTTGTATTTCTATTTGCTTCAAGAACTGATGAAGCTAGTCGAAAACTACTTAATCTGCTGTTTCATAAATTGCTGTCCTCTCGAAACTCATTTCGCGTTGTTGTCTTAATCCTAGTGCTAACTTGGATTTAAATTTGTTAGTACTGTTAATTGCTAATTTTGCAACGGACCGCTCGTAGCTTCTTAAGCTAGGATTTTGATTTGGTAAATCATGTTTGAACTTGAACCTGAAAGCATTTTCTTTGCCTTAGATATTTTGGGGAATTGGTGCTCAAAGGAATGGAGGTTCAGGTCTATAACTTGAAGACTACTCAGCTGAAACTTTGGAGGGTCTCGTTCACCATAAGCAAGAATTTGTTGCCAAGCTTTGCTTCTCATTGGAACCTTCTAATTTTGTATTCTAGATTATGTTTTTGAACTAATGTAGCAATCTGACTCTGAATTTTATGTTGAATTCATGATGAACTGATGAAGCTGGGAGCCACTAGATGCATTATCAATGCTTATTTGATTTGATGAAACTGGAATGCGATTGCTTGTTATTGTCAAAGACCAACTTTTTTCACCCTTGGTTTTGTGTTTGATTGTACTCAATGGTGATCACCTTTTTATTTATTTTTTATCTTGTTCATCATGGAATATTGAGGAATTTGTTGGCATGTTTGGTGGATTTTTTGGATTGGATAATGTGTGTTGGGACCAATGGCCTTGAAATTAGAGTACACAAGTCCGTCAACACCAGTGCCCTCAATGTAGTACTGTCCAAGTTTGCTGGAGAAATTGGGGAATAGTACTTTTGATGAAGGGCCTAATTCTTGGTCTAATATTTGGCCCAACACATTCGGATTCCAAATATTAATCGAATTTGATATTAAATCCAAAAGGTATATAATGATGAAACAAAAGAAGGTCAAAAAATTTCTAAAAAATGGTTATCATGGAATTCAAAATTCAAATTTAGTAAGTTTTTGATTTCCCAACCAATTCTCATTTCTGGGAGTGCTCTGACTCTATAACAAAAGGACTCAAATCTGGGAAATATCAGAATGAGTTTCTTCCTAAAAGTTTTCGTGCTAGGAAGTTTGTTCTCAGCGGGTACACTTTGTGTGTACATTTCTGGCTTGTGTGTCTAAACATACTTTGACCTCGTAACAAAGACAGCCAACTCCGAAAGTTGTGCACAGGGTTTATCTACTTTAGCAATGATTGTATTACTTGCTTATATCATTTTAAAAACTATTGCCATTGATTGTCACGGCATGCCCTTTGTAAGTTTTAGGGCAAATTACAATTTACCCCACTATAGTTTAGTATTTTATTATATAACCTCTCTATAATTTCAAAAGCTATACATAACTTTATCATAGTTTGGATTAAAATGTTAAAGTGACGGAATTGACAATTCATAACGGAGTCAACTAAAATGTCAAAAATATTCCTATATAAAATTAAAAATTATTTATTAACCACAGGGGGTTATGTATATATATTGAAAATCATAAAAGGGTTATATAGTAAAGCACTAAAATATAAGAGAGTTATATGGTAAAATATAAAATCATATGAGGTTAGAGTGTCATGCATATTATGTTTATATATTTTGGTCATTTAAACCATTTCAATTTTTAAACAAGGATAATTTCAATATTTTCATAGGTTCCATTACTGATGATCATTTCCGTTACTTTGACACTTTAATCCAAATTATGAAGAGGTTCTATATAGTTTTTAAAACTAGAGGGGGGTTATGTGAAAATTAGCTATACCACAGGGGGATAAAGTGTAATTTGCCCTAAGTTTTATTTGTATGTGCCCGCACAATTGTTTAATTGTGAATATGAACCCAATGAGAAATTATACAAACTTAGTGTTATGACAAACATGCTAAGAAGCCACTTCTAGATCGAGTGTGTATAATTTTCAAGTGTATTGGGGCTCAGTATTGAGTTCAGTGGCTGTCAAGGAGGTATCGGACCAATGATCGAGCCAGAATCCACTCCAACACACAAAGTTGTAAGTTCTGAATTGAAGCCTCTTACTCCTTTGCCACTATGCCATACCTCATTGGTTCAATATGACTTGATTTTGTGACTACAAGTTGATTCAGCTGCTACAACCGGTTGCTAGCAAAACATTAATTACTATCAAATGTTAAGCAGCCAACAAATTCTAAAAGAGTATTTGGAAGATAACAAAAGTTTGTACCAGAGGCATCGTGTTGACACTCTTACCATAAAGCAAGATTATATTTCTAGCAATATATCATGAGTCAAATAGCAAAGGATTTCATTTTAACGTTTCCATTTCTTCTTTGTCACTTGCATTTGCAGAAACAAGGCTTTCCACATAGATGGTTGCACCTGAGCAATATTCCATGTTCATAACCTTCGGGTAACTCAACGAAATCCACAATGGCATGGGATTGCGAGGACAGAAACTTGGAAAATGAAGAACCTTAGTCCAGGACTCTTTCATTTCATACGCCTTTAACAGCCATAAATCCAGAGTACCTGAATTGTGATACTCATAAGTCACACAAAGGCATCTTCCCAATGCTCCTAGTGCTGGAATTCAAGCTCCTTCTCCCCTAGTCGGAAGCTTCACTTTTCTGTACTTTGCTTCAATCAAATCAAAAGAAATAATCCCTCTGTCCTTGTCACCACTATATGTTGGGAATTTTGCAATGAATTAGCAAATATTGTGACAAGAATTGGCTTCAAATTGTGATAGATATCACTTTCCTTTAGACTTTATTTGTCCGGTATAACGTGCAATAACCTTAGATAATTATCCTTTAGGATAAGATGGAGTTTGTTTGTCTTAAACTCTTACACAAAGTAAGACAAACCCCTTGTGAACTAAGGAGTGCTTTTGAGAGAGTACACAGTAATAAGAAAGTGATTTTCTGCAGCAAACTACTCTCTACTTGACCTCTTTATATAGGAAAATTGTTTTAAAAAACAAAAGAACTCATTAAATACTTGTATGAATAGATTCAAAGTATTGTGTACAAATTCATGCACTTTAATTCATGCATCTCATGATCTTAAGATCAAAACATGAATCTATCCTTTCATTCAAGAATTCCCATATGTATAAACACATTTATAAATGAATGTACATTTTAAAAACATTCATAATACTATACATGTACCAAAAACATGAATGAATATACATTAATTACATGTATGTACATCATACAAATTTTGAAAAGTTTCCAACACTATATCCAGCCCAATGGAGCTTTCCATTAACATATTTTCCCCAACTATAGAAAGGCAAAAGTCCCGGAAAATCATCAATCCTCCTCCAAGTATCAGTCTTCATACTGTAAACCTTGGTCTCAATCTTCGCAAGATCAAGAGCATGAGAAATGTCTACCACATTATAGTCATCATTAGTCGCGTCATACCCAAAGCCGTACATTGTGTAGCTGCGCTGCATCCTTGTAAAACTGAATCAAGCAGTTTCTTGGATTTTCTGGTAGATGGGTTCCATATGTATTTCTGATTCATATCCATGATAATGCAAATCAACCCATTGCAAGAACCTACAATTGTAGTTGAAATAGGAGTAGTTGTGACAGGAGAGTCCTTGTTGGCTACATGAGTAACTGGCTCTTGCGGTAAAGAATGAAGCGAGCAATGCTTAAAAATAGAAAGTGAGCCAGCACAATGTGCAATGAACCTATGATGGCTATACTCTTCGTCGTTAGAAGATTTTCTGAGATCAGTTCTGATGAAATGAGGGCTTGAGATTATAGAAAGCCATAATTTTGAAACACACTTGAATTTCAACAGACTCTTGACTCGAAGCTGTGAAAGGATTTCAACAATGAGGTCGAAAGGAATTTGCGTTGGTTCATGGAGTGTTTGGTACATCTCTTTATCCATCGCTCTATGGTGGAACAGATGAGGAAGGAATGTGAGGTATGCAGGTGAAGACATGAAATGGTTCCCTTTTAAAGAAGCAATTTAAGAAGATAATTCCCAAAAAAAAAAAAACAAAGGAAGGAAAGCCATTAGTGTTTAGATGTAATACAACGTATACGAACATACGGCCTTTGGGGAGAAGTTATTCAACGTATTCTAATTCTTGCAAAATATATACTATTGAACATTAGATGGTATCCGTCTATTTAAAGATAGGTTTGCCAACAAATTGCTTTATTTCTTTTAAGATTCTTTAATTTTTTTTGTTGTCCCTTTCAATAGCAGTTTTATTCAGTTGAAAGATGATTTAAGTACTAAGGTTTATTAAGACAAAACAAGTTTCAGTTCTTCAATATTGGTAACTTAGTATATTAAAAATTGTCAAATATTGGTGCTTTACCTTCTCCGGTAAGACAATTGGGATTACAACGTTCTAAATTTGCTAATTCGAAGAAGGCCAAAAGATGTTTCAAAAGCATCTTTTCCCTTTCTCTCGTCAGCCAGCCTCCTGTCGACAGCTCCATTCCCTTACTTCTGTTATTGCTATGATCCTAAAAATTTATAAACGTTTCGTTCATTTTATTAGTATAGGTATTCTATGGAAATAATAATTTCTTTAGGGCACTGGTGAATATCGGATGGAAAACATTAATATGAAGGCAGGATTTTACTTTTCTTTTTTAAGTCTTGAAGGCAGAAGTTAACAAATGAGAGAACATGAATAGAGGGGGCCAAACTCTGATTTTTAAATGACCTTTTTGTATAGAGGGGCCAAGGATGGATGGATTTTTTTTGTTTGGGGGGGGGGGGGGGGGGAGGTTGGTGGTGGTGGATGGGGAGGTGCAAGGTGCATTTGCCCTCCCTCTCCCAAGTTTAGATAATTATGTTTTTCTCTCCTTAAAATTTTGAAAAATACCTATGTATTTTAAAACATTTGCTGCTCCAAAATTTTAAGAAAATGTTTGGACTACATAGCGGTTAATATCGCAACGGATCTTCTATCCCACACTCTGTGCTATTCTCTGTCTCACTTTTTATTATATTGCTATTTTTCCTTCATAAACATCATATTTTAGTTCTTTTTTAGTATTCTTAAGACCCAATAACTATAAATTGGGTAATACACAAAATTTAACAAACTCAAAAAATCAAAATGCATAAAAAATGAGATTTTTATGAATTTTCTGCTATATTTTTTAATTTCTATTATATATCACTTTTTTAAACTGTTGTAATTATTTTTTACTCAATTAATAGTTATTGGGTCTTAAGAAAACTAAAAAAGAATTAAAATATGATGTTTATGAAGGAGAAACAGCAATGTAATAAAAAGTGAGATAGAGTGTGACACAGAGTGTGGGACAAAACATCTGTTGCGGGTTAATATGGCGTTACTAATGTTTCAAATTTATTCTTCTATCTTTGTGCATCCCAAGGTCCCCAACGCAATCCCGCAAAAGCACACCTTTTATTCACCATAACTAATCAAGTTTTTTATCCTTGAATTTTTAAAATTCTAATACGATAAGACGAATATAGCTATAAATTGAAAAAAATAAGTACTAGAAGTTACAAAATTTAAACTTGTGCAATTATTTTAGTTTAAAAAATGGTTTCTTCAGAAAAAAAAAAAAGAAAATTATTTGGCAATTTTGGAATTCATAGATAAACTAGAGCTCAATTTTAATTTTAGAAAAGTGAAATAGCAAAATAATAATTCTATACAAAAATAGGGCTAGCTTTGAATCTTTAAAATAACTTTAATTTTTTTTGAAACATAAAGATTGCTCTA
Organism: Coffea humblotiana; assembly: GCA_023065735.1. Taxonomy (NCBI): domain Eukaryota; kingdom Viridiplantae; phylum Streptophyta; class Magnoliopsida; order Gentianales; family Rubiaceae; genus Coffea; species Coffea humblotiana. The sequence goes on from CM041210.1 coordinate 27,723,474, forward strand.
AAAGCATCAATTTTGAGTTTATGTTAAAAGTGTTTTAATAGTCAAAAGCTCTACCCCTTTAATTCAAGAATTTATGCTCACCAAATAAGTTGAAAGTGTTTTTATCCTCCAAAAACACATTTGCTGAGCAAAAGTATGGCAACTCCAAATGAGCCTTAGTTCTTAGGCTCATTTGGAAAAAGTGTTTAAAAACACTTTAGACACCTTAGTCTCAAAATATGATTGTTGACAATATACCACTCTTATCATCTCTTGCATATTTGCGTGCACAACTTGTTCAATCTCAACACACCAATTGCCTTAAGATCAAAACATATCAATGTAATTTGGATTCTCAAAATATCCAGTACGAACAAAAGCTAACCTCCTAAGGGTACATATGTTAAGAAGGGCATAGATCCTTCGTGAGTCCAACACTTGCTCAGATGACCTTAACTAACACTTGACATGGGTTCAACCTCCCTAAAATTTATTTAGAATTCACAACCACCCAAAATATCAACTTGGGTTCACAACCTCCTCAAATACAATAAAAATTTTTAAAAAATACTCTAAAAGGTAATCTAAAAATTAGTTTAATTTTTTTTTAAAATTTTTAAAAATATCTTAAAATATATTTTAGAAACTCTTCTACTCTTAAATATCCCAAAATAATTTCTAAAAATATCCCAAAATATACTCTAAAAACTCTGCTACAGTAAAATTTTTCAAAAACACCCCCAAAAACATCTAATCCAAACGGAGATTCCAATTATTATACCAAGTGTGCACAATGACAAAAATGTACACATAATCCAGATAATAAATTGCAACACTTAATAGGGACGATTTAACACAATTCACAAGCAAACGACATGTCTAATAAGGGACCAGTTCACACATAAACCAGCATGGAATAGGGCTAAAAATTACTTCTTAAAACAAAGTATATGCTAAGAGAAAAGAGTTTTCGGGGAAATATTTTCTCTATTTCATACGAATGATGCAATGGCATGAGATCTATACATAGGCTTATAACAGGCTAAGATTCAATAAATCTGGATAAATAAGGAAAATGGTAATTACCTATTTAATCCATATCTAGCACCTGATTGATATATAATTTAAATTCAAAAAATTAGATAATTATAATTAGCTCAACACTACCCCTCAAGCTGATGCATAGATATCCCTCATGTCAATCTTGCCAGATGAGTTGTAGAAATTCGTAATCCGCACCGTTTTGATAAGTATATTAGCTAGTTGATCTTTAGATTTTACAAACGAAAACCTTATTATCTTATCTTCTAAGTTTTGTTTGATGAAGTGCTGATCTATTTCTACACGTTTAGTTCAAGCATGCTGAATTGAATTATAACAAATGTTGATGACAATTTTATTATCACAAAACAAATCCATTTCAGAAGTTCTTTTTAAGTCGAAGTAGTTCACACACCCCTTTGTCATTCCTCTAAATTCAGCTTATGCACTAGACAAAATCACCACCTCGTGTTTCTTGCTTCTCCTTGTGACTAAGTTGCCACCGGCAAATGTAAATGTAAAGTAGCCTAAAGTTGATTTTCGATGGTAGGGTCTCCTATCTAATTGGTAGGGTCACTGTGTAAGAAAGCATTTTAAACTGAGTTTACTGTTGACTAAATCAAGATACATTCATCACATATGATTGATTGCATATGAACTCTGAGCCCCATAATTTAATACTAGTTGATTGCATTTGAACTCCGAGCATATTTTTGTCGGTTGCTGCTTTTTGAAATTATTTTCATCAACATACTTTATACTAACTTGCTCACGCGCTATGGCCAACACCTAATAATCTGAGCACATTATTTTCTAAATGTGTGTTTTTTTTAAGATGAATTCTTAGGCCGAATTCTTCAAATCCATCTCAGATCCAGAAATTCAATTCAGAGTGGGTGGCTGATATTGATAATAGCATGTACGCTATAGTTCCTTCTGTTTTGGAATGAGTACAGAATATATGCAAGTAGGGACAAAATTTTAGTATAGAAATAAGAAAGTTATTGATCAGAGAGATTGATCTATAGTAGAAAATTTTGGAGACGATGGCGTCTACCGCTGGTGCTGGTTCTTCAAGCTTGGATCGCCTTGATTCTGCACTGAAAGGCATAAAGCATAGCTCGATCATCCTAGCAAAAGTCACAGATGATTGGGAATTTTTGAGAAAAGTTTGGAAATCTGCTCAGAAGGGGATTGATGCCACTACAGATGAGGAGAAGAAGAATATGCACATCTGCTTCAAGATTGAAGCTACAGCTGAGGAGATTGTCCAGGAAATTATTCGTTTCCGTGAAAAAAAGATGGTGGATGATCACAGGGTAAAAGACGTAGAATTCCTAAACGAATTAGCCCTTGATTGTGGGGAAAAAACCAAGCTTTTGATTGCTGAAATTGGAGAAGCTCTTGACCATTTGTACTTGATGTGGTCAAGAGGCGGAGGCGGCGGCGGCGGCTGCAGCAGCTCATTTGTACTTGATCTCGACTTCTGCAAATATTTACTACTACATGTACGATTAGCTGTGTCCGCAATCGGCCATATGGCAGCTAAGCACTGGGGTTGTGAAGATTCTAGTGTAAAGATCCATTTCCGTTCCTTGTATGATAGTATAAGCTACATAGATTATTACCTTGTTCCATCATTTGATGCCCGCAAATTCTTGGGATTTGGAGGAACAACAGATGACGTGCTGCAGCATACTTATCATCGTTATGATGCTCGTGGACTGCCTAGCTTTGATGCTTGCGTTGGCCATGTTTTATCCCTGGTCCTACAAATTGCAAACCGGTGTAGCGATTACTGGTTCAATTGCAAGGCCGGTCGAATCCCAGTGATGAAAGGAGAACTGATTGAGTTCCTGGTCAATTTGTACCGAGAAATTCATCCTAGTAATCCCAAATTCATGCGTTTTCTTCTCGATTTCCTTATGGCTCGCTCCACTGAGAAGGCTGCGGTGGTGAATTTTCTGCACAGTTTTTGCCACTATCTCTTCTTGGGTGAATATGGACATTTTCGAGAAGAGGTGTTTCCCCTATTACAGCTTTTTCTCTGCACCACTTCTATACTAGATGATGAGGACACAGCACCAATTTTCATTCCAGAAATTCATGCTGTGCTAGTAGAGATGGCATCTATATTCGCGTCAACTGGTCGTGTGCTAGTAGAGGTGGCATCTCTTGGGTCTGAGTTACTTACAAAAATTTGTCTTCTCGAGACAGAGCTTTTCCTTGTGGTGCAAATCCATAGCATTAAAAAAAATACAAACGCTTCTTCCATTTGCTTCAGTATGCTTCCTGATTTTGAAGACGTCATGAACAAATGTAGACAAATCCCCAAAAGACTGCGGAGATATTCCGAGAAGTTGCCCATAAAAACAAGATCGGATTGGAAGAAGTTGTTGGCACTGATTCAATCAACATTCAAGGAGGAAAAATCTCTTTATAAGTCATCTATGCTCACGGAAATCACAGCGTCCACGGTGAAAAACTCACTTATGCTACTTCGTTCTAGGATTGTGATTTTCAAGGGAGAGTCATTTCTGATGGAGCCATTACTTCCGACGAGCAGGAATGATGCTAGGCTTACGGTTCGTGAAAAAGATCTCCTTGAACTCTTCCTTCAGAGGGTTGAGTATGTCAGGCAAATCCCCTCAGATGAGATAATTAAGGTCAGAGAGGACGTATTAGGAGCAATTGGAGAATCTGTTAGGAGACTGACATGTTTCTCTTACTATTTCCTTGACACACAAGATAAAATGACCAGCCTTTCTTTTTCTGAGCTGTTAGATAAGGAGACGCATTTGATCAAGGCGAAGATCACAGATATTATTCCTAAATTTCCAAGGTTTGATTTCCCCAAGACTTCCAGTCTGAATTTCATTGATTTGCTATGGAGAAACCTTGGGGAGCTGCTGAAATATAATCCTGCATCAACTGCATTGGCGAAGCACCACATGGAAGAGATTCAAATACATCTCCAATCGTTGAGGTCTTTTCTCGAGAATGTTTCACAGTTATACATTAAGGAGAATCCAGGGCTAGAAGATCTCGTTAATCGAGTCATTGATGCGGCATATAAAGCGGAGTACATAATTGATTCAATTGAGGTTGATGCTCAATGGCAGGACTACTTCTGGTTGGACAATGTGCTGGAGGAGTTAAGACTTCTTAGTGAGAATGCCGGGGGAATTCATTTGACTACCCCTGATGCGGAAGTCCAAGATTCCAAGAATGTCACCCAGGTTTCATTTGACAGGTTATCGAGAAAGAGTACACCAGCTATTGATGAAATTGTGGTGGATCTCAGCAATAGAGAAAATGAAATTCGCAACCAGCTTATTAGAGGATCCTCAAAGCTGGATATTGTTTTTATTAATGGAATGCCTGGTTTAGGCAAGACAACATTGGCGAGGAAGGTGTACAGCAGTCTTAGTGTCACGAGTCACTTCCATCTTCGCGCATGGTGCACTGTTTCCCAAGAATATGAGAAAGGGAGATTATTGCTGGAAATTCTAACAGGGATTCATGGGCTCACGGAAGAGATTCGCCAAATGAGGGATGAAGAACTCAAAGATAAATTGCGCAAGTCGCTACTGAAAAACAGGTATCTCATAGTTATGGATGACGTTTGGGATGTTGGATCGTGGAATGACTTGAAAAACTCATTCCCAGATGATGCAAATGGAAGTAGAATTCTGTTCACCAGTCGCCTCCGTAGAGTGGCCATGGAAATTAAACCAGAAGGTAATCCACTTTCTCTTAGCCTTTTTTCTCATGAGGAAAGTTGGCAGCTGTTAGAAAAGAAGGTATTCAAGGAAGAATGTTGCCCCGATGAGCTGTTGGGAATCGGAAAGGAAATTGCTTATCACTGTCAAGGATTGCCTCTTGCTGTTGTTGCTGTTGCTGGTATACTAAAAACAACAGAAAAAGGCCAAAGTTCATGGAAAAGAATAGCAGATACCTTGAGCTCACATATAATTGATAATCCAGAAGCTCGGTGCAAAGAAGTCATAGATCTCAGCTACAAACACTTGCCAGAATATCTTAAATCATGCTTTCTGTATTTGGGAGTTCTTAATGAAGACAGAGATATTCTTGTCAGCAAGTTGATACGGTTTTGGATAGCAGAAGGTTTCGTACCAGAAACTAAGAAGAAGGGCATTGAAGATGTGGCAGAGGCTTTCTTGATGGATCTGATTGACAGAAGCTTGGTGATAATCTCCAAAAGAAGATCCAACGGCAAGGTTAGAGCATGTCGCCTCCATGATCTTGTCCTTGATTTCTGCAAGTCTAAAACCAAGGATGAGAACTTCTTTCAGCTGGTAACCAGGTCTGACAATCCATACACTTCTTTTCCTAGTACAGATTATGGTTTCGAATTTGATTTTTACCATCATTCATCTGCTGCATCATTTGCATCCTATCGGTTGGCTATATATTTGAAGCGAATCCACTTTGTTGAATCAAAACCTTCTGGCTTGGCCACCCGTTCTTTGGTGTTCTTTGCGTCTAGAGATTCTAAACCAGAACGGCCTTATGAAGTCTCATTCATTTGTCACAACTTCAAATTGCTTAGGGTCTTGGATTTTGAATGCTTCAATTTGGGTATTTCACTTCCTATAGAAATTGGAATTCTGGTACATTTGAGATATTTAGCAGTTGGAGGCTATTTGAAGTCCATTCCACAGTCGATAGCCGACCTCAGGAAACTGAAAACTCTAATTGTTAAGGGATTAAGTGGTAAGATCACCTTACCAAATACCATCTGGCGCATCACAAGTTTAAGGCATCTTCATGTCAATCTCCATGTTGCTTTCGACTCAGATGCTGAAGAGCTTGGTGATAGCTCTATATTAGAAAATTTGGTCAGTTTTTCCTGCCCATCTCTTTCTTGTGGTGAAGATGCAGAAAGGATTATAAAGAGGTTTCCAAATCTTTGCAAACTGAGTTGCATATTCTATGAATCACTAGATTCTTCCATGAACTGCAATCATTTTCCGAGATTGAACTGTCTCACTCATTTGGAGTCACTCAAGATATTCTACTATGGAAGCCCTCTTAACAATGGCGAGTTCAGCCTCCCTTTGAATCTAAAGAAATTGACTTTATCAAACTTTCGCCTTCCATGGAGTCATATCTCCACAATTGGGAGACTACCAAACCTAGAAGTCCTCAAGTTACTTTCTGGTGCCTTTGAGGGGAAGATATGGGACGTGGAAGAAGAGTTTCAGAATCTCAAGTTCTTGAGCTTAGACAATTTGAACATTGCTCAATGGAATGCCTCTTGTGATGATTTTCCCAAGCTTGAAAGACTTGTCTTACAAATTGCAAAGACCTTGAAGAAATTCCAGAGGACTTTGGAAACATATATACATTGGGAATGATTGAAGTGCATTGGTGTGGAAGATCTGCAGAAGAATCTGCAAAGAAGATTGAAGAAGAATATGGAGATATTGAAGTCCTTATTAGGAGTTCAAATTTGAGATCATGAGCACAATTTGGATCACATGCTTGTAAGTCTATTTAATGAATTTCTAGCTACTTGTACAATTGCTCCACTTTTGGATGATATCTCTTGTATTTCTATTTGGTTCAAGACATATAGCTAGTTGAAAACTACTTAATCTGCTGTTTCATAAATTGCAAAGCTATGTAAAATCTGGAAAGGCATTTGCTGTCCTCTTGAAACTCACTGCACGTTGTTGTCTTCCAAATAATCCAGAAGCTCGGTGCAAAGAAGTCACAGATCTCAGCTACAAACACTTGCCGGAATATTTTCAGTAATGCTTTCTGTATTTGGGAGTTCTTAATGAAGACAAAGATATTCTTGTCAGCAAGTTGATACGGCTTTGTGTCGCGGAAGGTTTCATACCAGACACCAAGAAGCGCTTTGACGATTTAGCCAAGGCTTTCTTGATGGATCTAATTGACAGAAGCTTGGTGATAATCTCCAAAAGAAGATCCAATGGCAAGGTTAGAGCATGTCGCCTCCATGATCTTGTCCTTGATTTCTGTAAGTCTAAAACCGAGGATGAGAATTCTTTCAGCTGATAGCCAGGTCTGACAATCCATAAGCTTATTTTACTAATACAGATTATGATTTCGAATTTGATTTTACCGTCATTCATCTCCTGTATCATTTGCATCCTATAGGTTGGCTATATCTTTGAAGCGAAACCACTTTGTTGAATCAAAACCTTCTGGCTTGGCCACCCGTTCTTTGGTGTTCTTTGCATCAACAGATTCGGAACCTACATGCCCTTATGACATTTCATTCGTTTGGCACAACTTCAAATTACTTAGGGTGTTGGATTTTGAATGCATTAATTTGGGTGTTTCTTTTCCTGTTGAAATCGGACTGCTTCTCTTCTTGAGATATTTAGCAGTTGGAGGCTACATGCGATCTATTCCACATTCGATGGCCAACCTCAGGAAATTAGAAAATCTTGTTGTGAAGGGATTGCGTGGTAAGATCATCTTAACAAATATTATCTGGTGCATGACTTGTTTAAGGCATCTTCATGTCAATGTTCATGTTGCATTCGATTCAGATGTTGAAGAACTTGTTGATAGCTCTGTATTAGCAAATTTGGTCAGCTTTTCCTGCCCATCTCTTTCTTGTGGTGAGGATGCAGAAAGGATAATCAAGAGGCTTCCAAATCTTTGCAAATTAAGTTGCATATTCTATGAATCACAAGATTCTTCCACCAGTTACAATCAGTTTCCAAGGTTGAAGTTTCTGTCTCATTTGGAGTCCCTCAAGATCTTTTACTACGGGAACCCTCTTCACAATGCCGAGTTCAATCTGCGATTGAGTTTGAAGGAATTGACTTTATCACGCTTCTGCCTACCATGGACTCATATCTCTGCAATTGGCAGTCTACTAAACTTGGAAGTTCTCAAGTTACTTTCTGGTGCCTTTATGGGGCGAACATGGGACATGATGGAAGACAAGTTCCAGAAACTCAAGTTCTTGAGCTTAGACGCTCTGGACATCGCCGAATGGAATGCGTCTTATGATCATCTCCCCAAACTTGAGAGACTTGTCCTGCGAAATTGCAAAGACCTTGAGAAAATCCCAGAAGATCTTTCTGACATAGCTTCATTGGAAACAATTGAAGTGCATTGGTGTGGACCATCCGTGGAAGAGTCGGCAATTGAGATTAGGAAAGTAACCGGGGACATCAAAGTCCTTATCACGAGTTCAAATTTGAGGTCATAAGTATTACTTGAATCACGTTACTGTATTCTTCCACTCACTTGTAAGTCTATTGATGAATTTCCAGCTACTTATCCAATAGCCCGATTCAATACTGTTAATTGCTAATTCAGGAACTGAACACTCGTAACTTCTTTGTCTAGTATTTTTTGGTGCAGTAAATTATGTTTGAATCTAGTCCCTGAGAGCATCTTTCTTTGCCTTGTTGTAGGTTGAACTTGTGAAAACTCTTGATTTAGATATCCCGGGGTATTGGTGCTCAACGAAAGAAGGCTGAAGTCTATTCTTCGAAGGGTCAGCTGGAACTTCAGATGATTTCATTCACCACAAGAAAGGCGTTGATGCCAAGCTTTGCCTTATATTGGAACTTTCTACTTTTATATTCAATATTATGTTTGTTGAATAATGTACCAACTAATGTAACAATGTGTCTGAATTTGATCGCTAAGTGGCATTTTACTGTTGCATTTTATGTCTAATGGTACTGAGCTGTGCCAACTTGTCATTTCATACAGTTGGTTGTTTTCTGCTGAACCCATGATGAACTGACTGAGCTGGGATTTAATAAATGTTTTATGAATGCTTGTTTGGTAGTACTAAAACGCAATTGCTTCTTGTTACCAATGGCTTTGTGTTTGATCTTACTCATTAGGAAGCTTACTCTATATATATATTTTTTTAATTATTATTTTCAATCGTGTTCATCATGCTGGTCTACGAGGCTTTGAGGGGCAGCTAGGGGATGAGGAAGAAGAGCACCAAACAGTCAAAGTTCTTGAGCTTAGGAAATCTGAACATTGCCCAGAGGATCTCAACAAGCTTGAAAGACTTGCGTCAGGAATTCCAAATACCTTCAGGAAATTCCTGAGGATTTTCCAAACGTATCTGAACTGGGGATGATTCAAGTGCATCGGTGTGAAGAATCTGCAGAAAAGTGAGCAACTAAGATTGCACTTTTTCTATATCTGGGATTTTGCTCTCTTGCTGCAAAGTCTTGATAGAGTCAATCACTCTTTGCCTTATTTGCCTTAAGCTTAAGCAGAAATTTAAGCTCATAACTGTGAAATCACTTAGCATGTACGGGTTCATACTCCAAATAGTTAGAAATCCCCCTGCCTTTCCAGCAGAAAGCTGGTAAAGTAGGAGACTACTTGAAAGCGTGAAAGTAGCCTGTTGCTAAACAGATTGGTCCTGTAACTTTGTCAAAGAAACAAATCAAGGACCTGGATTAAAACTCTAAGCAGTTTGCTCGCAACAACATTTCTCTAAGAATCCGCCGCAATGTTTTTGATGCACCTTCGAATGATCAGGTTGCTTAATATATAAATGTCTAATGCGAACCGGAAACGGCCTACGAGCAGGAAGGCGACTGATAAATGAGGTGAAATTGTTGATGCAAGCGGCAGTTGCGGCGATCTTGCCTTGACGAGAATGTAAGAATCGAACTAATTGTTGGAATATGAATCAAGGCTAAAATTAGAAATTTTTATATCATTGTTAAGCAATATTTTAGTCAAGTCTAAGTTTTTTTAGTAGTTTTATTACGGTCGATTTATTTAGGAAATGATATTTTATTAAGTAATTATTGTAATTGTCAAGACTTATTTACAAATTCATCTAATTATTAGGTAATTATTAGTTCAAAAAGTAAAGAATCGAGAATCTTATTATAATGTTGTTATTAATATCATAGTGTTGATTTATTCATTTTCTCCCACACATATTTATATGTGCGTAAATTAGTCATAACATCTCCCATATATATTTGTAAAATTCTATAATCCTGCACACGTAGTTATTATTAAAACCCTAAATTTCAGTTCTACACTAGTTAATTAGCTAGTGCTCCTAGCAGATTTACAACAAAATTAGCCATGAAAGAATTGGATGAGGTCGAGGTTGACATTCTATAAGGAGAGTTGGTTGAGGTAGCAGCATTATTTCACAAAATCGAAACAAAAATTTTTTTGGGGTAAATTACGAGCCCTTAGCTAGTGTCCTATCAAAATTATTTAGATGGTCATGTGATTACAAATTCAAATTTATTACTTTTTGGGTCACAATAAAATGCAAAAAAAATAAAAATAAAAAGAAAATAAAAATGTCATAAACTGTTCAAAGGGAATCATCACGAAACAAAATTAAATTTGACTTAACAGACCAAGAAAACATCAAAGCACATTTGACTAACAAAATCACCATGGGGTCTGCATATTGGGTGCCAATGCCATCTCACCAACCCAAGGCACAAAGAGTAATAATGCAATTTCATAATCAATCGTATTTCTCCATGATGTCTAAAGAGTAGTCCACGCTCGTTTGTCAACACTCATTTTTCAAATTTACCCAATAACTTACCAAATGAGCAAATCCTTTACCATTCCTTTTGCATGCATAGAGTGCAAAATATTTTTCTCTGGCAACCTTGGACAAATCATAGATCAGCATTGTGGGAGATTAACATTTAAACAAAAAGGCATGTGAATTCTCCGTGTTGATTGGTCAATAAAGCCTCTAAATGGACTGCTATTTATTAAATGTAAACCAAGTTGTTTTGGATTAGTTGTCAAGAAGATTTTTGATTGGTAGAAAAATAGATTGCCCATGTGAAGATCTTGGTATTAGTGAAGTAAATTATTGCTTTCTTCTTATTTGGGTTTCTTGAGTCAGTTTGTAACCAATAAAAAATTATTTTTTTGCAATCCTTTTACTTGAAATGGGCTGCTATTCATTAAATGTAAACCAAGTTGTTTAAGATTAGATGTTAAGAACAAAAATTTTGATTGTTACAAAACTAGGCTGCCCCCTGTGAAGAACTTGGTGTTAGTCAACGACATGGCATGCCCCTTTTTTTATTGTATTTACATAAATAAACTAAGGCGTGACATCTTTTTGGTTGAGTGCAAGCATCATCATCTCAATGATAATAAGAGGAAGGGTAGATAATCCGAGAAGTTAGAAGTCAGATATGTTTATATGTGCCCTCTTCATGTTTGTTTTCTCATATATGCAAATAAAATCTGATTCATCACAATGTAACTTGAACAACTTGCAAACGATTCCCAAATCCCATCAGCAGTAGAAATATAAAAAGAAGGTGATCCTCTTTTGATAGTGAATTGAGCATTAACTTGCTCTTCCACAAACGTATTGTACACTTAAGCATTGGCTTTGGCTTATAAGCAAGAAAAATAGTACATGCTTCCTTCAATAGTCTTCAATCGTTTTGTCAAGTTTCCCTGATATTAAAATTGCGATGACAATAACAGAAATTCCATTGAGACTTTTTTAAGGAGAGATCCAAAACTGAACTAGTCAATTGATAGGATCATTCTACCCCATGAACTAGTCAATTTAAGATTACTTTTTATACTTGAAGTGAATCAATCAATTTCCAATTCCTACATTAAGCTGCAAGAAAACCCATAAAAGCGCAGTAGGTTTCAAAATCTTCACTCGCTTATTCCTTCCTACAAATTGTTTCTTGTGGTTGTTGTTCTGGATATCATTAGGACCTACATATATATCACCTTCTTTGTACTAATATTTTCTGTCTTTATTAGTGCAGCTTACCTTTCCTTTCCCAGGCTTTTCTCCAACTGATCAGATGGGTCGCCTCTTTCTTCTCTCACTTCTTCTCAGCTTAACTCAGCTGTCCTCCGTGCTTGCCTCCACGCTAGGCGACGTTGAATCTGCCTCCATCATCCAAGAGGATCTGTCGTTCAGACAGGTCGTACCATTGGACGATGATGTTGATCCTCTCCTGAACGCAGACCACCATTTCTCACTCTTCAAGAAAAAGTATGGCAAGACTTACTCCACACAGGAGGAGGACGATTATAGATTCTCGGTTTTCAAGGCTAACTTGCACCGCGCTAAGCGCCACCAGCTCCTGGATCCTAGCGCGGTCCATGGCATTACCAAGTTCTCCGATCTCACTCCCTCTGAGTTCCAGCAGCGTCTCCATCTCGGACACTATAAGCAGAAGCGACGGCTTAGTGTCTCTGATGATCCTAACCAGGCTCCTATCCTCCCGACTCGGGACCTTCCCTCTCCAGGCTCTTTTCTTGACTATCGTGATTATGGCGTCGTCACCCCCGTCAAAGATCAGGTATGTACGTGTAATCTTACTCATCCCACTCTATCTTAAGTCACAGCATAACATTTCATTCAATGAATTTGATGGAACTTGGGGTGTTTGTCAGGGTTCATGCCGGTCATCCTGGGCTTTCAGTTCAACTGGAGCGCTGGAAGCAGCCAATGCTTTGGCCAGCGGAAATCTAGTTAGCCTCAGCGAGCAGCAGCTTGTGGATTGTGTCCATAAGGTTTGAGTTTTCTTTCCATTGATTTCTTTTTTTTGGGGGGGGGGGGGGGGGGGGGGGGCACTAATAAACGATAAAGACTATCGAGTAGACAACCTATTTCTGATCAGGACCTAGTTAATCAAGTGATTATATTCTTTCTATCATTGGAACTATCCATATTGCCAAGATGAAAATAAAATTGAATGTCTTTGGGCCTCGATGATAGTTTCGTTACAAATTCGTTGACTGTAAAAGGATAGATGTTGCTAGCTTGAATTCTTCTGCCTCAGTAGTGACAAAGATTGTTTCGATATGCACTTTTGTGACCGTTTAACCGTCAAGTCTAGGTATTTTTATCTTCACTTGTATTGTCTGGTTTGAATAAAGAGCACAGGATGTGATAACATTTGCCATGATCGACTGTAATACTACATAATCTTATCAGTACGTTGGTGTCCTATCCTATATACGTTGTTAAGCACGTTTCTGGATTTCTTGTAGTAAACTAAAACATCCCTTTTTAACAGTAGATGTATTTAGGGGTGCTTTTAAAACTAAAAACTTTTTTGAGGCATTTTTAAAAAAATTTTCTTGTCCACCCCTACCACAAACACCCACCACCCTCTTTGGACCCCACCTCCAGCCACCACTGCCACCCATCTCTCCACATCACCATCTATCGCGACCACCGCTCCTCCCTCCTCCTTCCCTACCACCACCCCACCCGCTTCCCTCTTCTTCTTCCTCGCCCTCCTTTCTACTTCCTCCTTTTCTTTCTCTTCCTCTCCTCCTTCTTCCTCTTCCTTCTTCCTCTCCCTCGCCTCTCCCACACCTCCCCTTCCCCTTCTTGTGACCAGTCTGTTGGGGATTGTTGCAGCTTTTTATGTAATACATATGCCAACCCTTAAGTTTCGTTTTATAAGTAGAATTCATTATGAAATAGAAATTGATTTGGAAAAATTTTATGTTTTATTTTTCATATAAAATTTACTGGAAAATTTTCTAATCAAATCTATTGACCATTCTCTATTATGAGATTTGGGCATTAATTATGCCATAGTCTTAAAAATTTTGACTAAGTTCATATATATCAACCTTCTTAAACTTTATACATTCAATGTCTTAGACATAACATGACATTAAACAAGTTGCGCATAGGAGTAATTGTAACTTATTGGAGAACCTTATTCAAGGTCCGTTTGGGGTTGTAATAATTTATTGAAAAATACTTCACTAATGGAGTTTTTAATAAAAGCACTTATTAAGTATTTAAGTGCTTTTAAATATATTATTTGGATACATAGTTTACTATGTACTTATTGTATTGAATAATGTGTAATTTGAAAATTTTTAAATACATTTATTTCATTATTTAGTTCATAATATGGGATAAATTGATTTAATTTAATTTTTTATTTTTTAAATTCCAAAAGATATTTTAAAAGTACCATATTTGAACTTTTGCTAAAAGTGCTTTTAACATAAAAAATCCTACTCCCAATTTTATGGGATGATACTTACCAAATACCTTAAAAGCACTTTAGCATCCAAAAGTATTTTTTTACCAAAAGTATCATAACCCCAAATGGGGTCTCAGTAGCAAATGCATGTATCAGTGCATAAGATAGTCATACAGAATATACATGCACCTATCTTTAGGTCAAACCCCTTATAATCATTTTATTTTCTTTTTTTTCATGATGTTACTCATTTCAAAAGATACATCCAAAGGTGGATATTGCTACTATATATTGAGTTCGAGATTAATATTGATAGAATAAGTGACCCTTTATGACTACATTATGTTCCCAAGATCTTTTTTATTCTTTTTGCTGCCATTCATGTAATATCAGCTTTACGATTTTGGATAAATTACACTTTATCCCCCTATAGTTTAGTACTCTATATAACCCTCCTACAGTTTCAAAAATTATACATAACTCCCTCGTAGTTTTGATTAAAGTATCAAAAGAACGGAACTTGTACTCGGTAATGGAGTTGTCTAAAAATGTCAAAAATACCCTTATTTGAAGATGAAAAATTTTCGTTAACCACAGGGAGTTTATGTATAGATTTTGAAAACTATAATAGGGTATGTGGTAAAGCACTAAACCATAAAGGGTTAAAATGTCATGCATATTATGTTTCTATATCTTAACCACTTTAGTCATTTTATTTTCTTAAATAGGATAATCTCAACGTTTCAGATGGTTCCATTACAAAACACCATTTTCATCACTTTGACACTTTAATTAAAATTACAACGAGTTTACGTATAGTGCTAAACCACAGGGGATAAAATACAATTTACCCTAAAATTTTATCTAGGAGAATAAACTTATTGAAGTAAACTTCCATCTTGAGTATAATTTTACAAATAGATTTCAAAAATTAGTAAAGAACAAGAAAGAAACTTTAGCAGGATAGTTTAGAAACTAAACATGAATTGGAAAACAAAATTAATGAAAACATACTTTATTAGTTTTATAGTTCTTGAGGTCATATATACAACACCTTTGGTTTCATTTGAGAATTGTCGTTTTCCAAAGTAAATTTTCTTATGGAATAAAATTAAATTTATAAGATTAACAAGATTCATTTAAAATCGTAATATGTAATTTAAAACTTAATCCGAACTAAGATTAACATGCAACGTGAAACGCATGTCCTCTGGTGCTAGTATGAAGAAATGAGGAAATCATATTAACACAAAAAAAAAAAAATGAGGAAAGTCAGGTATTGAGTTCGTTGAGGTGGTTATAATGATCTGCATTTTATTAGTCTTTTAATTAGCTTAAGGTTGAATTTATTTAATTAGTTTTGGACTTAGATTATGGCTCAGAGGAAAATAAAACAAAAAATGGGGCCTAGGGCTGACTGAATTTCAAAAAAAAAAAAAACAACCGGGCCAATGCCCACTTTCCCGCCCAATTCAACAAAAAAAGGGCCTTATGGCAGAAATTTTCAAGGATAAAAAAAAAAGAAATTATGGAGATTTTGGATAATGCCTTGAATATTCTAGAAGACTATTAATACAAGTAAATTCTTTTGTCCGACATCGGAAGAACCAAGTGAGTTCACTCCAACCAATGCCTACAAATACCTTAAGTTAGAACGTACCCTCAGTATTGATTCTTCTTCTCTAGGACTCAATAAGCAAGAGAGAGAAAAAGAGGAGAACAAATCAAGGAGGAAAGAAATAATGAGAATTCCAGTTGTCAAGTGGTAGAGTAAGAAAAGGAGACCTATGGAAGTTTCTTCCAGTCTAAGAATTTTTAATTCATGTATTATTATGTAGTTTATTCAAGTGGGAATTCAAGTGACCCTACGATCTTACATACACTATGAGAAGCCAGTTTAGAGCTATTGAGGTTTCTTTTGTTTTAAGAATTTTTAATTCATGTATTATTATGTAGTTTATTCAAGTGTGAGTTACACTAGGAGGCGTGGGTTTCTTTTGGTTTAAGAATTTTTAATTCATGTATTATTATGTAATTTATTCAAGTGTGAGTTTAAGTGATCCTACGATCTTATATATACACTATAACATATGTGCAAAAATTAAATTTCAAATTCAAATTTTACGTAAGTGTCATTCATCCAATTCTAACAGTGTTTTAATTCATGTATTTTATTCAAGTATGAGCTTAAGTGACCGTACAATCTTATATACACTGATAGCATAAACACTATGATATATGTGCAAATTTTGGATTTCAAATCCAAATTTTACATAGTTATCATTCATCTAACACTGACAATGTATACACTATCAGTATTAGAAAAATTAATCATTATTCAAATATATTTTGTATCAAAGCATCATGGAATATAGGATCAAGATACATGTTTTATTAAGAACACATGAACTAGGGTTTTTGAAGGGGAAAAGGGTTTTGACAGATTTGCACACAATTTTGTTAAATTTGTTTGGACAAACTTAGAGAGCTTTGTTTTTCATAAAAAATCAGCGGATTTATTGGCTTTGTTTTTCACAAAAATTGACAAATTTACAGGGCTACGTGTGTAGAATGTTCATCTAAAATTTTGGGACGAAAATATGGAGTAAAACTATGATTTTTTATTCAAAGTTTTTGAATCTGCCTGGTTGACAGATTTAACCTGATTCAATGTTTTAATCAAGAAAGTGTCCTTAATCAATGAGATTTTTCAGGAAACTTCTTGAATACTTTATAACCAATAGGATAATGGATTGAAAGTGTCTTTTTCAATTTTCAAGAATTCTCTGATGGTTAATGGAAACAAGAAAGATGGATCTTTTTTGGTGTCAAATCTTGACAGATTTGCAAAGCGACTTCCTAAACTAATTTAATTGACTTTTGAAGGAATTTTATAAGGATAGAAACATGATTTGAGAGTTTTAAGGAAGTACATTGAATCTGGAGATTTTGAGAATTTATTGAAAAGTCTAGAAGATTTTTAATTTATGTTTTGTTGAAGAATGATTTTCTGGAAAATCCTGTAATAGGTTGATGCACCCCTAATTTTTGAAAGGTTATAACTCACTGTGGGAATATCCAAATTGAATGTCATTTTGTACGAAAGTAGACTTGGAATACTATCTAATGTAAAAAATTTCATGGTCAAATAAGGTGTGTACGAGTATGGTAAGTTTTCAAAAAACAGTCAAAATGTCAGCTAGGTTCTAGCGGCAGAATGAATTTCAACCCAAAATTTTACTGACAGGTTGAAGGATTTTGGAAATGATTTCTCTATGAAAGTTTTAGCATTTTCGATCTAGTTTCTATCAGTAACTTTAGATTCTGAAAATGAGTATTGTAATTTGAGTACTGCAAGATCTTTGGGGTTACTTCAGGGTAAGTAAGTAAATGATTATGGGCTATAGACAATGATGATTTATGGACGGTTTATAAGAATACAGGCTGATTCCAAGCCAAAAGGAAAATCAATGTTAAAAATTGTCTATTGAAGCGAGGTGATTAGTCCTTGCTGTCGTTGATTTTGTAAATGATATTTGAATGCAATGACTTATAGAAACAAAGCATGATTTAAGATTTCTCTTTTGAGCAGCTTTTTGTACTTGATAGTTTCCAAAATCCTTTCAAAGTTTACAAATGTATGCAAAAGAAATTGTCTTGCAAAAGTATGTTTTCTAAAAATGAATTATTTTGCAATACAAAACCAGACCATATGTGGATTATTTGTACTATTGGTTTCCATGATATGAAATTGAAGTGAGTGGTTGATTTTGAAATGCTAAGTATGAATTGTATGATTTTCTGAATTGAAATTGTAACCCTAAACAATTCAATATGTTCATGTCTTATCGGAGAACTATACTTCACATTACTTGTCCAAATATCAAAATATCAGAATATCTGGCTTATAGAGCCTTGTGAGATTGGCCATCTCCTTAGCTACCCTCCTAGTAGGGTATATCTACCAGGTTGAGCACTTAGAAAACCAATAATGGCTCGTTCCAATGGTTGAATCATAACAAATTATCATGTAATGGAATAATTGGCTTATCGCTTATTGAGAATTGGAGTATTTGTGCCACTTACATGAAAGGTAAAAATGCTTTGCATAATTGTTATATATGATATTGCATGTTATGACAAATAAATTATCGCCAAAGTACTATATGTAATGCATATTGGTCCACAAGAAATAGCCGAGGGTTCTTGTTGAGCGATTTGGCTCACTCACCCCACTTTATTATCCCAAATAGCCGAGAGTTTTTGGATAGTAAATTATTCTAAATAATATTTCGCTTGCATCACAAATACATTTCCCAATTCACCTTTTATATTCTCAACCACCTTTTTATCTCATATACATCACATCACAAAAAGTACTACAGTAATTATTCCAAATAATATTTCAAATAATACTCTATCCAAACAATGTCTACAATTTTAGGTGAGTACAAAATTATAGAGGTTAGTCCAAGTGAAGAGTGAGTAGATTTTTGGCTCAAATGGAGATGAAGAACATTTATGCTATTGGAAATTTATCATATTTATAGCGCTTTCTACATAATGTAAAATAAGTAGCAAATTTATAACACTAGGACATGTTTTTAAGCTAGCTTTTGCTGAATTTTGCTTTGGTTAATATATTGGATCTTCCAACTTCATTTTTTATGCAATCTTTCAATGGTTTATCTAGTTAAAGCAAGATGTCTTGATTGTTCGAGGGGTTTTTTTTTTTTTTTTTTCAAATGTGCGGCATGGCATGTTACGTTCTAGTTTTTAAGCTGATTTGGGGCGTGATAGTGGTGCTGTCTTAATTGACTAAGCGTTCACCTTTTGCTGTTCGACTCAAAGGATGGTTTCTGGATGCCACGGCGGGTGGATTAACAATGCTTTTGAGTACATACAGCAGCAAGGTGGAATTGATAGTGAGAATTCTTATCCTTACGAAGGAGAGGCTGGATCATGTCGATTTAATCCGACCAATGTTGCAGCTATAGTAAGAAACTTCAGTGTTGTCTCCGCTGACGTTAATCAAGTTGCTGCAAATCTGGTGAAGAATGGTCCTCTTGCAGGTAATCAACCAGCTACCCCAATACTTGAATATCCCCCCAGAGTAAGCTCAATTCTCTCTATTAGTACTTGGGAGTTGACAAGCAACTAATAGATTGCCTTGTAGGGGTATGAATCGGAATCGGAATCAGTAATTCGGAAGTTTGAAATCGAAATTTTTCAAATTTTGGTATTAGCATTTCCTATTGAATTTTACTTCGAATTCACTAACTCCGAATTCAATTTCGAAATTTGGTAAATTCCAATTTCACCAAATTCGTGAATATAAAAATTATTATTATATAAATGTTATGTTATTACATATATATATATAAAAATATTATATATATATATATGAAAAATGGATTTGAAATCGAAATAGGAATTCCGAATTTTGATTTTGATTTTAATTTTGAATTGTGAATTGGAAATCGAAATTTCCGATTTGAAAAATTCCATTACCGAATTCGACCTGATTTCGTCTAATTCGAAATCGGAACTCCGATTTCCATTCCTAATTATCAAATTATCGAATTCGAAATTCCGAATTCAATTCAAATTCAGTTGGTAAATCGAAAATTTTCAATTTTACACACTCCTATTGCCTTGTTCTTCTGTTCACGATACACTGACAAGTTTGTACTAGACGGAGAGAATGAGTGATCACAACCATTGTAAGGCTGTAGGTCGGGGGGTTCGAACTCCATTTATAATGAAAAAAATTCAAAGGAAGTGTTAAAATACCCCTTTGGTCTAATCATATTTTTAAACATACTAATACCTTATACATAACCTCTTTAGACTCCCGTACATATAGATTAAGTTAGGGTTCACAAGTTCTGTTTTACAATTGAGGGCAAAACAATTCTTTTTTATTTTTAAATTTTGGGAGGCCCTGAACCGATGAGGTGGGGACAATGGAAGCACCAAATTCTCCTTGTGTGTGTAAATAATTACAGGTTTATCCCCATACTTAGAGGAAATTGCCCCCATTTTTTTTTTCAACGAAACCCTATTAACATTTCACACTCGTTTATTTGTCCTACACCGGAACAAGTTAATATGCTAATACCTTGTCTAAATAAACAAGAAAAAAGACTCACTATTTCATTTATTCTTCTTCTCAGTCCTTTCCAATATGCTCTAGTACACGAAACCCATTTGGAACTACACATTGCAATTAATCAAGAGTTTCTCATTCTTTGTTTCATCTTTTTTAGTAAATAAATCTAGAGAAAGTTTATTATTGTTAAAGGAGAAGCGGCACAATTGTTAATTAGGAATTTGATAGATATAAGAAACCTTTTATTTTTTTTTTTGCTACATTTTAGCTTGCTTATTTAGAAAAATTTGGCCATATATATATTGGTCACATTATTATTAGTTAGACATCTATTTTTTTTTCTTTTTTGATACTGTAATTGGTTAAATTTCACGTGTTAAATTTGTCCTACCGAATCACTTTTTCTAATTTCACCCTTGGATTTGATGTATGTATGATAATTAATTTGAATTCAAAATTTAAATTTCATATATATATATATCATGATTAATCAACGATAGCATATATAAGATTTACTCGAAACTGATTCTAGTTCCTTTTCTTTTTTCCACCATAGTTGGGCTCAACGCGGGTTGGCTGCTGACGTACATCGGTGGAGTCACATGCCCGCTGATTTGTTTAGACTCTTTGGAACCCCGAGATGACGGAGCCCTTGTAGTTGGGTATGATGGTGGTTCTGCTGGCCAGCTCAACCAGTACTGGATAGTAAAGAACTCCTGGGGTGTGAACTGGGGAGAGGACGGTTACTTCCGGCTGGGCTGGGGATGCACCGGCTGCGGGGATTATTACACGGTCTCAGTTTAATGCTGCTGTTCTTCACACAATCAGCCCAGTTATAATTCAATAATCTTCATTTGGTGGTACTGTACTGAAATATCCAGAAACTTATTTGTGATTGTGTAATATGAACTACTTGCATTTAATTTAATGTATCTGGAAGTTGGTCCATGTTGTATCGTTCATGCTTAATTTAGTTTAAACTAGAATTCAACAAAATATATTATAGGGGTGGATAGCACGATTATATATCAAGTAGCGGGGTAAAGAGCCCATTTAATAAATTAAAGAGGTAAGGTGCAATTAGGAATAAAGTTCGGAGGGACTTTTTTTTGGGATAATTTCAGAAACCTCCCTTAAGGTTTCTTACTAGTTCACTTAGTTCCCTTGTTGTTTTAAAAATTACACTTACCTCCCTTGATTTGACCCTTCGATAACCAAACTTTAAAATAGAGTAAAAAAATTAATGAATACCCTAAAATGCCCTTATCTTACAAAAGTTTAATTTGTTCTTTTAAACAAAAAAAGTGTCAAGTTTTTCATGCTAATATTTGTTTATTTAATAATCAGTTATAACAATAAATCTTTTGCTATAACAGAATATTTTTTATAGTGCTTTATTGGGAATATAAATTCTTTTTAAGATAGAGAAGAAAGTGCTATTTTGTTTCTTTTTAAAGTTTATGGACTATTTTTTTAATAAAAATTTATGGACTAGTTTAGTGGTGAAACTATCATAATTTGGTAGTGATTTTGGATTATTTGTTTTTAATCATTGATGACTTATCCTTGATTTTGATACCCAAAACAAAGAGTTACAAAAAAAAAATTGAAGGATGTTAAAAGTTATCAAAAAAATATTACTAGTTTAACATTTAATTTGGATAGATATTAGGGACAATATTGATAGTTCTTCTATACTTCTAATGAAATATAAGAGAAATGAATGAGAAGGAAAATGGTAACAAAAATATAAAATCCATCCTTTGCATAAACATGACAACAAGAGACTTTTATTAAAAATATTAAGGTTAGTATTGTCATTTTAAATGGACAAAGGAGGTAGGTGTAATCTTTGAAATCTTAGGGGAGCCAAGTGAAATTATTAGAAACCTCGGGAGAGGTTTGTGAAATTATCCCTTTTTTGTTATAACTCTTTCCCTCCTCACCACACTTCTCCCCCCAACTGTCAAGTACGCCATATGAACCCTAAATCTCATAGCCAAAAAGATTTGAATTTAGGAGCAATAGATTTGAAAAAGATTTGAATTCAGGATCCATCCAAACAAGGCCTAAGCTTCCAACATACACATTCACTTGTGAAAAATCTCCCAAATTAGTAATCTTAGGATGACTGAGATGAGATAGTCTTTTTGTTTTTTGGATTGTAAATCGCCAAGAAGGCTCCAGACTCAAAACAAAATTTGACCTCCATGTGATAGAAAACAGGTACTCAAACTAGTCTAATCATTGAAATTAGGAGCAATAGCCACTTTTATCTATCCAAGATTCTTTCACGCTATACTCCTTCATCCACATGACTGAGACTGGATTTTAGCAGGACCTGATGATGATATATTAATGTTGATTTTGATGGCTCTTTCTCTGCTCAGGTGTTTGTATTGGTATCAAGTACTGCAACTACCGTGTGCTTGAGGGCATCCACATGTACAGCAAAATAGTAGGCGTCTTCAAATATTCCCTCTTGACGTAAAGGCGTGGTAGGTAACTCTTTTGTAAGTCACGCCTTGAAAATAACAAATGGCTCGATTGTTTACTCAAAATACTATCTTTTACTACTTTTAAGCACCAGAAACATGATGGAGGTTCCTTTCAGCAGGGCAATTTCTCTAGTGCAGCTCTGTGTAAGTCTCCTTAGTTGAGATTTGACAATGAAACAAAAAGGAGGACAGCCAAAAACATCAAGCTTTAGATTTCATTCCAAAAGAGCATGTATATAGGATTTGATTAAGTCAATCGAAGATGTTTCAGTTGAAAACCTATACCTCTTCTTTGTGCGTCTTTTCTGGTTTTCATTTTCTTTAACTTTCCTTCTATCAAATTATACCATAAACGCACAAAGACTGACGAAAATATTAGCTCAAATAGTTGCTCACCAGTTACTGCACACAAGTACAAGAACATTTCTCCTCTTCAAGATATAGGCGCATAAAGTTTCTGCACTGAAAATTAAACATACCAGGACTATGAACAACCATTGCAAAATCAAGGGTAAATTACACTTTATTCCCCTATAGTTTAGTGTTTTTTTATATAACCACCCAATGATTTCAAAAACTATACATAATCCCCTCATGATTTGAATTAAAGTGTCAAAGTAACGGAAAATGATCGTTCGTAACAGAGTCACCTAAAGTGTCAAAAATATTCTTATGTAAACTTGATAATTATTTATTAATCAAGGGGGGTTATGTGTATATTTTGAAAACCATAAAGGGGTTATGTGGTAAAACATTAAACCATAAGGGGATTATATGGTAAAATATAAAACTATAAGGGGTTAGTATGTCATGTATTTATAAGGGTAATTTTGACTTTTTTAACGATTCTATTACCAAATGATCATTTCCGTTAATTTGACACATTAGTTCTAACCATGAGAGATTATGTATAGTTTTTCAAATCATATAGGGGTTATATAAAAAAACTAAACCACAAGGGGATAAAGTGTAATTTGCTCCAAAATTAAAACAAGACCTTACTATCTTATTTACTCCGAGGAATATATACCATATTGCACATACTGTAAGCTGAGTATTTGAATGATACAACACTGTTAAGAACAACTACTGCTCTTCAGGTTCAACCAACAGCTAGAGACAAAATTTTGCAGTCTGCTGCAACAGCAGAAGACTAAGCCTTTTGTCTGTAATGCAAAATGAATGGAGCAGTAGCCGAAGAACCATCTGCTCTAAGGCCCTGTACCTCTGCCTTCAATGGACCTGCTTCCAAACAACAGAAGAGAAATCCCTCAGAACCTCATTTTGCTCATCACACCAACACCACACTATTTCATAACAAACTGACTCAGCATTTGAAAAATGTACCCAGCATTCGAACCTGAAGCACTTGAATTTGCGTGAGATGACTAGAAGGAAACATTAGGCTAAGTAGTTCTATGTAGGAACTTAGGTTCTGTCTGATGACATGTAGGCTGCCTTACAATAAGAAGTTTCTTAATCCTCGCTTTTCCCCTGTTTAGGTTGGAGTGGAGCATTTGTCTCTGGCAACAAATACTCTTTTCTTTACCATTTAGTTTAGTTGTACCTCACTAGCCTACAATGAATAGGACCTTCAACCCTTGATGAGATCACTATTATTTATTGTTTTCTGTCAGATAACCTTCCATCTAACTTAAGTCACCCACCAATATATGAAGTTGTCTTCCATAAGCAAATAATATTTAAACACTTCGCATGCAGGACATAACAACTCTAACACTTCGCATGCTAAGTAGATTGCAATGATGTAAAAGTAGCAAAGCAGGAGGTAGAGGTAATGTGGCATCGAAATGTGGTAATTCTGGTGGCAGGGGATCTCCTAATGAGCAACACTACCGATCTTAGTGGTCCCAACTATTTTATCTATTTATTTTTTCCCAGCATGTTTGCTTTCTCAAGCAAAGATCATTGAAAACAACAGAGTAATTAAGCAAGGAACTGCCTGATGCCATAAAATGCCGAACCAGATATAAATTGAACACAACCAGAATCATGTTTCCAAATTGTTTCCTGAGACTTGTTGACAACATTCAGAGTCATAGTAACTTACAAGAGTTCCAGTGACCTAGCTTAGTCACATAACGAAAATACTTTTCATTTAGGAAGAAAGCAGAACACCAAATTTTATGTAATCTCAACTCAACTCTGCAGTTTAGCACAATGAATTTCTAAGCCCTGATTTCCTTTTCCTAAACTTACAGAACATAGAAGCCACATCTAGCTTACCAGTAGCCAAGTATTCCATGGGCATAAATCTTAATACACAAAGACAACAGATTAAACACAGGGCTAGAAGTTAAAAGAATCCTGTTATCCTCATGCAGTCTAAGAAACAAGTGAAGAACAAATCAAAACAAAAAGCAAGCTCAACTATGGAGTTGTAGGCATTTTTGCCACTAATACTTCTCCACTTGAAAACTAAAAGGATATCTACCAAAATTTAGTGCAAGTTGAGCAGTGAAAGACAAAAAAACCAACTTGCCCAGATAGGATCTTCAATGATAAACATGGACATTAAATCATAAAGAATTAACAGGTGAATGTGATAGGCAGAAGAAAAGAAATTAATCACCACTAGCAAGTAACATTCAACGGATGATCATCATCACCTTTTACAGTGGTTTCAAGCCCTGTGCATATGTACTCCATCAACAGCATTAGGAGAAACTAAGCTTTCAACATACACATCCACTTGCGAAAGATCTCTCAAATTAGTAACCCGAGGATATGCATAAGCATTATCTTCTGTATTGTAAAGGCCTACGACTTGCCCATATTTAAACAGAACTTCCCTTCCCTTTGATAGAAAAATAGGTTTCCAGAAAATCTCACCATTAGGGATAGAACACACTTTTGCCCAAGATTCTTTAACGCCATAGTTCTCCATCACCCAAACATCCACACGACTGCATCTGTAATAACAAAACAACGACAGATGTCCATCAAAAACATGTAAATTGCAATCAGAAAGACGCATTCCCTGTTCTGGCTTTTCCACCTCTCCAAATGTCTCATTCGACAAATCAAAACTAATAATTTTCCGCGCATCATCAAAGCCAGGAATACGATCCGAGACCCAATGGAGCTTTCCACTTGCAAAACAACCGTATTCATTAAAACCACCCACCTTGAAATCCTCCTGAATCCTCCTCCACGAATTAGTCTTTAGACTGTACACCTTAACCCGGATTTCTGTACCCATAGCATCAGAAATTTTCACAAACGAAACCCCAATTATCTTGTAATCATCATTAGACTCATCGTATCCGAAACCATAACAAAATGAAGAATACCACCAATTATTGTGCACAGTTTTGCTACCAAACTTGGGCAACTTCTTCGATTTTCTTGTTGCTGGGTTCCACAAATACAGTCGATTATGAGGACTTTTGATGCACACCAAACCATTACAAGAACCCACAATATAATGCAAATTACCGCGGTTGCATCTCATGGGATGGTCAATGATGGTTGCACTTGGCTCGGTAATGGATGCATCCAGCACAGAATTCAGTGGACAATTCTTGAAGATTCTACCAGAAACAAACAGGAGCTTATGGCGATTGTAGTCATTTTCATTTAACGATTTCTCGAGATGGGTTTCATGAATTCCAAGCTAGAGATTAAGGAAAGCCAAGATTTTGAAACACACCTGAACCTCAAGAGGGACTTGACTGGAAGCCTTGAGAGGATTTCAAAGACGAGTTCATCAGGAATAGTATTATTGATGGTTTCCACTTCTTCTACTGGCTGCTGCTCCTCCATTTGATCTGGGGTAGGAATAGAAGTTTGAAGATTCTTGCATCTTCCAAGGTAGGTGGTGATCTTGATAATTGGTAATGCTTCTGATCTGGTGTTTTTTTTATTATTTGAAGAAAAGAATTATTGTTGTTCAGAAAAATCTTGAAATTGGGTTTTGAATCTTTTGATAAATTGAGGGGTATATTTTAGAGATATCAAGGAAATTTTCCTAGATGAATGTTTGCAGGACAGCAGGCGTTTTGACTTTGTGTTTGCAAGATGATACGAGCATGCAGCGTAACAGTAGGCGCCTCCATACATTTCCTCTTCACGTAAAGGCGTGATGTTTAGCTTCACGATATGTCACACTTTTCAAAATAGCAAACGCATTTGTTGATCGTTCCCTAGAGATCTTTAATGATTTTGAAGCATTAGACAAAATACAGCTTCTCTCCGTGTAGACTCGGTTATAAAACAAAAGGATGATTGATAGAAACATCAAACTTAGATTCCAATTTCCAGCAAGAGTATTCTACCCATCTCGGTTAGCTTCAACACAATTAACAGGTAGTACTAAATATAATTAAAGATTGTAATGAAACAATCAATTGCTTACTTAAATTTCTTATCAAAAAAAAAAAAAACATGTACTTTTTGTTTGGTTGATTATCCTTGTATACGGAACTTAAATAATCCTAGTAAACAGTAACCATTTAACTAGCTGAAGACAACTTCTACTATAATTAGGGAACTACACTTTTTTTCATTCCCATAATCAATTCTACTCAGTCTGGCACTTTGGACAAACAAGGAGCAAGCCTTCCCTTTCCCGCTCGTAAAGTATAGGGTCTGTTTTATATCCAAGAAAAGAATAGTAAAATAACAAGACACAACATAGGAAAGAAAAGAAAAGGAGATTTTTTTTCCTTTCTCGAAAGTAAAGATGCAGAAGTTCTCTTATAACGAAAAAGTTGTTGTAATCACATAACTCGAAGGAAGCTCCATGACATGCAAAAAATAAACAAAACCTCTTAATCTCCAGGAATTAGTACCATACTGCACATATTGTAAACTGGGCATTTAGCCCTTGAACTAGTCCTACCAAACAGCTGCTACAAACAAGGAATTTTACAGACTTCTGCAACAACAGAGCACCAACTTTTCGCCTGAAATGGGGAAGTGAATGGAGCAGTTGCCTAAGAAGCATCTGCTCTAAGCCCTTGTGCCTAAGAACCTGCTTCCACTTAGCATTTGAGGATGCCAATGAGATGCATGGGGAGATTAATTCTAGCATTTGAACCTACACATATGTAACAAGTATGAGGGACCTAATCTACATGATATCCAAACAGTAATGTAGACATTCTTACCACTCATAACATCGCATTCATGTCCTTCTAGAATCTAGTTGAGATCCAACACATCAAATAATCAGTTTGTGGTTCAAAACTTATCTGAATAGTTGAAAAAGTAAGTCAAAAACAAGCAGCTACATGTGGGAGAAAAAAACATTTTTATTGCCGTTCTACCAGTAGAAACCAAGAGAAAACTTACAATCTCCACTCTAGTAGAAACCAAGAGAAAATTTACAATCTTTAGACTGTAACACAGTCCACAGATTGTTACTGGGATGAAGAGGATGTTGAGGGTCTGAAATTCAATGGTTTTGACTAATTGAGCTTCACATGCTGAAGCCTGGAGTTAGAAATGTTACACAAAGCCGTAAATGAGCCCATCCAAGCATTTAGCTTTTGAGCTGAGCTCATTGAATTATCGAGTCGAGCTTGAGTTCCGCTTGTTATTTGACAGGTTGAAAATTATATTCAGAGTCGACTCGCTAACATTACTCTGAATTCGAACTCGAGTTCAACTCGTATGATATAAATGAGCTGAACTTGAAAAACTCAAATGTGCTTGAATGAGAAACTAGCTGTTAGAATCAGCAGTTGAAATTAAAATAAGGGAAACCTGAAAGAGGGGGGGGGGGGGACAAGCAAAGTACAGCTTAAGTACATAACAATTTCCAAAAAGTGGATATTACAACTTTTTTCCCATATCTAATCAGATGCCTAATTCTTCCTGTCAAGCAACAAGCAAGCAACTGAATCAGTAGCTGAAAATTTGCCCCTGTAGCATTTGAATTGGTGTGAGATGACTAAAAGGAAACATTAGCTAAGAAGTTCTATACTCCTATATCAATTTATATACTCTCTAATGAAATGGAGGCTGTCTTACAGCAAGAAGTTTCCAGGGTTGTTGACATTGATGTCCTCTATTGTTTCCTCTGTTTAGATAGGGATTGAAGCATTTGTCTCTGGTAAGACACGCTCTTTTCTTTACCATTTTAGTTTAGTTATAATGACTAGCCTACAACAAAGCAGGGCCTCTGGCCATTGATGAGATCACTAATGTTTATTGTTTTACATCAGATACCTTTCCATCTAACTTAAATCGCCCCCCAATTTATGAACTTGTTTTAAATAAGCAAGTAATATATAAACACTTCACATTGCAGGACATAACGACTCTTACATATAAAAGGTAGAGGTAATGCAGTAGGGGAAATGAGGTAACTCTGGTCGCAGGGGATCTTCAAACGAGCAACACCAGGGGACTTTGTGGTTCTGACCATTTCATCTGAATAGTTTTCTCAGTGTGCTTCAAATCAAAACCCAGTATGTTTGCTTTCTCAAAGATCATTGAAAACAACGTAGTAAGCAAGCAAGGAACTGCATGATGCCATAAAATGCCTGAACCAGATATACATGCAACACAACCAAAATCACATTTCCAAATTGTTCCCTGAGAGTTGTTGACAATTTTCAGAGTCATAGTAACTTGCAAGAGTTCCAGTGACTCAGCTTAGTCACATAATGTAAGATACTTTTCATTTAGCAAGAAAGCAGAACACCAAATTTTATGTAACCTCAACTCTGCAGTTTAGCACAATGAATTTCTAAGCTCTGCTTTCATTTTTCTAAAATTACAGAACATAGGAGCCACATCTAGCTACCACTAATTAAGTATTCCATGGGCATAAATCTTAATACACAAGTATAACAGATTAAACACACGGCTAGAAGTTAAAAGAATGCTCTTATGCTCATGCAGTCTAAGAAACAAGTGAAGAACAAATCAAAACAAAAAGCAAGCTGAACTCTGGGGTTATAAGCATTTTTGCCATTAATACTTCTCATCTGAAAACTAAAAGGATATCAATCAAAATTTAGTGCAAGTTGAGCAGTGAAAAGAAAAAAACCAACATGTCCAGATACGATCTTCAATGATGAACCAGGACATTAGATCACAAAGACTTAACTAAGTAAATGTAATGGCAGAAGAAACAAAATTAATCACCACTATCAAATAATATTCAACAGATCATCATTAGCACCTTTTAGTGGTCTCCAGCCCTGTGCATTCATACTCCATTAACAGCATTTGGAGAAAGTAAGCTTTCAACATACACCTCCACTTGCGCAAGATCTCCCAAATTAGTAACCCGGGGATAGTTGTAAGCATTATCCTTTGTAGTGTAAAGCGCTATGACTGGCCCATATTTAAACAGAATTTCACCTTCCTTGGACAGAAAAACAGGTTTCAAAAAAATTTCACCACTAGGCTGACTGAGATTAAGGATCGAAAGCACTTTAGCCCATGATTCATTAGCACCATCCTTCTCCATCACCCAAACATCCACAAGATTGCTTCCCTGATCATAAGACAGCGACAGATGTCCATCTAAAACATGTAAATTCCAATCAGAAGAAAAACCCATCCACTGTTCTGGCTTTTCCACCTCTCCAAACGCCTCGCTCGCCAAATCAAAACTAATAATTTTCCGTACGTCATCAGAGCCAGGAATACGATTCGAGACCCAGTGGAGCTTTCCATTTGCAAAGCAACCATATTCATTCATATCACCCACCTTAAAATCCTCCTGAATCCTCCTCCACGAATTACCTTTTAGACTATACACCTTAACCCGGATTTCTGTACCCAAAACATCAGAAACATTCACAAACGACACCCCAACTACCTTGTAATCATCATTAGATTCATCATATCC
This sequence comes from Coffea humblotiana, assembly GCA_023065735.1. Classification (NCBI taxonomy): domain Eukaryota; kingdom Viridiplantae; phylum Streptophyta; class Magnoliopsida; order Gentianales; family Rubiaceae; genus Coffea; species Coffea humblotiana. The sequence goes on from CM041210.1 coordinate 27,753,915, forward strand.
AAAGCCACAACAAAATAAAGAGTCCCACCAATTATTGTGCACAGTTTTGCTACCAAACTTGGGCAACCTTTTAGATTTTCTTGTTGCAGGGTTCCATAAATACAGTCGATTTCGAGGACTTTTGATGCATACCAAACCATTACAAGAACCCACAATATAAGGCAAACTACCACGGTTGAATCTCATGGGATTGTCAACAATATTTGCACATGTCTCAGTACTGGAAGTCTTGGATGCATTCAGTACAGGATTCAGAGAACAATTCTTGAAAATTCTACCAGAAATGAAAAGGAGCATGGCGATTGTAGTCATTCTCAATTAACGATTTCTCGAGATGGGCTTTAATGAAGTCCGAGCTAGAGATTAAGGAAAGCCAAGATTTTGAAACGCACCTGAACCTCAAGAGGGACTTGACTGGAAGCCTTGAGAGGATTTCAAAGATGAGTTCATCAGGTATAGTATTATTGAAGGTTTCCATTTCTTCTACTGGCTGCTGCTCCTCCAATTGGTCTGGGGTAGGAATAGAAGATGAAGATTCTTGCATCTTCCCAAGTGAGTGGTAATCTTGATAAATTAATTGGTAATGCTTCTGATCTTGGGTTTTGTACCTTTTTCCTTTTTTTCTTTTTTATTTAAATTATGAAAAAATAGTTCAAAATAGTCTCACATTTAGTTAAACGAAAAGTTTTTCTTCCTTTCACTTTTAAAATATTAATTGTACATCCCTTACAAATTTAAATTAACAAAATTTAGTTCAAACTTAAATTTTCAATTACTTTTTAGGTCGAAATCACCATGTAATCCACATGTAGTAATTTTTATGTGCAAAAAGGTTAAATCTAACCATTTTAGTGGCAAAATTAGATATAAATTGGCTCAGATCACACTGCTTTTGGAAAAATAAATATAGTTTGAATCAGATATTACTTTTTCATGAACAAAAATGAATATAGATCGGAGATCATTTGTTTAATTACAAATAGAATCTAACCTTTCTGCATTTAAAAAAATAATCAGGTGAGATCACGTGATGAATTTTGAACAAAAAGTGATAAAAAATTTAGGTTGGGATCTCATTTCATCGATTTAATTTTATAAGAGATGTAAAGTCACAATTTTAAAAGTGAAGGACAAACAAATTTATTTAATGAAATGTGAAGATGTTTTGAACATTTTCCCAAAATTTATTGTTGTTCAGAAAAATTTTGAAATTGGGTTTCGAATCATCTGATAAAGTGAGGGGGTATATTTTAGAGATTCAAGGAAGATCAAAAATAAATATAAAGAAAATTTTTTTGAATGTTAAAAGGATAGGGATTTTTTCCTATGGTGTCTGCAGGATGATCCGACCGTTTGGGATTTCTTCCGAGGGATCTGAAGGCGTGAGCTGGGCAGAGTACCAATTGGTGCCTTCGTATCATAGATTTCCTCTTCACGTAAAGGCGTGATGTTTTAGCTACTTGATACATCACGCTTTTCAAAATCGCGAGTGGATTTTGTTTGATTGTCCTCTTGATATCTTTTATGATTTTGAATCATCAGACACATGATAAAAGTTGCTCCTAGCAGGATAATATTTCTGTTATCCTACTTCTCTCACAATGTAGACTTGGGTGATAAGACCTTTTTTTTCTTTTTTTTTTTGGTGATAAGACTCAAGGGATGATAGAAATTATCAAACTTAGATTATATTTGTCCCAGTAGAGTATTCTACCAAACTTGGTTAATTTCAACTCAATTAAATCGTTAGTGCTAAGCTTGATCAAAGATTGTAATGAAATAATCGATTGCTTACTTAAATTTCTTACCCAAAAAATAAAAATAAATCACCATGCATTTATTGTTTGACTCGATTGTTCTTGTAATCCTAGCAAATGACCATTTAACTAGCCTTCACTTTCCCTCCACTCCAGTGTTGTAATTATAGGGAACTAAACGTTTTTCATTCCCGTAATCAATTCTACTCAATTTGGTACTTTGGACAAACAAGGAGCAAGCCTTCCCTTTCCTTCTCGCAAAGTTTAGGGTCTGTTTTGGATCCAAGAAAAGAACAGTAAAATAACGAGACACAATGTAGGAAAGAAAAGGAAAAAGGAGTTTCCTATCAGTGAAGACAGAACATATGTTTATCCAACCTTTCTTCTTGTACTTCTTTATTTCCCCCACCCTTTTCTTTTGGCAAATTATACTAAATAACAGATAAACAAGGAATTTTGCAGTCTTGTGGAAAAACAGAACCCCAAGTTTTTGCCTGAAATTGGAAGTGAATGGAGCAGTAGCCTGAGAAGCATCTGCTCTAAAGCCCTTGTGCCTTTGCCTTAAATGAACCTGCTTCCACTCAGCATTTGAGGATGCCAATGAGATGTATGGGAAGAGTAACTCTAACATTTGAACCTACAGTCTGAGGGATTTAATCTACATAATATCCAAACATTAATGTAGATATTCTTACCACTTCATACCATCATATTCATGTCCTTCTAGAATCTAGTCAAGAGCCAGCACATAAAATATCCAGTTTGTTGTTCAAAAAAACAAAACTTACCTGAATAGTTGAAAACACAAGTAAAAAAAAAAAAAAAAAAAACAAACAAACAGCTACAAGCTTAGTGGGAGAAAAACACATTTTTATCACCATTCTACCAGTAGAAACCAAGAGAAAACTTACAATCTCCGCTCTAATAAAAACCATACATGGTTACTTATCGACTCAATACAAGAAATGGAGAAAGATCATGATAGGTTGTTGAACCCTGTACAATAATAAAAATAAACCTAATTGTCAATTAAAATAGCCAAGACCCGATTTCAAGTACTGGAGCAGGAACTCTAGGTGTGCAATGAGTTACTTGATTCACCCTGTTCCCGAAGAATTTGCTTAATCCGATATACCCGAATGGGCTGACTTTTACACAAATAATTATTAATTTGTAAACTGGGCAAGTAGGGTCGTATCCTCAGGGATTGGAGTATTTGTCTCTTTAGAAATCCAAAGTAACGCAGAGGGTGTTTTTGTATAAAGGGTGACAATTAAAACAATTCAACCAAAAATAAAATAGTCAACTAAAAAGTAAATGACAATTCACTAAAATCAAGGCAATAATAATTGAAAGTCTAGCCAAGAAATAACTTCAACAATGGTTTACCTAATTGATCATCGATGCACAAGCAATTCCAATTATTTATTAATAAATAGGTTATAGTTGCCGAACAAGCGGTGACAGTCAACTCCTCCTTACTGTGTCGGTGATTAAGGTACGCCCATTAATTACTGCTCTAATTGAGAAATAATCTTAAGTACGCTTATAAGATTTAATTCCTCAATTGGCTTAAGTGTTAGAGGAGCTCTATTCTAACCAAATAACATACTACCAGGGTTATTTCAGATTAGCCCGCGTATTCCCCCTGGCACAAACCTAATCATGCCAGTTATCACTAATTCAAGGCAATTAAACAATTACGGATTTAATGCCCTAATTGACAATAGATTATCAAGTTAACTAATTATCCGGATTCAAGACAATCAATTAATTAAATAATCATAAGTACTGCAATCAAGGAATACGCGAATACCAATAAATAAAAGAAAAAGATAAAATTAAATTGATCTCACAATTTTTTTAGGCGAACCAAAGCTTTCGTTATTTTTTGACTAGAGTGAGGGAATTAGTTCATATTTGATGCAAAAAAACCCATACAAAATTGAAGAGAAAGTCGCGACCATTGTCCTCAGAAATTGGAGAAATTCAATTCCTCCGAATATTGAAAAGATAGCAAGGCTACAAACAAACGGTGATTGATTGTTCCCCTTCGTCTGACATATGAAGAAGGAAAAGAAACTACTAAAAGCTAAAAGGAAGAAAAATCAAAGTTCTCCCAATTCTTTCCTGACATACGAGGGAATGACTACTCAAAAAACTAATCAAAGGAAAGCGAATTAGATAACTAAGCTCAAGAGAAGGGCTCTCTATTCCTAATTTTAATTTTCTATCTGTTGCTGACCACTGTGCGGCGGCGTACCCACATGCGGAAGACTTTCGCCCGCTGCTCTCCTTCGGCCAATTACCAAAATGGGCCAAAAATTTTCCTGTTGCCATAATGCCCCTGGGATAAGTTTTGCTGCTTGGACTCCTTTCCTGTCAAATTGGGCACTTGTTATCATATTTTTGTCCTACTCTTTGAAATAAGTGCAAAATACTAAAAATGAGTAGAATCTAACAATTAATCCACATCAGATCAGGTAATAGGGGAAATGATAATAAAATAAATGATAAAATTGCAACCTAATCAGATCAACTTATCTATACCAAAGATAATAGAAAAAATACATATATGAGCAAGCAGCAAACCAAGCGAGAATCTGATGCCTAACGAAAGTAGTCCCACGGAACAATCTCAACAAGAACAACAAAGTAGATGAGCTAGTGGCAACCTATCCAGGCGTTTGAGATTTTAAAGGGAAGCCTTTAGCTGAAGGATAGATAAAATGAAATGAAAGGAGAGTATGAAGGAATCTTTAGATAATACAGCATTCTATTGATATCTATCTTAAGGAAGCTTTAGATAATACAACATTGTATTGATATCTATCTTACTTCCGTCCTGCTCTACTCGATTTTGCATTCTCCGGCACAAATCTAAGTTGCATACTCTCATTCATTTGACTGTGACCACTCAAAATACACTTTGAACCGAATATACTCCTGGACCACATTTTCCAGACTCAAAAAGTGGCATATATGTTTATGCAGAGCATTCTATTGATATCTATCTTACTTCTGTTCCCATCTACTCAATTCAGAGCTTTCTGATACAAATCTAAGTTACGTACTCTCATTCATTTAACTGTGTCCACTCAAAGTACACTTTGAACCAAGCAAACTCCTGTACCACACTTTCCAAACTCAAAAGGTAGCAGAATTATATGTTTATACAGGTAAGCCAATAGACACACTCTTCTTGACTATTGAATGACAATAATCACCTAGTCCTTTGATGACTTTCATGTGGTAGATGTTAGAGTGTCTCTATACACATGCCTGTATGGGATCAGCATTGTTATCCAAATAAGCCAAATCAAACAAAAAAGATTAAAAAAGGGGAAACTAGAGCTGACATAGATATAGTTTCCATACATTGGATATTTTTAGTTCCTTCATATCTAATCAGATGCCTAATTCTTCATGTCTGGACATAAGGGGCAACTGAAATGAGTAGCTGAAATTAGGCCCTGTAGCACTTGAATTGGTGTGAGATGACCAATAGGACATGCTAAGCAGTTCTACATAGGCACTTATGGAGGCTGTCATAAAACAAGAAGTTTTGAAGTGGTTCAACTTGAAGCTACCATTTGTTTTCCCTGTTTGGATAGGACTGGAGCATTTCTGTCTGGCAATAGTTAATCTTTCTTTACCACTTGTTTCCCCTGTTTGGATAGCCTAAAACAAATTAGGACCTGCAAACATTGATGAGATCATTAACTCCAACAAAGTAATATTGCCTATTGATTTATGATGTTCATGCATTCTATATAAGCAAATAATAGTTAAAAGACTTCACATGAAGGATCTGACAATTCTAACACTATAGCTGATCGAATCGTTCGCCTGAACAGATTCAAGTGAAACGAAGTAATTCTGGTGGCAGGGAATTTTTCAAATGAGGAACAATGTGGTCTTAGTGGTTGAGACTATTTCATCTGAATATATATCTCTGTGTGCATCATCAAATCAAAAGCCAGTCTGTTTGCTTTCTGAAGCAAAGATTGGTGAAAACAACAGATAATTAAGCAAGGAGGTGCATGGTACCACAAAATACATAAACCAGGTTTACATGAAATGCAACCCAACTCAAGTGAGAAACTGCATGATGCCATAAAATTCACAAACAAGATATACGAGAAAGACAAGCAAAGTCATGTTTCAAATGTGTTCTTGCCGATAATACTCAGATTAATATTAACTTACAAGAGTTCCAATGATGCACTATAGATACATAATGAAATAAAAAAAAATTCAGGTAATACACTTGGGAGTTTCCTTGAAAAAAAATAAAAATAAAAGATGTCACAGATAACTTGATCAATAATCAAGTACTCCATAGATCCATGACAGATTAAACACATGGCTAGAAGTTAAAAAGAAATCTCTTATCCTTGTGTAGTCTAAGAAATAAGTGCAGAACAAAATAAAACAAAAATTTCAGGCAACCTGAAATCTGGAGATATATGCATAATTTTGCCAGTAAAAATTCTCCAATTCAAAAGTAAAAGAATATCAATCAAAACTTTTAGCACATTAAGCACTGAAAGACAATGTACCAACATGTCCAGATAGGATCTTAAATCATCTTAAATCATAAATCAGGAAATCATACCATAAAGATTTAAAAGCTGACTGTAATTATAGAAGACAGAAAATCAATCACCACTATCAAGTAATTCAACAGATAATCATCAGCACCTTTTTTAACAGTTTCAGCCCAGTGCACTGGTACTCCGTCAACAGCATTAGGCAAAACCAAGCTCTCAACATACACATTTACTTGTGAAAAGAGCTCCTAAATTAGTAATTCGCAGATGCATGTGAGTATTATGTTTGGATCGTAAAGGGCTAAAACTTCCCGAAATTTACACACAATTTCTCCTTCCTTTGATAGAAAAATAGCTTGGCCGGAAATCCCACCATTAGGGCCACTCAGATTAGGAATCGACAGCACTTTAGTCCAAGACTCTTTAACACCATACTTCTCCATCCTCCAAACATCCTTGCAGCTGCCTCCATGATAACAAGACGAACATAGGTGCCCCCTAAAACTTGTAAAGTCCACTCAGCAGAAGTCACTCTGTGTGCTGGCTTTTCCACCTCTCCAAATGTCTCACTTGACAAATCAAAAGTAAGAATTTTCCACCCATCATGAAAGCCAGGGATGCGATTCCAGACCCAATAGAGCTTTCCATTCACAAAATTACCACAAGCGTCAATACCATTCACCTTAATGTTTACCTCAATCCTCTTCCACGAATCAGTTTTGAGACTATAAACCTCAACCCCGATTTTTTTACCCATAGCATCAGAAACTTTCACAAGGGAAATGGCAACTAATTTGTAATCATCATTAGACTCGTCATATGATATCCAAAACCATAACAACTAAACAAATGTACAACCTTTTACAAAACTTAGGCAACTTTTTCCATTTTCTAGTTGCTAGGTGATAGGTTGCAATTTCATCGTTTATTTTATTATTAATTTCTCCTATTACCTTATCTGATGTGGATTAATTATTAGATTCTACTCATTTTTTATAATTTATATTTATTTCAGGAAGTAGAACGAAAATATGATAACAAATGCCAATTTGACTGAAAAGGAGTCCAAGTCACAAAGCTTATACCAGGGGCATTATCGAAACAGGAAAATATTGGCCCATTTTGGTAATTTCTGAAAAGAGCAGCGAAAAGAGGTTTTTCCTCATGTGGACAGCCGCCGCACATCAAGCTAGGCATTAGATTAGTTAGGAATCTAGAATTAGAGATAGGAGAGAATGAGCACTAGTTCTTCAGTAGCTTTTGTTGACTTTTCATTTGGTTTTTGCTTTTTTGATTTCTCAATTCTCGTATGTCAGTAGCAATGAAGATGAATTGAATGATTCTCTGTAGCCAAGCCTTTGACTTTTCCAATTTATCCCTTAGCAGCTTTTCTTCCTTCCTTCGTATGTGCAGACGAAGTGGATTAATTACTTCCTGTAGCTTTGCTTTTTCATCATTGTTCCACCGAATTGAATTTCCCAAACTGATGGCCGCGACTGTTGCTTCACTTTTGTGTGGGTTTTGCGCGTCAGATATGAACTAATTTCTTCGCTCTAGTCAAGGAACAACGGAGGCTCTGGTTTGCCTAAAAATTGTGAGATCGATTTAATTTTATCTTTTCCTTTATTTATTGGTATTCGCATATTTCTTGATTGTAGTGCTTATGACTACTTAATTACTTGATTGTCTTGGATCCGGATGATTATTTAATTTGGTAATCTATTGTCAATTAGGGCATTTGAACCCGTAATTGTTTAATTGCCTTGAAATAGTGACAACTGGCATGATTAGATTTGTGTCAGAGGGATACGCGAGCTAATCTGAAATAACCTTGGTAGTGCGTTATTTGATTAGAATAGAGCTTCTCTGATACGTAAGGCAATTGGGGAATTAAATCTTATGGGCGTACCTAGGATTATTTCTCAATTAGAGTAGTGATTAATAGGCGTACCTTAATCACCGACACAGTAAGGAGGGGTTGATTGTCATCGCTTGTTTGGCAGTTATAACCTATTTATCAATAAATAATTGGAATTGGTTTTGCATCGATGATCAACTAGGTGAACCATTGCTGAAGTTATTTCTTAGCTAGACTTTTAATTATTATTGTCTTGATTTTAGTAAAGCGTCATTTAATTTTTAGTCTACTATTTTGTTTCTAGTTGAAGTATTTTAATTGTCATCTTTGATATAAAAATACCATCTGTGTTACTTTGGATTTCTAAAGAGACAAATATCCCCAATTCCTGAGGATACGACCCTACTTGCCCTGCTGCAAATTCATAATTATTTGTAAAAAGGTCATCCCATTCAAGTATATCGGATCAAGCAAACTCTTTGGGAATAGGGTGAATCAAGTAACCCATTGCACACCTAGAGTCCCTGCTCCAGTACTTGGAATCGGGTTTTGGTTGTTTTAATTGGCAATTAGTTTGTTTTTATTATTGCACAGGTTGACGACCTGTCAATTTTTGGCGCCGTTGCCGGGGACTGGTGTCAATTATTTGTTTCTTTTTAAGTTCAATTTTTGTTCTAATTATTGGTGCTTTTCGAGTGTATGCCTCGTTCTTCTCGTACAGGTGAATTAATTTTCGACCCTGAGGTAGAGAAGCCGCGCGTAGAACAAGGAAAAAGACCAGACAACTCAGAGAGAGCACTCAAGTGCTGCATCTCAGAGTCTGGCCTGAAGTTGACCCAACAGATTCGTTTGGTGACACTTCTAGTGACTCAGAACAAGAAGAAGTCAATATGGCTAACGCACGCACATTAAGGGAGTTGGCTGCTCCTGATTTAAATCAGCAGCCTTTATGCATTACTTTCCCTAGTTTGAGTGATAACACTCCGTTTGAATTGAAATCTGGGCTAATTCATCTTTTACCTCTTCCATGGTTTACCAGGTGAGGAGCCATAAAGCACCTGCAGGAGTTTGATGTCGTGTGCAACAGTATGAAACCCCGGGTATCACAGAAGAGCAAATAAAAATGAGGGCATTCCCCTTCTCTTGAAGGACTCTGCAAAGATGGCTATACTACCTACCACCAGGCAGTATCACCACGGGACCAGTTGAAGAAAAAATTTCTAGACAAGTATTTTCCCGCGTCTCGAGCCGCAGTCTAAGAAAAGATCTGTGGTATCAAACAGCACTCAGGGGAGTCACTCTACGATTACTGGGAGCGATTCAAGAAGTTGTGCATCAAGTGCCCCCAGCACCAAATAAGTGAGCAGTTGCTCATACAATATTTTTACGAGGGGCTACTTTCAGAGACAGGAGCATTATTGATGCTGCAAGTGGGGGGCATTGGTGAACAAGACCCCTCGAGCAGCATGGGAGCTAATTGAGGGAATGGCTGAAAATTCGCAGCAGTTTGGCACGAGAGGATGTCCCGATACGCAGGGTGAATGAGGTAGAAACCTCTTCCATTCAGCAACAAATCTCTGAATTGACATCCTTCGTGCGACAACTGGCTGTAGGAAATGCATCGCAAGCCAATGTGTGGGATTTGCACTGGTATGGGTCATTCCGCGGAGATGTGCCCAATGATTCAAGAAGAAACGGAGCATGTGAACATGGCTGGCCACGCGCCCGCGCCAAGAAAGCCCTATGACCCATATTCCAGTACCTACAATCCCGGTTGGAGGGACCATCCCAACCTCAGTTATGGAGGGAACAGGCAGTCTAACTTTGTGCCAAATAGGCAACAAGGGTACCAGCAGCAGTACCAGCCTCGACCACCACCTCCGCCGCCAAGCTCTAGTCCATCTTTGGAGGAGATGATGAAACAATTAATTGCTAATCAACAAAACGGACTCTGACCTACAAAGTATGAGGAATCAAATGAGCCAGATGCAATCAATGCACAATCGGATGGATCAAATGGCCATAACAATCAACCGTTTGGAGTCCCAAATCCAAGGTAAGCTGCCATCTCAACCTGAAGTGAACCCGAAGAACGTAAGTGCGATGACCCTGAGGAGCGGGAAGGAGTCAGGACCCGAACTTACAGTTCCAAAGGACAAAATGAGAGAGATCGAATGAGCTTGAAAGGAGGACAGCAATGGCACGAATCCAAAGGTACTTTCGGACCCAGTCATTACAGTTAAAACTAACCCTCCCCCTTTCCCTAGCAGGTTGGAGAAACCGAAAAGCAGGACAAGGAGAAAGAGATCTTGGAGGTGTTCCGCAAAGTGGAAATTAATATCCCCTTGCTAGATGCAATCAAACAAGTGCCGAAGTACGTGAAGTTCTTGAGGGACCTGTGTGTCAATCGAAGAAGGTAAGGGGAGATGAGAGAGTCATTGTTGGGGAGAATGTGTCAGCGGTCCTGCAAAGGAAACTCCCACCAAGTGTGGGGACCCGGTATGTTCACTATCCCCTGTAGGATAGGAAATACTTTGATTAGGAAGGCCATGTTGGACTTAGGGGCATCATCAATGTGATGCCAAATCTATCTATGCCTCTTGAACTGGGTCCATTAAAAGAAACGGATAATTATTCAATTAGCTGACCGAACTAATGCATATCCTGATGGGTTGATTGAAGATGTGTTAGTTAAAATTAATGATTTAGTGTTCCCAGCAGACTTTTATGTACTTGACATGGATGATGATCACTCCCCTGATCCCTCACCTTTGCTGTTAGGTAGACCCTTTTTAGCACAGCACAGACAAAAATTGATGTTAATAAGGGTACATTGTCTATGGAGTTTGATGGGAAATTGTTCATTTTAATATCTTTGATACTATGAAGTACCCTTCAAACTCTAACTTTAGTTCTGTTTTCTCTGTGAGTGCTATTGACCCTGCGGTGCAGGAAGTATTTGAAACTGTTGGCAGGGATGAGTTGGAGGTGGCTCTACCAAACACCTCGAGTTAGAGACAACACCTGAGGTGGAGTGGAGTGAAGATTTGAAGTGCACATAGGAGCATTGCATTCGTTGCCAACCACAACGAAAAGGTATGAAGTTTCACCTGTTTTCATTCCCGAACCTCACCAAAGGGTACTACCATCTGTAGTGCAGGCACCTGTGTTAGAATTGAAGCCCCTGCCGAAACATTTGAAGTATGCATATCTGGGCGACAACGAAACACTCCAGTGATTATCTCAGCTGCATTATCAGACACCCAAGAGGAGAAACTATCCGAGTCCTTAGAGAGCATAAAGAGGCGATAGGGTGGACCATCGCCGACATAAGGGAATCAGCCCTCCATTGTATGCACCGATTAGGTGGAGGAGGATGCAAACCTGTACGGCAGGCTCAAAGGAGGCTCAACCCCTCATGATGGAAGTGGTGAAGAAAGAGATATTGAAGTTGCTCGATGTGGGGATCATCTTTGCCATATCAGACAGCCCATGGGTGAGTCCGGTCCAGGTAGTTCCAAAGAAGGCAGGAGTGACATGGAGGCCAACCAAACGGGTGAGCTCGTGCCTGTACGGCAAACCCACGGGATGGAGGCAGTGTATCGACTACCGTAGATTGAACGCCGTCACTAAAAAGGACCATTTTCCTCTTCCTTTCATTGATCAAATGGTTGAGCGTTTAGCTTGTAGGGCTTACTATTGCTTTTTGGATGGATTTTCAGGGTATTTTCAGATAGCAATCGCGCCAGAGGATCAAGAGAAGACGACCTTCACGTGCCCGTTCGGGACTTTCGCATACAGACGGATGCCCTTCGGCTGTGCAATGCACCTGCAACGTTCCAAAGGTGTATGGTAAGTATCTTTTCGGAATATGTAGAAAAATTATTGAAGTTTTCATGGACGATTTCAGTGTGTATGGTGATAGCTTTGATACATGTTAGATAACCTGAAATTGATTTTGTTGAGGTGTATAGAGACTAATCTCGTGCTTAATTGGGAAAAATGTCATTTTATGGTTGAACATGGGATAGTCTTAGGTCATGTTGTATCTGCTAAGGGTATAGAGGTCGACAGGGCTAAAATAGATATTATATCTGCTCTACCTTATCCCGCGAGTGTGCGGGAGGTGCGCTCTTTTCTTGGACATGCAGGATTTTATCGAAGGTTCATCAAGGATTTTCGAAAATTGGAGCCCCGTTGTTCCAACTTTTACAAAAAGATGTGGCTTCGAGTTGATGACAAGTGTGAGATGCCTTTCGACAAGTTGAAGGAGCTCTTGACCTCACCACCGATCATCCAACCCCCTGACTGGAGTCTGCCTTTTGAGATCATGTGCGATGCCAGTGATCATGCTATGGGGGCTGTGTTGGGGCAAAGAGTAGGGAAGGTAGCTCACGTCATCTATTATGCATCCCGACCCTTGAATGGGGCCCAGTTGAATTATTCTACCACTGAGAAGGAGCTTCTTGCTGTTATTTTTGCTTTAGAAAAGTTTAGGTCATATCTGTTAGGTGCTAAAGTTATTGTGTTTTCTGACCATGCAGCGTTGAGGTACCTAATGACCAAGAAAGATGCAAAGTCGAGACTCATCAGGTGGATATTACTCTTACAGGAATTTGACTTGGAGATAAGGGATAAGAAAGGCTCAGAGAATCTAGTAGCTGATCATTTGAGCCGTATACAGTTGGAGAGGAGAGCGAACCCTTGAAAGATGCATTCCCTGAAGAACATTTATTTTCGCTGAATTCTCAGTTGCCTTGGTATGCGGATTTAGTCAATTATTTAGTAACTGGTAATTTCCCTGCAGGTTGGCCGAAATCAAAGAGAGACAAATTGAAGAGTGATGCCAAGTATTTCATTTGGATGACCCGTACTTGTGGAAGAGATGTGCTGATCAGGTTGATGAGACGTTGTGTAAGTAAAACTGAATTTCAATCAATTTTGACTTACTGTCATACGTTTGCCTGTGGTGGTCATTTTGGATCTAAGAGAACTGCTCATAAGGTATTAGAAAGTGGTTTCTATTGGCCTTCACTGTTAAAGATGCGTATGTGTTTTGTAAATCTTGTGAACGATGGTCAACGGGTGAGTAAATAGCCCGTAGAGATCATATGCCCCAAGTCCCGTTGATTTTTGTAGAAATTTTTGATGTATGGGGTATTGATTTCATGGGGCCTTTTCCTATCTCATTTGGTTTTGTGTATATTTTGTTGGCTGTCGATTATGTGTATAAATGGGTGGAGGCTAAGGCCACCCGAACTAATGATTCAAAAGTGATTGCAGATTTTATCAGGTCTAACATTTTTGTGCGTTTTGGGATGCCTAGAGCTATTGTTAGTGACAGAGGGACGCACTTCTGCAACAAAACCATAGCCGCACTGTTTCGCAAGTATGGTGTACTCCACAGGGTCTCAACGTCGTATCACCCTCAGACCAATGGTCAAGCGGAGGTATCCAATCGGGAAATTAAGTCCATCTTGGAGAAAATGGTACGACCAGATAGGAAAGACTGGAGTCAGAGGTTGGAAGATGCACTCTGGGGCTACCGGACAGCGTACAAGACCCCCATTGGGATGTCGCCGTACAGGTTGGTATTCGGGAAGCCGTGTCATCTCCCGGTGGAGTTCGAGCACAAGGCTTTTTGGGCAATTAAACAATATAACATGAACCGAGAGGAGGCCGGCGCCCAACGGAAGTGGATTTGCAAGAAATGGAGGAGATCCGAAATGAAGCGTATGAGAATGCACTGATCTACAAGGAGAGGAGCCGGGCATTTCACGACCAACAGATCTCTAGAAAAACTTTTGTAGTTGGTCAGAAGGTCCTCCTGTACCAATCCAGGCTTAAGCTTTTCCCAAATAAGTTACGTTCCCGTTGGATTAGACCTTTTATTGTTACTCATGTCTTTCCCTATGGTGCAGTTGAAATCCAGAGTGTTAAGACGGACAATAAATTTGTGGTGAATGGACACCGTCTCAAACATTATTTTGAAGGTTTTCCAAGTGGAGAAGTGGAGACGATAGGTCTAGATGCACCGCCGTGTCCCAATTAGTGACACTCTGCCATGTCTAGCCAAAGACATTAAAGAAAGGCGCTCATTGGGAGGCAACCCAATTTCTTTTAGTCATTTGTTTAGTTTTGTTTAATTGTTTTAATATGTTTTTCTTGAGTTTGACTGATTTCGAGTTTCAAATTTTCGTTTTTGATGACTAACAGGTGTCTCTCTGACATGATGCGCCCGCGTCAAGCCATATGAAGAGCTCATGGTCAGAAGGGTTCTTGCCCTTTTGCCGCGCCCGCGTCAAGACGTGTGGAGAGCTCATGGTCAGAAAGGTTCTTCCCTTTTTGACGCGCCCGCGTCAAGATGTGTGGAGAGCTCATGGTCAGAAAGGTTCTTGCCTTTTTGACGCGCCCGCGTCACGTTCGCGGGAAAAGCAAGCATTCAAAACTCGAGGGCAGTTTTCTATTCCCTGTTACCCTTCAATTTTGAATTTCAGGAATAGGTCTTGTTCATATTCATAATCTTTACCAAAAAAAAAAAGATTTTATTAAAAAAAAACCAAAAAAAAAATTTTCCTTTACGTACTGCAAAGACAAAAGAAAAGGAGAAAAAAAAATCGAAAAAAAGGAAAAAAAAAAGAAAACAGGCAACAGAAACAATTTTATTATTATTATTTTTTCTTTTCTTTTTTTCTTTTTCTTTCTTTCCTATTTTTTCTTTTCTTTCTTTTTCTTTCTTTCTTTCTTTCTTCCCCCTTGTTTCTTCTTCTTTTTCGGCCGAAGCCTGTGACCGCCACCACCTCCACCAGCGTCGCACGCCACCTCCTTCCTCGCGCGACCTCCTTTCTCTCCCCGATCTGTCCGCCGCCAGCTCGGATCTCCATAGCTCCGCACATAGCCAGCGGCGCTCGCAGCACGCCCACGGAGCGCGCGCGCCTCCACCGCCCAGCTCGCAGCTCGCGCGCTGTCCTCCGTCGCCTATCCTCGCGCGCGCTTTTCTCTTCTTCCCGAGGTTGTTCGCCGCCGTCCTCTCCACCGCGCAAGCTCTCTCTCTCCCCTCGATCTGTCCATCGCCACTCCTGTCCGCCGCGCCCCATTTCTTCGCGTACTCCCCGCTCCACTAGCCTCTAACCGCCGCCCTCAGCGCACGTCGCCTGTTGCGGGCCGAGACTCCCACCGCCTCTCAACTGCCATCAGTGGTACAGGTTGGAGCAGTTGGATCGGTATTTGTTACTTCTTTTTGGTTGGTTGCTTGCCTGTTCACTGAGAGTTTGTGATTGAGTTGCAGTTATCATATTTTATTTTGCACTACTTTGCTGGTTTTATGCTGGTTTTGGCTGTCCTCTGCTTATTGATTTGACCGGATGTGCTCTCTTGGAATTGTCTAATCCAGTGGTTGGGGAGATTTCCCTTACTTTGCTTAAAATCAATTGGTCGGGTACATTTGAATTAGTGGGGACCTTCTGGCTTTGGTTTCTATTGCTACCTTGGTTGGACACTATCTGAGGATTTTGGTCGTATCTTTGTGCACTTAGTTGCCATTTTATACTGGGTTGCTCATTCACTTTACTGCTGGGAACATTTGTTGAACTTTTGGGTGCTATTACTGAGTTTTTGTGTGGCCTGGAGTTGTGCACTTCTTGATACGTGGGGGGACATTAGTAGCCATTATTCTGCTCTGCTATAGCAATTTCATTGCTGTACTACTGGTTGGAGTATTTTCCTTTGCTTGTGTTAGCTCTATTTGTTTGGATAGTGGATTGACTGCCACGGGCTTGTGGCCACATTGCTAGTGTTGAATTTCTGCTTTGATATTGCTGGTTGAGCATATTATTGGGGGCACTTGTTCCATTGTTGGGAAGTGGTCTAGATTGTGGTTGCCCCACTTGCACATTCTCTGGTTTCCTAAATTGGCGTCTACTGGTCTCTATAATTGTTGAAGCTTTTTGTTTCTGATTGATTGAGTTGATTGTTAGGGACCATGGTGCGACCAACATCATCCTCTAGGTCTAGAGCCTCTCAATCTCAGCCCTCGCCCCAACCCTCCATTCCAGTTAACACACCTACCAACCTACCCTCCTCTTCTGGTATCCGCACTCGCTTAGGTAGGGGTAGGGGTGCTCATGTGAATGCCCCCGCTCATTTTGGGGGGCATTTGAACTTCACTAGACCCGCCGATCAGCAGCGATATGCTCAAGTCTGTGAACGACATATCATATCCTACAAGGGTTGGGAGAAACTGGCTATGGCTGCCCTCGGTATACGAGAGGAGTTTGAGCGGATGTTTAACGCCATCGGGTGGCGCCCTTACCTTGATATCTGCTGTCCCGCTTTTGTTTAGCTGATTCGGGAGTTTTACTCCATTTTCGAGTTTGAGTTGCCTACGAGGTACACCGTTGAGACCCCAAATGTCATTCACTTCCGTCTGATGGGTCAGGAGTTCAATTTCTCCATTACCCAATTTAATTTGGCGTTTGGGTTCATCACTCAAGCGTATGCAGAGACTAGGGAGTACGCGGAGAGTGCCTGTGATTATGTGGAGCCGTTTCTGTCCTCTTACCACGAGGTGTGGAGGGACATGTCTATCGACAGGCAACGCTATGACCCTTCTCGGTCTAGGAGCTCCTACCTTAAGGATCCAAGTGCCCGGTATGTTCAGCGGTTTTTGGCCTATAGTTATTCGGGTCGCAAGGATAGCTCAGGTGTGCTCTCCCGACCCGAGTTCTTCTTCATCTGGTGCATGAAAAACAATGTCAAAGTGAATCTGGGGTGTTGGTTGGCCGCACAGTTCAAGACCGTTCTATCCAAAAAGAACAATCCCCTAATCCTCGGGACCTACATCACTCACTTGGCAGTGCAGCTGGGGGTGCTGAATCTAGAGGGTCATGACCTTCATTTGGCGTTTGAAATGGAGTTTCTCGATGAAGAGAGCTTAGAGCGGATGGGCGTTCTTGAGTACGTCGATGGTTCATACCGATTTACTTCTCCGGGACCTCCTCGTGTGCCCACACGCTCCTCATTTGCCCGTTCGTTCCCTGTTGGTGATGAGGCCGGCCCGTCTAGCTCTGCTCCGCCTCCTCCACCCCCCGGAGCTACTGAATGGCACCAACTCAGGACCCAAGTTCAGAATCTGGAGGCTCGGATGACCAACATCGATGCTAACGTGCATAGTATGGCGCAGAATTTGGCAGCTCTCATGCATCATGCAGGTCTCACACCTCAGTTTGGGTACCACCCACCAGTTTGACCCAACGTCATGGAAGTTTTGTTGCCCTCTCTCCTGCTTTCGATGTTTATTTGCTGCATTGAGAGCAATGTATCGTTTAGGTGTGGGGGGGTCATTTGTGGTGCTAGTCCTACTAGTTTTTAGTTTTTAGTTGGTTTTAGATGTTTTCCCTTTATTTGTAGTTTATTATTTGCTTATTTTCATTCAGTCTCTTTCTTTCTTTTTAGTGATTAGCTCCTGTGGATGCTAAAGTTTGAGGTTGGATTATTGACTCTTATTCTACTATTGTCAAGTGTTAATAATAAAAGTGTATCGAGCTAATGTGGTTGAATCCAAAATGTCTCTTTGGTGAATATAGATGATTGCTTAACTCTTTTGATTTCTTTGTTAACTTTTCTAGGCAGGAGGAATGATTATAGGCATTTTAATGCGAATTGGTCCAATATTGTTTTTAGTTCTCCATATTGAGGAGAAAAAAATGAGGCTGGTTGCTCCTTATTTCTATTTTTAGCGGTGTTATTCTGCGCTATTGTGTTACTTGGCTGCAAATAAGGTTGACTGTACTCCGCTATTAGTTACTACTGAGTAACCGGGGGTCCTCACCTAAAGTGTCGATTCTCGCGTCAAAAAGTAGTGAATTCTTATGAATACGTGGTCGTATAACGATGGGAGCTGAGTAACCGGGCTCATTCATCTGAAAAATATTGGAGTTCGCGTCAAAGGCTCTAATGGCTAGAGACTAAGTCATTTGTGCAGTCTAAAAAAAAAAACAAGAAGAGAAGAACAAATGAGTAATAAAAAAAAAAGAAAAAAAAGTGAAGGTTATGTTAGTGTGTGATAGAAGTCAGCTGCCGATTTATGGGTTTAATGTCGAGATTTTGGACAATATTTGGACCATTTGCTGATAAATGTTGTGTGCCATTCCTTTTTCTTAGATTAGTTAACTTGGAATTAAAGGAGTTGGTAATTTAAAAGCTAACCGGGGTGATGTTTCTCGGATTTTGGTCACTGATGCTTGATATATGTTTTTTTCTTGGTATCTTGACAATATAGTAGATAGAGCAATAGCCACTGTCAAATATTGGTGCTTGTTTGCTGTTCTTATGCTTGAGGACAAGCATGATTTAGGTGTGGGGGGGATTGATAGGTTGCAATTTCATCGTTTATTTTATTATTAATTTCCCCTATTACCTGATCTGATGTGGATTAATTATTAGATTCTACTCACTTTTTATAATTTACATTTATTTCAGGGAGTAGAACGAAAATATGATAACAAGTGCCAATTTGACTGAAAAGGAGTCCAAGTCACAAAGCTTATACCAGGGGCATTATCGAAACAGGAAAAATATTGGCCCATTTTGGTAATTTCTGAAAAGAGCAGCAAAAAGAGGTTTTTTCCTCATGTGGACAGCCGCCGCACATCAGCTAGGCATTAGATTAGTTAGGAATCTAGAATTAGAGATAGGAGAGAATGAGCACTAGTTCTTCAGTAGCTTTTGTTGACTTTTCATTTGGTTTTTGCTTTTTGATTTCTCAATTCTCGTATGTCAGTAGCAATGAAGATGAATTGAATGATTCTCTGTAGCCAAGTCTTTGACTTTTCCAATTTATCCCTTAGCAGCTTTTCTTCCTTTCTTCGTATGTGCAGACGAAGTGGATTAATTACTTCCTGTAGCTTTGCTTTTTCATCATTGTTCCACCGAATTGAATTTCCCAAACTGATGGCCGCGACTGTTGCTTCACTTTTGCGTGGGTTTTGCGCGTCAGATATGAACTAATTTCTTCGCTCTAGTCAAGAACAACGGAGGCTCTGGTTTGCTTAAAAATTGTGAGATCGATTTAATTTTATCTTTTCCTTTATTTATAGGTATTCGCGTATTTCTTGATTGCAGTGCTTATGACTACTTAATTACTTGATTGTTTTGGATCCGGATGATTATTTAATTTGGTAATCTATTGTCAATTAGGGCATTTGAACCCGTAATTGTTTAATTGCCTTGAAATAGTGACAACTGGCATGATTAGATTTGTGCCAGAGGGATACGCGAGCTAATCTGAAATAACCCTGGTAGTGCGTTATTTGATTAGAATAGGGCTTCTCTGATACGTAAGGCAATTGGGGAATTAAATCTTATGGGCGTACCTAGAATTATTTCTCAATTAGAGTAGTGATTAACGGGCGTACCTTAATCACCGACATAGTAAGGAGGGGTTGATTGTCATCGCTTGTTTGGCAGTTATAACCTATTTATCAATAAATAATTGGAATTGGTTTTGCATCGATGATCAACTAGGTGAACCATTACTGAAGTTATTTCTTGGCTAGACTTTTAATTACTATTGTCTTGATTTTAGTAAAGCGTCATTTAATTTTTAGTCTACTATTTTGTTTCTAGTTGAAGTATTTTAATTGTCATCTTTGATATAAAAATACCATCTGTGTTACTTTGGATTTCTAAAGAGACAAATATCCCCAATTCCTGAGGATACGACCCTACTTGCCCTACTGCAAATTCATAATTATTTGTAAAAAGGTCATCCCATTCAAGTATATCGGATCAAGCAAACTCTTTGGGAATAGGGTGAATCAAGTAACACATTGCACACCTAGAGTCCCTGCTCCAATACTTGGAATCGAGTTTTGGCTGTTTTAATTGGCAATTAGGTTTGTTTTTATTATTGCACAGGCTGACGACCTGCCACTGGGTTCCATAAATACAGTTGCTTTCTAGGAATTTTAAGACAAACCAAACCATTACAAGAACCCACAAATATAAGGCATACTACCGCGATCGAATCTCATGGGATGATCGATATTGGTTGCAGTTGCCTCGGCAGTGGCAGTGATGGCTGAACTCAATGCAGCACTAAGAGAGCAATTCTTGAAGGCATTATCAGCACTCAGTTAAAGCTTATGATGATTGTAATCATCGTTCTTTGACGATTTGTCAAGATGGGCTATGATGAACTGCTGGCTAGAGATTAAGGCAAGCCAGGATTTCGAAACGCACGTGAACCTCAGGAGGGACTTCACTGGAAGCCTCGTGAGGATGTCCTCAATGACTTCATCAGGGATGAAATTGATGGTTGGGATTTCTTGGACTGGCTGCTTCTCCTGTAATTGGTTTGAATTAGGAGCAGAAGCAGAAGATTCTTCCATCTCCATTGTTGACCGGTGATTTTGCTTGATAGTGGGCTTTTGTTTTTTATTTGAGTTTGAAATTATTGCTGTGCAGAGCAAATATCACTGAGATTGGGTTTTGAATCTTTGGACGAATTGAGAAATACAGTCTACATATTCAACCAATTGAGTTTCAAACGGTAGAAATGTTTACGGAGCCTAAATGAGTCGAGCTGAGTTGAACGCAAAAAAAGAAATTCAAATGTACTTGAATATTTTATACAATTAATTTTAATCAATTTAATTAATCAATTTGTACTTGAATATCTTATACAATTTTACGACTTAAAAATTTTAATCAATTTAATTAACCTACTGAATGAGAAAATTACAAACGGTTCTCAATTTTTTAAACAAAACAAAATCCTAAGCCATCAAGGTAGGCTAAATTTATATAGTTACTAAGAAAAATTGGGTATACTAGCCTAAATAAATGTATAAACGAGGTTAAACGAATTTAAACGAACTATTTGCTAGCTCAACTCAGCTCACTTAGACAACAAACTGGCCTTGTTTGAACAGCCATTTTCGGCCGGAAAATTACGTCGTTTTCCGTGATCACATTTTCCTTTACTTTTTTTCCTCACATACATCAAATCGCTACAGTAATTTTTCTACAAAAAATCCTAAAAAATGCAATCCAAACACAACCTTAATTTGATGTTTGAACTCAGCTCATTTAGTTAAACGAACAAGCCTAACTTGAGCTTATACGAATCTAATCAAATGGAGCTCACGAGTAGTTCATTCCATTTAACATCTCTAAATATAAGGCTGAAATCCCCAAACCCCCTTTTTAACTTTTGAGAAGTGATATTTGCACTACTATTTTTGTCTCTCACACTCCAATTCAAAAACTAATTTGAAAATGCTAATATCAATTTTAATTTTGGTTTGGTTGCAAATTCCAAACTAGGCACTTTGCCTTTTAACTTTTCAGTTTTCAAATAGGCATTTAGCCCTACATTTAAAGTTCCTCGACAAAAAGGGCATTGTTTATATCCAACATTCATTCTTCATTTTTTTTCTTTTTTTTTTCTTTTTCTTTGTTATTTTCATTATTCCTTCCTTTTGTCATCCACTTGCAGTGCTTTATTTCAATATGAATGTTTATATATATAAAAGATGTGTTGAATGGATTGAATGTTTATTTATCTTTAACACTAACATATTACATTCCCTTTTCCTCAATCTTTGTGATCTTATCTCCTTCACTCACATAAACACTAAAATTGTTTTATGCTATTCCAACCGATATATAGATATATAATTTAGAGCCAAACATTGTGATAATTGAAGTAAATGTAGAGAGATATGACATACAAGCTTTGCTTCTTTTTATTTATTTATTTTTTTGGTAGAGTGATACCAAAAAACAATAAAAAGAGGCCAAGTCTTGTTTGCTGTACTTATGATTGAAGAGTTTGGTGGAATAAAAATGTATAAAATGGAAAGGGAAGAAAGGAAAATGAACCGAATCTAAAATTTAAGTTATGTGGGTATTTTGGTCAATGAACATGAAATAAGGGGTTCAATGCCAATTGAAATGTTGCAAGGGCCAAAGTTCAACTCCTCCACAAGTTCCCAGGACTTTAGTCCAATTAACCAAAACATGGGGCCAAGATCAATCTCGCAACTTGATTTGGGGCGTAAGCCATGAAAATTCGGGGCAAGTAATAACCCTTTTGCCTCAAGTCCAAAACTAAACACACACATGTATTATTCCAAACTTGGGGCAAGTATAATTATAGTTATTAGATGCAACTATATCCAATTTTTGTACTTCATCAAAATTTGATAAACAAATACAAAAAAAATGTATTTATTTAAGATTTGGTCTATAAGAACAAAATTTATGCCGAATATGTGGTAATATAAGTGTATATCAAATCACGAGTCCATGATAGATACAACAACCATACACACCAAAATTGTCCTGTCAGGACTCTTACCACTCCAAATTTTTTTTCCACATGAAACAGAAGAGAGAAGATATGTAGCATGTAAAAACTAGGTTCAAGCTGTTGAAATTGCAAGTCCAATAGAAGATATGTACTGCAAAAAATTGACAATTTTGTACAACAGTATACTACATAGTTCTACCAATCCCCAGAGCCTCTCCCCAAAAAAAAATGCAGTAAAACATGCAATAACTAATGATCCAATGGAAAGTTTTAACCACTTTTCTTTGAATGTAAAATTTTTGGTAAAATCCCATCAGATATTTAGATGGCAAAAACTAAAACACATTTTGCCTGGTTAACAAACTCTCACAGTATTATTCTAACTAAGATGAGTAACTGGTACCATTATGAACATTTTACCTCATCACTATTCACTATAATCGGGGTACTTTCAAGTAACATAAAAAATAGCCACAACTAATACTAATCCTTGAGCTGCTGCAACAAAGTTTTACCTTTACATTCTGGCCCAAAATTAGTTCGGCAATGCTTTGCTATCGACATTGAAGTCAAGTGGAACGGTTTACCAAAGTAGCATCCATTTTAATCCCTTTTGCCTTCTGCAATCCTGCTTCATAAACAGAGGAAAAGACTGTTTGAATAATGTTGTTAAATTGTTGTCAATTCTAGTAACATTTATGTTTTTGCAGCAAATATAATATTGTCCACAATGCAAGATGCTTATGAAATTTGTGCAGAAAAAATCCCAGGATGCATGAGGAGACCTACACATCTCTAGTAGTATAAAACCAAGCTTACAAACCTGCTCCTCCTCAGGCCTTCACATAGAGAATTTTCAGGCAACACCTAGAGCCAAGTAGCATAAAAGAAAGACACATGCACAAATTTTTCATGGGGACTTCCATCCGGAAACAAGATTAAGTTATAAAGCCTCAGTAGTCAACTTAATTGCAGAAAGAAGGAAAACACAGTACCTACTCCTCTTTCCTTGTCTGTTCCTTTGCCTTCTCTTTCGTTTTGTGTTGCTTTGCCTTTTCACAGGCTGAATGGCATAAGGCGAAACCAAGCTTTCAACGTAAGTATCCACCCATCTTACTATTCCCAAATTTCCGATCACTGGATACCTAATTGAATCGTCTACTGAGTTATAAAGTACCAAAAAGTTCTCAAGCTGGAGCAAATATTCACCGTTGCAGAGCAAGAACACCGGACCTCCGTAAATTTTGTTAACAATAGTCTCAGGATACGCAACCGAAGCAACTCTAGTCCAAGATTCTCTCACCCCATACTCCTTCATAACCCAAAAATCCATCTGACGACTTTCATAGCCGCAAACAACACACAGACATCCTTCAACCTTCGCTAATGCACAATAACAAGCACCCTTCTCGTGTTCTGGATATTCCACCACTTCATGCATCTTAGTTTCTAAATTAACACTAACAATTTTCAAGTCTCCATCAGTCTCATTGACTAAGCCATCACTAAGAATGTGATGCTTGTTATGAAACCATCTAGGCATAGTAGTACTTGTCAACCAATGGATCCTCCCACTGGCAAAATGACCCCTTTGATGCATTGGATTCCCATCCTTAAACTTCTCAATTTTCTTCCAAGTATGAGTCTTTCGACTGTACATCTTAACCACAGTCTCTTCTTTCATTGGCCAATTGTGGACGCTCGAAATTGTAACTACTTTGTAATCATCATTAGACTCGTCGCACCCATATCCACATGCCATAAACCAACCCTTCCAAGTCCTACTGTTCGGCTTAGTGAGAAACTTGGGCAATTTTCTGTACTTTTTCATAGATGGATTCCACAGAAGAATTCCCGGCTCACCATTTATTGCTCTTTTGTCCGGAAATGTAACGCAAACCAAGCCATTGCACGAACCCACAATTTCAAATGATCTAATTCTATTGTATCTCCTGGGATAATCAACGGTGGTAGCTCGAGTACCAGGCTCATGCAATTCTGATTTCAGAGGAAACTGCTTGAGATCAGAACCAGACTCAGGATCAACGCAACATATGACCCTCTAGCGCATGTACTCCTTATTTGTGCTAACATAGGTTTTGATGAAACCCGGACTTGAGATCAGCGCAAGTAAAGATTTCGATACACACTTGAACTTCAACAGGCATTTAACTGGAAGCCGTGAGAGGATTTCAATCATGACATCATCAGGTATGTTGGTTAAAATTTCTTTTAACGCATCCAAATCGTGGTTTGAAGTAGAGTTGAAAAGGTGATCATCAGGTGATGAAGCTTGGTCTAAAGTAGAGCTGATGAGATGACTATTGTTTGAAGTAGAGGAAAAGGTGCATTGTAGATGATCATGGCGGGTGGTTTCTTGACGTTTTTTGCTTAGTGTTTGTCCCATGGAGTGAGGGTGATAATGGGATTTACTGCTGCTGTGAAGAAGAGGAGTTGATACTGTTCAATGTAAACAAGAAGATCAAGATCTTGGGTTTAGGGGGTTTTCTAGTTGCATTTACTCATCTTTCAGGAGGTGCCTATTTTATGTGAATGGTACCACGATTACGATGAACTTTCTTGCTGAAGGAGTCCCTAAGTATGAGAATCTTAAATGGTATAAAATACTAAGCAATATGAATCCGGTAGTAATTATAATTTGTGTACAACTGGATTTCTACAACCCTTTTTTAGCTTGGGGAAGATCAGGATTCTTTTTTTCTTTTTTTTTGTAGTCGATATTAACATATCGCCCTAAACAATTGCCACTGCATAAGTAGAAAGAGACATTAATCTACTCCAAGATGCTTTTATTTCAAGCGATACTTCATGGAATCAGTCATCCTAGCAAATGGCTCTAAGCACAACCTTCAAGTATTTTACTATCGTTCTGATCATTCATTCTAATCATTCATTCTATTTTCTGGTAGTTACAAAATTTCTACTACAGTAACTTAGCTATGATCTAGCACTAACCAACAGCAGATTATTCAACGCATTTGTATTTGGTCTTCCATCATTAAAAAAAATTCATAAAGCCTCAGTAGTTAACTTAATTGCAGAAGGAGATCACCACAAAAAAGCCCGCAGATGAAAGTTAGGCATTTCTGTTTCTTTGCCCTTAACAGGCTGAAGGGCATAAGGCAAAACAAGCTTCCAACATATGCATACAACCAATGAAAAGCTGATTTTCGAATCTCTGGATATATAATTGAAACACAATGTGAGTTATAAAGTGTTGAAAACAACTCAAGCCTGGGCAAACGTTCATTCTCGTGGTAGCAATTTGAAACAGGTTTGAAATATTTTTTGCAAGTAATATGATTAGGATAAGTAACAAAAGCAATTCTTGTCCAAAACTCTCTCACAAACCCAAATATCCATTTGATGACCATGGTAACTGCAAAAATGAGAGAGAAGTCGTCCAACAATCCCTAATTCACAATAACATGTGGACTTTTTGTCTTCTGGAAGCTGCGCCATTCCACACATCTTATTTTCCAGATCACTACCAACAATTTTCAGGTCTCCATTAGACTCGTGATTGATGAAACCATCGCTAAGAATTTTAAGCTTGGTATGAAACCGCCCGAGTATAGTACTTGTCAACCAATGGAGCCTCCCACTAGCAAAATAACCCCTCTCAGGCACTGGATTCCCATCCTTAAAAGTCTCAATTTTTTTCCAATAATGAGTTGCTCAGCCGTACATCTTAATCACATTCTCTTCTTTTATAGTCCCTTCTTGCATACCATGGCGCACACTTAAAATTCAAACTACTTTGTAATCATCATTTGATTCATCATATCCATACCCATACGTCATAAACTGATTCTCCCAAATCCTGCAATCCAACTTAGTGTCAAACATCGGCAATTTTCTGTACTTTTTTAGAGATGGAATCCATAGAAGAATGCGTCTGTCACCATTTCTTGTTCTCTCATCAGGAATAGTTAAGCAAACCAATCCATTGCAAGAACCCACCATCCCGAATGATCTAATTCTGTCGTATCTCCTTGGGTAGTCAACTCTGGTAGCTTGTTTAACTGGTGGGTTGAATACTGATTGGAGAGGAATCTCTATGCGAACAGAATCATAATTGGGTTAATTATCTTGACCTATAACATTATATTGCAACCTAACATGGGCGTTGATGAAATTAGGACTTGAGATTAACAATAGCCAACATTTTGACACGCACTTCAACCTCAACAGGGTTTTAACTGGAAGGCTCGAGAGGATTTCAATCAAGAGATCATCAGACAGGTAGTGTCGGTTTGGAGTAAAGTAGGTTTGGAGTAAGTAGATGATCATCAAGCATGTTGGTTGAAATATTTGTTAACTTGTCCGAGACTTGGTTAAAAGTAGAAATCATGAGAAGATGATTGTCTGAATTAGAGGAAAAGGTGCTCTGCAGATGATCTTTATAGGTGGTTTTCTGACGTTTTCTGCTTGGTATTTGTCCCATGGTGCTAGAGTCATATGTGATTCGGTACTGCTGTGAGGAAGAGCAGATAAATGTTTATGTAACCAAGAAGATAAGATCTTGGTTAAGTAGAATTTCTTATCCTTCAGGGGATACCTATTTTATAAGAACTCTTTCATGGTATATGCATCAGAAATCAGAATTTGTGTGGGTATATAATACCAAGAGACATGCATCAGATAGTAATAACAGTAATAACAGTCCGGGTACAACTAAGTTCTCCACCACTTTTTTAGCTTGAAAAAGTGTTGAATAATGTGCTGAATCAGTTAGCTTGTTTAATTAGATAGTTGGAATGTTCTCTATGTATCTAAAATGTTGGAATGCTCTCTAGATAATTGGAATGTTCTCTAGAATGATGGAAAATAAGAGAATTGTTGGTGTGGCTGGAACACTTCCCTATGTATCTAGAATGATCATTTACAAGTATAAAAAGAACTTGCAAACTCCAAACCACTATAAGAGAGAGTGAAAGAAATAAATAAAAGAAAGAAACAATTGAAATTACCCTTGTCTCCAAATATTCCTCTCAATTCTTGGCCTAATATCCAACAAAAAGATTAGGGCTTCTTTACATTTGTGTTTCCTCCAATGTCCTCCCCAACAATTTATTCTGATAACGAAAAAAAAAAAGGGTAAGCTATTCCATGATGTTTTTATTTGCTTTAGTTTGTGTTTAAAAAGAATAAATCAAGCAAATATATCCTTCAAAACATCACTTTGGATCAACTTCTTGACAATAATGTAAAAGCCTACAGAAATTAATCGTTTAGGTGTAATATCTGCGACAGATTAGATGTTTGATAGTCTTTGTTATAGTTTTTGTTTTTTGACATCCTTCCAAGAAGGTTTCATTCTCTCATTTTGTTTGATGAATATAGCATTTTAGTGGTAAATGCTGTTTATGACTGGTTCTGTAGGTTTTGACTTGATACAGACCTCAAACTTCAGACCTCCATATTCTCCTCCCCACAGCCCAACGAAAAAAATTAAAAAGCCCAAAAGTGCAGTAAACAAGCAATAATAATCATCATTATCATTATCATTACTATATAAAAAGTATGAATGTTGGTATTGGGTAGTGCAAGTGTAAGCACTTTTTTATCTTAGTTTTTGTTATTCCTAAATTACCTTCATGACTTTTAATTAGAATTATTGCATTTTAATGTGGCACTAATTAAAAGAAATAAAACACTCTAATTGATTACATTTTAATGGTATTGGTAATTATAATTAAAAATCCCTCATTAAAAACTACTTACCTACCCTTGGACTCCATCTCCTATTATTATAGGTATCAAAATTTCTTAATTGAAGCATGAAAAATTTCTCATTTGTCATTAGTTGAGATTATTAAAAAAAATCAATTTCAAAAAATAGATACTCTCTAGAAATGGAGAAACATACAATGACAAAAAAACCCTTATTCATCTGTATATCTTCAAACAAATATCACAAGTTAATTTTACAATTATGCACTTTTACTAATATGAAGAATTTTTCATGTTGCACCCAATGAAATTTCAATATACAAAAAATGATGACACCTTTATAACTGAAATAGCAGTATTAAACTAGAAAAAAGTAATCTAAAATAACACCATACAAACCACTATTATCATTAATAGCAACTGATCAAAACAAGAAAAACTAAAATAAAATTGAAAACTATTTATAAAATGACATAAAGTAAATACCAAATGAATTAAAAAGCTAGAATACAATTCAAATAATATCAAAGACAACATCCAAATCACTGATATCCAGGGGAAGACAAACATTGTTATTGACAATAATATAGTAATGCTTCATTTGTATTGGTTTGAGCAAACCAAATCCATCCATCAAGTCAGAAACCATCTCCAATGATAAAATAAGGATTGTAATAAGAGTAAATATAAAATGAAGAATGATAAAATGAAAATGATATCCAAATTATTTTTGGTGATATCCAAAATACCCTTATTTTTCTAATGATTACATATATTTATTGTATTGCAATATTAGTGAATAATGGAAGCGATTATGAAATGAAAAGCTTTCAAATTAAGTAAATTTCATTTATGATAACAATTGTAATTAGACAGATTTAATGCATTCCAATAATTGATAATAATGATAGCGGTTATGGATTAAAAGTTGGCAATTAAAAACTAAAACACTGCAATATACAAAAAATTAATATTAAAATTATTAATTAGCCACAATTCTCATTCCAATTTCATGATCATCAAAAAAACTATTATTAAAACCAAAAATATTGTCCTCATATGAAAAAAGTAAACTTGTTGCTCTTGCTTCGCATTGGATTTTGCTAAACACATGAATAAAAGAAAAGGAAAATAGAAAATCTCCAACTATCTTTATCTATAAAATTTCAATTGTTAGAATGTACAAACCAAGAAAACTTTACGTGGTGGATCATTTATACTGCATTTTTGATAAAAATAGAATTAACATAACACAAAGAATTCAAATTACATGTATGTTTATTTTTCTAACTTAATTATATTCTTTGTTTATACAAAATTGTGATGATTGTGGTTTATATGCAATAGAGTCATGAATATACAATAATTTTGGTAAAACATGATATTATCAATATTTGATATGGTAGAGTTCAAGCAATAAATCAAAAAGTGTTTTGTTCATAATTTCAAATTCAATCCTAAGGGATATGTCAACTACATTGGAATGTTTTCTGTCTCTTTTCATTTAATAAAATTTTTAAAAGTAACTAGCTTAAAAAAATAAATAACATAAAAATACTATATTATGATGTTGATGATCAAAATTTCATAAAAAATTTTTAGTATCTGAAAAATAATATATTTTAAGATATTACAATCACGTGCAAAGCACGTGAACTATTACTAGTCCAATCAAAAGGCAGAATATTTTTCGTTATCGAGTCTTTTAAACAAAAACAAAGGAGTAGACTGAACATGCAAATAAGACTAATGAAAAGTTAGACCACTTTTTGTTGTTAAATGTAAAATTTTTGATAAAACCTCCTCAGGATCATCAGATTGCAAAATCTAAAACAGATCAGGCCTGCATAATAAAGTTTTCAGAATTTGTTCTAGCTAAGACCAGTAACTGCTTAACAGAAACGTATAGCTCTTGCGGGACAGATTTGAGCATGACCTTTTACTATGTCACTGCTCATTATTCAAGCATCAGTAAAAATAGCAGCTAGTGATACAAACCCTTGGAAATGTTCCAACAAACTTTTACAAACTTCTCAAAAAAAATTCATCAAAACTTTGCTGTGGACACTGAAGTCAAGTAGAACTGTTGGCCAAGAGCGCCGATTTTAACCCCTTTTGCCTTCTGCAATCCTGCTTCGCAAACAGAGTGAAAGAATGTTTCAGTAATGTCAGGTTGTTTTGTATTCTCGTAACACTAGTTCTTTTGCAGTGCTCGTGAAATTTGTGCAGTAAAAAGTCCCAACATGCATGATAGACCTACACATCTCTAGTGAAATAAAAACAAGCTCATGAGCTTGCTGCCTAGTTCATCACCAACGAAAGTCACACCTAGAGCCAAAGAAAGTCACAAATATCAGAGCCATCAATCAGTCAAGAGTGGCTCTTTTATACATATTCAGCTTGTCATTCACAAATTAATAATCAGAAAATATATTATTGAACATAATTTTCTTGTGGTCTTCCATCAGGAAACAAATTAAGCGATAAATCCTTTGTAGTCAAACTTAATTGCTGAAGGAAGGACAGAAATTACCACTAATAATTAGAAGATGATAGTCTGGTCCCCCTCTTTCGTTTTCTGTTCCTTTGCCTTTCAACAGGCTGAAAGGCACGAGGCAAACGTTTCTGTTGCTTTGCATTTCAACAGCCTGAACAGGGTCAAAGGCTCAAGGCAAAACCAAGCTTTCAACATAAGTATCGACCCATCGAACAAGTCCAAAATTTCCAATGATTGGAAACCTAATTGAATCATCTTCTGAGTCATAAAGTACCAAGAATTTCTCAAGCTTAAGCATATGTCCACCGTTGTTCTGCCAGCCAAAAGGTTGACAATATAATTGGCAACAATATGCTCAGGATAATTAACAGAAGCAACTTTAGTCCAAGATTCTCTCACTCCATACTCCTTCATAACCGAAATATCCATCACACGACTTTCATAGGTGCGAACAAGGCAGAGACGTCCTCCAGCGATCCCTAATGCACAGTAGCTATTGCTCTTTTCATGTTCTGGATACTCCACCACTCCAAACATCTTACTTTCCAAATCAATACTTACAATTTTCAAGTCTCCTTCAGTCTCATGACTAAGGCATAGCTATGAATGTTGTGCTTGGAATGAAACCGTCTAGGCATAGTAGTACTCGTCAACCAATGAAGCCTCCCACTAGCAAAATAACCCAGCTCGTTAATCGGAATCCCATCCTTCAAATTCTCAATTTCCTTCCAAGTGTTAGTCTTACGACTGTACATCTTAGTCACAGTCTCTTCTTGATAGTCCACTCCTTCTGGTTTGCCGGATAGCGGACACTTAACATTGCAACTACTTTGTAATCAGCATTAGACTCATCGTAGCCGTATCCACATGCCACAAACCAACTGTGCCAAATAGTACTGTTTCAACTTAGTGTCAAACTTGGGCAATTTTCTGTACTTTTTCATGGATGGATTCCAGAGAACAATTCCTAACTCACCATTTTTTTGATCTTTTTTTAGGAAAAGTAACGCAAACCAAGCCATTGCAAGAACCCACAATTTTGAATGATCCAATTTTGTCGTACCCCTTGGGATAGTCAACGTCGGTAGCTCGAGTTACTGGTTCATTCAAAGCTGATTTCAGAGGGAATTCCTTGAGATCAGAACCACCAAACTCGTGACAATGAACACAACATATGACCCTATGGTTCATGTTCTCATTATTTTTCCTAACATGGGTTCGGATGAAATCGGGAACTTGAGATTAACGCAAGCAAAGATTTCGATACACACCTGAACTTCAACAGGGATTTAACAGGAAGCCGTGAGAGAATTTCAATCATGAGATCATCAGGTATGCTGGTTACACTTCGTTGTAAACGTGTCCAAATCTTGGTTTGAACAAGAGTTAAAGAGATTATCATCACCAGGCGATGAAGCTCGGTATAAAGTAGAGCTGATGAGATGACAATTGTCGGAAGTAGAGGAAGAGGTGCATTGCAGATCATCTTGAGGTGTAGTTTTTTGACGTTTGTTGCTTAGTTTTTGTCCCATGGAGTGAGAATGCTTATGGAATTTGGTGCTGCTGTGAAGGAGAGGAGATTATACTGTTAATTGGTAAACAAGAAGATGCGATCTTGGGTTTAGGAGTTTTCTTGTTGCATTCACTATTCCTTCAGGAGAAGCCTATTTTATTTTACGTGGAACTCTTTCACGGTACCATGATTAATTACGATGAACTTTTGAGTGCTAAGGAGACCATAACTATCAGAATCTTAAAGGGTATAAAATACTAAGAGATATGAATCAGGTAGTAATTTCAATTTGTCTACAACTCTATTTCTACAACCCTTTTTCAGCTTGGGGAAAATTAAGATTCTTTTTCTACAAATGATATTAACATGCTGCCCCTATTATTATTCTACTAAACATGTTCCAATACATATACATACGATAGATAGAGAGACATTAACCTACCCCAAGATGTTTTTATTTGCACTTTTATTTTTATTAAAAAATAAAAAATCACCTTCAAAACATCACTCTGGATCAATGCCTTCCTAATATTGTTCATGAATAACCCTGCAAAAACTCAAGAATATGTGGACAGTAGTAATTACAATAGTTTGGTTGTCTGTGATATGACTAGACCTAGACATCAAACTTCACTCCTAATTTATCTGGATTAACACTGCACCAAAAATTAACTGGTATTAAAGAATTTAAGACAAGTTTTATTGTTGTGGAATTTAAGCTAATGGTACTGGAATGAGTATAGGGCAATCTTCTCTATTGAAGCAAATGACAACAAAAGATTGACGATGTACAAACAGAAGTATCATTAAGCTGCTTTCTTTATGATTCACTTCTATGATCTATCCCTCGCAACCCCACAAATGACTTCCGGAATGGCCAAATTTCTCTCTATGAGAACTTTTTCTCTCTCTGACGAGTGAACAAGTCTTCATCCTAGAGTTCAGTGATCCCTTATCAAACTTTGTAATCTTGTTATTACTCCATTTGTCTCGTAAAGAATAGACCTAACTCTATTTTTATAGAGATTAAAGCCATTATTTTTACTTGCTACTTTCCTCGCACACCCCTCTTTTAATATTAGATGACTTATATTAAGTACATGGTTCATGTTACTCAATCATTCTTTGAATTTATTACTCTTTAGTTTTTCAATGCAAGTTTTAACCAAGTCAAAGTTATAAACTTGACCAAAATGAATTGCTTATAACAATGTATATTAAATTTAGGCATATTAGTAAAATGACAAAATAACAAGTCTTTTGAGAAAAAAAAATCGGCCTATAAGGCAAATATAAAAGAAAAAATGGGCATATATTGATGGGACAATGGGAGTGTTATCTATGAATTTGTCTTCCTGTTTTGATCTTACTTTGGTTTCCTTTCTTTTTCAATCATTCAGTCAAAGCTTTCCAATTCTGCCCAACCTTTGTAGAAACTATCCTTTTTTTTGCCTTCTTATAAAATAAAAAACAAGGAAGCCATCCAAAAAATCAAAACATTTTCCTTGTTTGAACCTTTCTTTTCTTTTTTGGAAAAGTTGCTGTCACATTCTGTACCTAAGACACAACACCGTGTACTTTCATGGCTATTTCATTAGGCACAAGGCAATAAAACTAAATTGATTTTAAATTCATCATCAATATGATCAATAACCATAGCCAACATTTTCTTTTTCACAACCAAAAGAAAATGTAAAATCATGATTTCAGGCCAAGGATCCAACCCGATGCAAGACGTATAAAGCTACAATAAACATAGGCTTAAAAAATTAGAAACTTAATGATCAAAATATGAGTTGCCTCATTTTTTATATCAATCGAACTTTAGCAAAATGGGACCATTCCTTTCTTGCACCCTTTTTCCACATCACGTGTTTGGGGTAGTTGAGTTGGTTCCTCCCCTTCAATCGTGATGGCCATTTGTCCCAAATCCATTGCAATTGCAGGTGGAGTAACACCAACGGGACCATTCCTGAAAATATTCTTCCCAGTGTTGTACCGTCGGACTCAGGACCCCGGATTGAACAGTAACTACTGCAAATATGATAACCAAGGCCTCCAATTGTTCACCTCGTCCTTGTATCTGGCTGGTTTAACGGCTACTTTTTTTGCCTCGTACACCACAAGAAAGCTCGGTCGAAAGGTTACCATGTTGATTGCAGGATGTTTCTTCATTTGTGGAGTGACCCTAAATGCTGCAGCACAGGATCTAGCTATGCTTATTAAAGGCAGAATTTTACTTGGATGTGGAGTTGGTTTTGGTAATCAGGTACTCTACTTAACTTTGTATTTTTCTTGGGAGATTAATTTTGGGATTTCCAAACTGTCTCCTTTATTATGGCATGAGGGCATGTGCCAGTTTTTGGTATTCTCTCCTTTTAGGAGTGTATTTTTGGAAAAAAAACAGTACTCCACGTTTAGGCTTGTTCCTCTACAGTTCATTTTGCCCCATATTTGTCTCCCTGTAATTGCTATAGTCTCTGCAAAATACTAATACGTGGAGTGAGCAAGCAACTTGCTCAATAAGTAGTACTTGTGCTTCTTTATTGGCTTCACCACATTAGCACGCATAACACAATTCAAACAGTTACTGATACATATGTATGGTTCCACAAAGGATGGTCAAAGTAAACAATTCAATTGCATAACAAAAATTACAATTTCTATATATATTTACTAGTGAGTTCAACGTATAAAGTTACCCATTGACCTTAGATATCCAATTATTAATTTGACTAGTTAGCATGGTTTAGTACCGTAGGTTTAACACATTTCAGAATGCTAACTATTACAGAGTTAGCCAATTTTAGAATGCTAGCTACCACATGATTAGTCCGTTTCAGAATACCAATTGCAATTCCCACTCAATCACGCTAATTACCATGTAAAGAACTAGTTCTGTCAAAATCACTTTGTACAAGAATTCGGTTATTTAATATCTATTCATTCTCAATTGATAGCAATTCTGTATTCATAGTAGATCAATAGTATACACATGCTCATGTCAGTTTCATATATTAAATTGCTTTTAGAGTCATAAAATTTGACAAATACATTTTCAAAGGATAAAAATTACATGCACCACTTACCTCCACTTTTCCAATTCACTCCAAGTCGTTCCAATATCAATCATTTCCCCACCTAAATATACGAAGAGTATTTAATTCAAACTATAAATACTCTTAACCATGCTAATTTATCATAAGAAGGACCCTATATGCTGTCCTCAACTAATAATCCACAGCAAAGATCATTCTCTCACTTTATCATAGCACATAGCTCAATTTTAAAGGTTCACCAACTCTACTGGATATAAAAATAGGATGATATCTTTACATATATTTGAAGTCTCCTGAATATAATTTCTAACGCAACAAATAAAACTCAATTTTAAGTTTCTTACAAAAAGATATGGTCAAAATACTAAACTGGTGCATAGCTGCAAGATACATCCGTCCCAAAAC
Source organism: Coffea humblotiana (assembly GCA_023065735.1). Taxonomy (NCBI): domain Eukaryota; kingdom Viridiplantae; phylum Streptophyta; class Magnoliopsida; order Gentianales; family Rubiaceae; genus Coffea; species Coffea humblotiana. Next base: position 27,789,568 of record CM041210.1, read on the forward strand.
CCTCTAAAGATCCATGGTCGAATCTGAGGCAGAACAGATTTCTTCCATTGTCACATCGCATCAACTCCAGCTTCTATACCATTCAAAATCCAATAATTTTACATCCCACAATTATTTTATAGCATAAATAATCCTGGAAATGAAGCATTAATTCAAATCACCAACACTCTAACTAATGATGGAACCAGAATTTTAAGTTAGGGGGGCAAATAGTCAAACATGTAATAAAAAATTATAATAAATAAAGTATAATAAACTTAAAATGAAAGTTCAATAAACGATAACTAGCAATAAGATATTTTAAGTTGTAAAACACAAAGTATAAAACAAATATGAACCTTAAATTTACTAGTCATTTTATTTCCTGACAATGCAAGGGATGCAAAACTGTATTTCATAATCCTTCATTTGATCAAATACAATAATTGTTGAGTTAACATTTTTTTTTTGAATTATTTCTTTTTCAATGTCATATGATCAGCAAGAGCATCATCATTAAATTCTCAATGAAGTTGGTAATGATGGATACTTCATAAAGCATTAAACATTTATTACAACTTGTGTTTGTTTTTAACTAATAAACCTTTTTTTTAATCCAAGTCAATCTTACATTTTTGGAGTTATTTTTTTTAATGCATTTGGCTAACACGTGTCCAGAGCCACTTGTTAAGATAGCTTCGTGTTTTAGTTCTTTTTGTAAGCGTGGAACTTATTTGAAGAAAAATATACGTGCAACAGGTCAATAAATGTGAGTATGTGTATTCACATATTAAGTTAGGTCTAATTTAAGTGTCTTAATGAGTACTTTTGTGAGTTTTTTGCCAAAACAACACTTTTTCTAAAAAATATTCTTGATGTGATCCACTTTCAAATTTTAATCCCATAATGATGTTATTGTTGCCACCTAGTTATCTTGATTGCCATGTAGAATAACAAGGAAGGAAAGGTTTAATCTAGTCTATAGTTTCCAATATGAACTAAAAATTTAAAATTTTTTATTATAGTGACAAACGTCGGGTCTATGTAATAATAAATACCTACTCAAATAAAGTATGAATTTTGTATACGATGGTGAGCAGAGTCGAATCCACAGGAACCAGAGAAATTCGTTTCTCCTCGAGTTCAAAGTATAGGGGGATTTTTTAAAAAAAGAAGATAACTAAACAGTTCAAAGAAAAATAAATAAACAAATAAAAACTAAGTGACAGTTTATTAAAATTAAATCAATCATAAACAAACTCTAGCTAAGGACTAATTTTGAAAATGGTTCACTCAATTGATCATCGATGTAATGATAATCTCATTTATTCGCTGATAAACAAGTTATAACTGTTAAACACACGATGACAATCAACTTTCCTTACTATATCGGTGATCAAGGTATAACCGTTAATCACTCCTCTAATCAAGAAATAACTCTAGATACGATCATAGATTTCAATTTTCCAATTACCTTAAAAATTAGAGAAGTCCTATTCTAACCAAATAACACGCTACGAGAGTTATTTTAAATTAGCGCATATGTTCCCCTGACACAAAGTCAATCATGTCAATCACCACTAATATAAAACAATTAAACAATTACTGATTTAACTGCTCTAACTAGTTTTAGGTTATTAGATTAATTAAATATCAGGCGCCCTTGACATTCAAATAAAATAATAACCATAAGAAATTAAATCAGAGAACATACGAATACTAGTAAATAAAAGAAATAAAAATAATCAGTTCAATCTTACAATTTTAGATGAATCAAATCCTCCGTTATTCCTTAACTAGAAAAGAGAATTAGCTGCGCATCATTGAGAAGAAACCGCGCGAATTCATTGAGAACCTTCGCATAAGAGTTCGACAAAGAAAACTAACTAAGAAGAAAAGAAAGCCAAGCGACTGCCGTTCCCCTACAAGAAGTCACGGTTCTCTCCCCCTATTGTTTCTACCCTTCGAAGTACTAATCAAATGGGAATCCAGCTTTCCTTATTCTTTGTTTCCTACTTCGCATCTACTACTCATAATAAAGGCCTATTGCTTAATTAGAAAAAAGGAAATAAAAACAATAATAACTCCTGTTTCCTAATTCAACTCTACAACTAACAAAGATAATTAAAGTCTTCCAAATTCTATCAAAGATGTCCATATTTAACTCGAACTAGGAAATCTCCGTGGTCGATAAATTCCCGAGTCTTCAGGACTTGAAAGTAATTCTTGAAAAATCACCTCTTTTATCACTTTTTGCTCCTCCTCCTACAATTAGCACAATTAACCAAATATAAGTAGAATCCTCCAATTAAAATAATATTTGGCTAAAATCAAGGAGAAAATAATTATAAATTTATTAATAATTTTGCACCCTATCATATAGAGGCACAATAAGACTGCACAACTTTCATAATTTCCTTGTAATTATTTAAAATAAATTATAACATTATTGAACTTGTTATTATTGGTCTCTGCATTTTTTTAAATATATCAAACCTATTGCATATATTTTTCAAAAAATAAATTTAAAAATACAAATTTGCAACGAAAATTGCAATGAAATTTGTAAACAATACCAAGAAAAAGTTACAAAAACTTCAAGGCTATCATATTTGTTTATATTATCTTTCCGACTTCTTGAAAAGAACTTTTACAAGAAGTAATCAAGTTGAAAATTTCCTCAAGTCTCCACGCTGCCTGCCACCGCTTCATTTATTCTATTATCTTCCCTTCATTGCCAATTGCCAATCTTACTGGTCTTTCGTCTTTTCGTTTTCCTGATTTTTTTGCTTACCTTTGGAATTTTAATTTTGTTAGTTTTTTCTTTTCAATCTCAAAAAAATATCAAACTTTTCATCTTTTCTTTTTTTCTAATTTTTCTTTTCTTTTATGTTTCTCTTTTCTGCAATGTTCTTTGTCTTGTTTTTCATTTGTTGGCACGAGATCTATGAGATCTTATTTAATAATTAATTGTAAGAGCTGGTTTTGATTGAGTCCATGCCAGCTAATGTCCTAATGATATGTAAGAAGAACAGGAAGGAAGCGAAACAAGTCTATGTTGCAGAGAACTGAACTCACAAGCGAAAAAAAAAAGGTAGAAGAAAAGGAAAAATGAAAGAAACCCATTTTTTAGCGGTTCGTACTGGTTGAACCCCAATTTGACCAGATTTTGACTGAGTTTTGGCCAACCGATTTTTAAAGACAACTCGGACCGGATGCCAGACCCATTCTCGGTTCGACCGGTCCAACCGACAGGTCCGATCCAAGTTTGAAAACATGGCAATAGAAAAGACAAAAGAATAATCTTTGTTTACCTTGAGATTATTGATTTGAAAAGAATATTTTCATCCACCAAAATAATATCAAAGATGATACTGAAGTTTTACATGTTGTTAATATAAATATTGGCTTCTCAGAATTATGTTTGACAAGGAAAAGATAATAAAAAGAAAAAATGTGGGAAGGTTTAGATAGAGCATCAAGGAAGATATTAGATGCGAAAGAGAAATGGAACATGTCTCTATCTCCATCCTAGCATATATGTAGCTTAAGTAGCAAAAAAAGGATCAAAAAGGTAATAAATTTTAAATTTAGTGTACTTTGGGTATATGTTTAAAAGGAGAGTTATTTTGGGTGCCTTTGCATTAGGAAAAATCTTTTGTTAATTTAAGTCGATCTTATATTAAAAGTTAGTTTGTTATACACACTTGCATAAAAGACAAATTATTGTTTCCTTGATCAGTTGCTATATAAAAGTTATACTAGTTACTAATGGTTGTTTACTAACATAAATATTAATACTAATTACAAGGAAAGTTAATTGAAAGCGGGCAAGTCATAGGATACCTCTTATAAATAAAACTTGAAAGGGGTACAAAGTAACTTATGACAAAGTTGGGAGGGCAAAGTGATATTATTTTTCTTAACAACAAATAGGTCCAATATTAAAGATTTTAGAAAACTTTGAGGAAGAGGGCGATTGCCCTGTCCGTCCACCCCGCGGCCCATCCCTGACTCTTAACTCGTCCACTCAAGTTAAAGTTCAGCCCAAGACATCACAATTGATCCAAGACTAAAATACTAAAATACTGTTAGTATGATAGATAATCAGGTAAATAATTTAAGCTAGTTTTGTTTAATTTCACAAGATGTAATTTCATTTATTTAAAATATAACTCACTTTTTATATATTATAAATATATAATAAATTTTTGTATGCCCCACACAATGATATTAAAATTGATATATGATATCCACTCAATGATCCAACCACACCCAACAGCATCAACTCATCTATCCAACATTTTAAGTAATTTAAACTGTAAACAAACTCGAAATAACTAAGATTACCTTGGCTAATAGAAAAGGCAAGGTTCCTTAGCTTCTCCCATGTACTTGGATTGGAATTTCCTAAGCCCTTATCTTGAAAAATTGAAGAGGAAATGGAAATGTTTAGAGAAGAAGAATAAGAAAGAAGAAACAAAAAGAACATTTGGTAAAGTTTTGCAATAGTAACCCCGCTACCTCTCTCATATTCTACCAGCACAATATTTTCTATTTTCACATTAAATCTTCAATTCCATTGGCTTTCAACTTCAATCCCAAGGTTTCTATATTTTTTTCCGAAGCCCCTACTTGAAGGACATGAATTTGTTTCCTTTGTTTAGAGGCTTCGGGACAAAAATTGGCCAGTTATTTTTTAGGAAAACTCAAGTTCATCAGTAATTATGGCAAAGAAATTGGAGGATGTTTTGCAAAGATTTGCTATTTCCTGCAGGAACATAGTGGAGTGAATGTGGACGAACATGATACGTTTTGAAGATTTGCTATTGTTTTTCTTTTCCTAGTTGTTTCCATATTTATTATTTTCTTTTGAGATATTTTTAAAAACCTTCCCTTTAAAACTAATATTTCTATAGCAAATTAACCCAATTAAAAAAAACAATAACAATAAAAAACTGATCTCAAGAATGACAAGAATATTTCATATAAAGTGCCCATCAAACTATTACTAGTTGGTTGACTTAGAATCAAAAGAGAATATTAGTTAAAAATAGAAAATAGACAAGGTCTGTTTGATAGGTATATTTTTTTGGCTTGGTTTCAATAGACAAGTTTCTTAATACGTTGTCTATGAGAACCTTCAAATACATCCCAAATTTTTAAAATCCACACCCCATAATATTCAAAACCACACTAGGTTTTTCTTATTTTCTTTCTTATTCTTCCTCCTCCCCATCTCAACCCACCATTGTTGGTCGCACCTCCACCAGTGCCAACATCTTCACAAGTTCTGTTGCTCCATCTCTCTCTCTCTCTCTCTCTCTCTCTTTTTCTCTCTCTTTCTCTCTCTCTCTCTCTCTCTCTCTCTCTCTCTCTCCCGCTTGCCCCTATCCCACGCCCTCCCCTCCCCCCTTCCCCCACCACCCTTTCACCACCTCAGCCCTTCTTCTTCTCCCTCTTCCTCCTCTTCACTCTTCAACGTGACCTCTAGTCGCACAACCAGAAAGCGTGACCAAAGGTTGCATCCCAAGGAAAGGGATAATTGAGGAAGGGGAATAGAGGAGAATGTGGGGAGATGAGGATGAGGGAAAGAGAGAGGAGGAGAGGAAGGCCGGGGGGGGGGGAGGGGGAGAGAGAGAGAGGGAGAAGGATAAATAGCGGAGATGCCGATTGGCAGTGGTTGGAGCTAAGGATGGCAATGGGGACGGGTGCCCGCGGGGGACTAATGGGGCGGGGATGGGGTGGCGGCGGGGGGAATTTTTTCCCCCTGCTTAGAAACGAGGCGGGGGACGGGGGAGTGTACCCCCGCCCCATCCCCTGCTTTAAAAAAATAAATATATAAAATATATATATGTATATAATTATATATAATATATATAATTTAATTAGTTAAAAACTTATGATAATGATATTATTAATTATATGTATTATATAATGTATATTAGTATATGTAATATAATTGATATTATCAATTATACTAATAATTATATATGTGTACTAATACAAATTATTAATTGTTATACTAAATTTACTAATACATTTATACTAAATCCCGAATTACACTTAATACAATAACATTTTTTTCTTAAAAAAAACACAAGTACAATAATGAATTAGTGATTGTATTTGTGCCAAAAGTGAAAACTTAACTACTTTAGTTGTATTTATTTCATCATGTTGGATTTTATTCAAATAACTTTTGTTTGATTGTTTTTATAAGTTTCAATTATGAAATTATAATGAATAATAATTTGGTGATATGTTGATATTTTAGTACTTAATTAATTGCTAAAATTTAACTATAATAAAATTATATAATAAATTTTTATTAGCCCCGCGGGGGCACCCGTGGGGGAAGCGGACCGGGCGGGGGAGCGGGGGACGGGGGACGGGGTGGGGGTGGGGGGAATTTGTAGGCAGCGGGGTGGGGGATGGGGGAGAGGTCCCCCGCCCCAACCACGCACCGTTGCCATCCCTAGTTGGAACAATGACAGGAGCAAGAGGAGGAAGAAGAGAGGACCGAAGGAAAACTTTTTTTTTTTTATAAATTCTACAATAATTATAGTAAAGTTTTAGGGTTATTATCACTTTACCCCTTTAACATTTGATGCTACTATCAATTTCTCCCTTAACGTTATCTTTTAGTTATTTTATCTCCAAAACTAACGATCAAATTTAACGGAGTTTGTTAATTAAAGTGAAAAGGCATGTTTAACCCTTAAAATTATTATCACTTACCCCCCTATATAATATAGTCTCATTATCAATTTATCCCATAGAGTTATTTTTTAGGCAATTTATTCCTACCATTAAACCAACTTAGCAAGTTAAAAACTTTTGAAGAAAATACCCTCCTCTTTGCATAATAAAAATAATAAAAAATTCAGAGTTACTCTTCTCCTTTTTAGTATTAAGAGAAAGAAATTTCTTGGCAATCAAAGTATTAATTCTTGAAAATCAAAGTATTAATTCTTTCTTCTTGGCAATCTTATTACTATTGAAAACAAATAGAAAGATGGAAAGGGGGAGGGGGAGGGAGAGCTCAATTCATTTTTTTAAATTACAAATAAGAAAGAATTAAAAAAATTTTTATTTTAAAAATTATTTCACTTTTTTGTTTACCACCAAATTCCAATTCTAATCTCGACAACCTTAAAGTAATACGATAATGTTAGATTTTTCTTATTTTCTTTTTTTTTACAAAATCTAATTTTTTATCTCCTTCTTTCCTGTCTCTTTTTCTTTTCCTAGTATTAATAAATGTGAAAAAAAGAAATTTGAGAAAACCCTTTTATTTTTATGTTTTTTGATCTCTTAAAGTGAAAAAAGGAAGAATAGCCATTCCAACTTTTTTATTTTAATTATATATAAAAAAAAGGGTAAATATATTTAAAATTTTTGACCATACTAGTTTAGATTAACGATGAGGTTAAATGCATAGAAAATAATATTATGAACTAAAGTGATTGTATCACTATAATCTAAACGAATAAAGTGATAATAATAATGTAATTAATGCTATAAAATAAAAGGGTATTTTTGTCCAAAATTTCTTAACAAGTTGAGTTGAATTATTTATGGGAGTAAAGTGACTAAAAGATAATATTATGAGGTAAATTGATAGTAGTGATATAGTTTAAGGGGGTAAAGTGATAATAATCCAAAGTTTTATATAAACCACCCAAAAAATGCACCATTAAAAGGTACCTCAAGATTAGAAGCATGTTTGGATTCCTATTTTTCATGGAAAAAATTTTCATATATATTTTCAATCGTCTTTCTATTTCATTATATCAAATCACTATAATATATTTTTCTATAAAAGCTCCAACAAAAGAAAACTAAGTTAGGAAGTGTCAATGTAAGTGGGGCAAATTGCAATACTTTCTACAAAAACTTCAAAAAGTTATAAAAAAATGAGATCTAAAGTTAGGAAGTGTCAATGTAAGTGGAGCAAATCGCAATGCTAGCATTAGCATAACAGAATTCAAGAACAATGGCTACTTTTCATAGAACTACAACAAACAAGAAATCAAGAATTGGACAGGAAATTTGTTAATTTGGAATCAAGATTTACACATAGAATTCTTAAACTTTTAGTATTGGAACTTGGAAGATTTTAACTAAGAATTAGACGAGAAAGTATGGCCTCTTCAAGAAAAAACACCACACTAGATATAAATACAAAATATGATAAACTATATTATATTTTTTGAATTATTTCTTTCAGTTACAGTCCATTATTTCACATGATTACTAAGAAATTTCCATCTTTATTAATGAAACAATAACAACTCTCAGGGAAAAGTTTGGTTTAATGGAAAGGAAATAATTTAATGGAAAAATAAGTAAATCAAAGTAGAAAAATCATTTCTAACCATCTTGTTTTGAATTACGTAGACAAAGAAAAGAAAAGAAAAGATACACCAAATATTTTGGAGAAGGAAGGGAAGAAGTAGATTATGTGTACTTATATTTTATCATATAACTTTTTTATTCTTTACTCTTTTTGTTATGCCACACCACCCATATCGGGTGGCCAATGACATTTTAACCACAATTTAATAAAATCTAATTGTAAACATTATTTTAACACTTTACCCTCTTTTTTTGTGTATTATCGTATTCATCTGTTATTATTATTGAAAAAGTTATGAAATAATAATATCTAAATAGGACTTTTAATCTTTTCTGGGAGGACGAAAATTATAGGAACTACTAAAATATAGAAAAAATTTTAAAATGTTTAACAAATATCATTATAAATTTTAGTATTCATTTCAAAATCTTTCCATTTCTAAATTATGGTTTAATTTAGTACAAGTGATTCAATTGTTACTCTCCATATAACTAAGTAAAATTTTCTAAGTTGTAAAGGGTAGAAAAATGTGAGGATCAAGCGCTTACCATTGCACCAAAACTATAGCGATTAGCGAAGACGTAACTTTATTTCCTTAACCACAATGGTAGCGCAAAGCACCGTACCACGCTCGGCTAGCATAAGGGCTACACCCCTGGGTGCCACGGGTTGGGCGGTTAGTCCCTTCGAGCCGTAATCTGAGAGATGTTGCTGATTAAGACAACAATCCCTCCCCCAGCAAAAGCTAGGGAGATTCGAACTCGCGACCTCGTTCTGATACCACTTGTTAGGATCAAGCACTTACCATTGCACCAAAAGCTATAATTATTAGCGAAGGCGCAACTTTATTTCCTTAACCATAATGGCAGCGCAAAATACCGTACCAAGCTCGGCCAGTATAAGGGGCTGCACCTCTGGGTGCCACGGATTGGGCGGTTAGTGCTTTCGAGTCGGAATCTGAGGGATATTACTGATTAGGCCAACAAAAGTTATTTGACCATCAATAAGTCAAGCATTGGATCCCAAATGAATAACAGGGAGGTAAGTAATATTTTGAAAATTTTAGAAAGGGAAGGTAAAATTATTAGAAACCTCAGGGAGATATCTAAACTTATCCATTTTGTTTTTCTTAGTTATTTTTATATTTTGCCATTTTCCTTTTCTTTTTTTTACTAGCTTTGTGCCTATAAATTTGCCTAGCCGTAATAGGTATACGTACACTTTCATCACACCAATTGTTCTTGAGCGGCCAAGGTTATAAGACTTTTATCGAATCTTGTTCTTGAAAAAGATTGAGTATATCCTTCTTGATTACGTTTTTGCGTCATATTGAATTGAGAATAAAAACAACATTAAAGAAAATATGCTGAATATCTATCTAAAAAAAATGATATATACAAATCAATCAAAAGTTCAAATTTGTCAAAAAATTTTAAAATGCCTCAATCTAAAATGAACTATGTAATTGCACTATATTCTCTATATCTTCTAACATATAAGATGTAAAATGAAATTGTTTGGTAACAATAAGGTCTATTTTGTCGAAATTAGTCGAAGTGTCAAATCGTGCGGTACTACCAGAAGTAGGACAAGGTGCTCGAGCCTCGAGGAGGTGTCATTCTGGCCGTCGATGGTCCTTATGTACCAAAACTTTATGGAAATTGCGATGGTGTGCTCCACTGAGGAACAAACTTTTTAAAGCGATGTACGAAGGCATCAAACATGAGAGTTAGCCTCAGTAGAGGAAGGTTTTGCTCGTAGTCATGTTAACAGAGATTCATCATATCTTGGCATCAAAGAAAAGGTTAAAAGAATTAAAAAAAATGTCATGAAAAGAAAATACCAAAGAATAGTCGAATGATTCCCAACGATTCCTACGCCCGACTCAATAGTCCAAAGAATAGCATGACCCTATTTGACAAATAAATTTTTTAAATATTTGTTTAAAATTTTACTATAATTTATTATAAAATTATAAATTTTTTTTAAAATATATAAATTTTTAGATATTTTAAAAAAATTATTAAAGAACTTGTAACAGATAAATTTGACCAAAAACTTATCTGCAAACAGAGTCTTGTCTTGTTACTTGTCTCGAAATTAACTTTTAAAATGCAACTATGTTTTTGTACAACTTGTATGCAAATTTTTTGCTTTTGTATCAAACTTTGGCCTGTTTGGTAAATAAATTTTGATCAAATTTGTCTTTTATACGTTTTTTAATAATTTTAATTACAGTCATTTCAAAGAAACTCTTAAAATGTTTAAATTATACACTTTAAATTATTTAAAAATTTACATATTTTTAAAACTTTTTCTTATAATTTTTACAGTAAAATATAGTAAATTTTAAACAAATATTCAAAAAAGTTTATTTGGCAAGCGAGACCTTTATTCCCCACAAGTAGTTAAACACGTTTAGCTGGCAGAACAGGAGTCAAGAAGTTGCCATTGGATAGCTGTGGCTCTAAGCAATTACTAACTGTTTGCTCAGAAACTTGTCTAGCATTTTCTCCAACCAAGTCTTCCACCACTTTTTGCCTCTCAGTTTGTAACTGTTTACTCATAAACTGTCTAGCATTTTCTCCAACCAAGTCTTACCACCACTTTTTTCCTCTCAGTTTGTTTAGGCTCACAAGGAAGCAAAATGGCTGAGCTAGCTGTGCTTAGTGCCTCAGTGAAGGCCATTGTACAGGGTCCGCTGAACAAGGTGATTTCTCTAGTCAACAAAGAATTTAGCCTGATCTACGGCTTCAAGAAAGATCTTGAAAAGCTGAGAGGATCACTGGCCATGATACAGGCCTTCTTGCGAGATGCTGAGAGACGACCAGTTGGAGAAGAAGCTGTAAAACTGTGGCTGGAGAAACTTGAAGGCGTGGCTTATGATGCTGATGATGTACTGGACGAGATGAACTACAAAATTCTCCAACACAAAGTAAAGCTACAGAAGAAAGCGGAAAGCAAGGTAAAAATCTTCAGCTTGCTCTCAAATCCCTTTTCTTTAATAGGGAATTGGCTGGTAAACTCAAGGACATAAATACAAACTTGAAAAGGATTAACCAGGAAGCAAATGAATTTGGCCTTCAGTTCCATATCAGAGATGTGGATGCAGATTCTGCTGATGCTGTTGTGTTTTCTCATTCCATAGCAAGAAGCAGAGAGACTGACTCAGTAAGTGTTGATCCTAATGTTCTGGGAAGAGATAATGATAAATCTGATTTAGTGCAAACATTGACGAGATCAAGGGATGAAGTTGTTTCAGTTATTCCCATTGTGGGAATGGGTGGATTGGGGAAAACAACTTTAGCTCGGTTAATATACAATGATGAAAGAATTAAGAACTACTTTGATGCAAGAATTTGGGTTTGTGTATCTGAAAGTTTTGATGTAACTGAGCTCTTTGCCATGATGCTCGAATCATTGACACAATCGCATGTTCAAGTACAGGGCAGGGAAGCCATAGTGAAAAACCTTCAAAAGGCTATAGGGGTTGGAAGATATCTTCTCATACTAGATGATGTTTGGAATGATAAAGCTGATAAATGGGATGATTTTAAAAGGTCAATGGAAGGGATCAACACAACCAAGGGAAATAGCATTGTTGTGACTACACGGTAGGGAACAAGTAGCTTCAATAGTTGCGACGCTACCCCAACATTTCCTTAGAAAGTTATCTGAAGAAGATTGTCTGTCAATATTGAAAGCTAGAGCATTCCCAGGAGGAGAAGCTCCAAGGGAATTGGACGCCATAGGGAAGAAAATTGCAGCCAAGTGTCAAGGTTTACCATTAGCAGCAAATCTGGTAGGAGGGAATTTTGCGCAACAAGGGAAAATCTGAGTGGGTGTCAATTTTGAATGACGGCCTTTCTCATGTAAATGGAGATGAAAATTGCAGTAGTATATTGCAAATACTGAAGTTGAGCTTTGATCATTTGCAACTCCTGCTGCTAAAAAATGCTTTGCTTATTGCTCAATCTTTAACAAGGATTTCAATTTGAAAAAGGAACAAGTGGTTCAACTATGGATGGCAGAAGGATTTTTGTATTCAAATCAAGGAAGTGATGTGATGGAGCAAACGGGATAAAGATTTTCCCACATTTTACTGCAAAACTGCTTACTTCAAGATGTGGAGAAGGATATATATGATAATGTCATTAGCTGTAAGATGCATGATCTTGTGCATGATCTTGCAAGTTCTGTTTCAAGTGCCAAAGGCAGATGCCTCGCATTGAGCACATCGAGTGAAGCCCCCAAATCTGTTGGAAGAAAAGGAAAGAAATCTGCGCACGTTGTTCTTGAAATATGATGTTTCTCACCAAGTGTTGCTAGAGTTTGTATTATTGCGTGTACTAAATCTGGAGGATGCAGATTTGTCAAGGAACTGCCCTCCAAAATCAAAAAGCTAACACATTTAAGATATCTTGATGTGTCAGGACCAAATTAAGGTTCTGCCAAACTCCATTTGCAAGTTGTATAATTGCAAACTCTGAGGGACCTCCGTCTAACATGGTTCTATCAATAAGTTTCCACCAATTTTCATAACTTGATCAGCTTGAGACACCTCATTTTTATTTTTCCTGAAAGATTTCAAATGCCACTTGGGGATAGGAAAACTGACTGATCTTCAAACATTGTCATGCTTTAATGTGGATCAAGAGAAGGGCCGTAGAATTAGCGAGCTGGGGGTGCTTGAATAATCTTTGGAGGTGAATTGAAGATACGCAATCTAGAACTTGGTGAATGATGCAGATGAAGCTAGAAGTGCAAATTTATCTGGAAAGCCAAATATCTAACAAATTGAGAATATTATTGGGGAAGAAATAGACAAGGCGACAACCAGACGAAAATGTACTGGAAGGGCTCCAACCTCACCCAAATATAAAATGCTTGAAGATAGAGAACTTCATGGGGCAATGAGTGTTCCTTTGTGGACTATCAAAATGGCTGTCAAAACCGGAGAATGAATGGTTATTACTGAGAATTTGGTGGGAGATAGAACTAGTCCGGTGTGAAAGATGTAAAGAAATTCCAATGCTCGGACAATTACCCTTTCTCCAGAATCTTAAATTGGAAGGGCTTACTAATGTAAGAATTATAGCTCCTTCAACTTATGGTACTGATTACTACATTGGATCGAGAAGTAGTCTATGTAGAACCATATGGTTTCCGGCACTTGGAAAATCTCGTTCTGGAAAGAATGCTGAGCTTGATAGAATGGATTGATTTTCCAGATATGCCATCTTCAAGTACAACAGCATCAAGTGAAGTGAGTTTTTTTCCTCGCCTTAAAAACTTAACCATCATAAGTTGCCCCCATTTAAGGACTGTTCCAAGAAAATTTCGTTGTCTTACTGGTTTAAACCTAATGGGCGACAACAGCATCTTGCCATTGTCAAGCATATGCAGAAATGTTTTCACTCTTGAAACACTTCGCATATTTGGTCTGTCAGATCTAACGTGTCTTCCAGATTGTCTATTTCAAAACAATCCAAAGCTTGCACATTTTGCTTTGGCCTATTGTTCAAACCTGGCAAAAGTTGCTTCAAGCTTGTCAGGTTGTGCCAGTTCTCTTAAGGTTTTGGAGATTGAGCATTGCGATAGTCTGATTGAGTTACCACAAGGTTTTTACACCCTCCAATCACTTGAGAAACTAACAATAAAGGGATGTGATAGTCTAAGATCCATACCAGCACCGGAGGGCCAGGGTCAGGGCCTTACTTCTCTTCGTAACTGTGAGTTTGCTGGTTGTTACGGATTGACCAACATCCCAGGAGAAGCATTGCAGTTTTGCACCTCTCTTGAGTCTCTGTCGGTAAAGCACTGCCAATGAGCTTGTAGTTTTTCCAGTGGATTTGCAGAAGTTGCCTTCTCTCATTTGTCTAAGGATACATAACTGCCCCAAATTGGATATGGTGCCCACAGGTTTGTGTGGTCTTACTAGGCTAAGGGAATTGTACATAGGTTGCTTCTTGGAGTTTGGCTCATTCCAAATCATTTTCAATGGCGTTGAGCAAAATCTTTCATCCCTTATCGAACTACAATTGTTCGGGTGTTCTGACTGGGATTCTCTGCCTGATCAACTTCAGTACCTCACATCTTTGAAACAACTGGGCATAAATGATTTTGGAGTTGAAACTTTGCCCAATTGGCTAGGGAATCTTTTCTCTCTCGAAACTCTGAGGCTGTTCAATTGCGAGAAACTGCATCAGCTGCCTTCCTTAGAGGCCATGAGACATATGATCAAACTGAAGGAATTTACAATTACAAATTGTCCTCTGTTAAAAGCTAGTTGCATCCAGAGAAGCAACCCCAACAGCCAGTGGTCCAGGATTTCTCATATTCCCACAATCGCAATACATTAATTTCTTATTCAGTCCTTATCATAAGCTATGGAGAATACTTTTCAAACTTTCTTGACGTTCAGGTGAGTGTTCAACTCTCCGAAAACTTTCCGTTATACTTCTATTTGGTTTCACTTCTAAAATTTGGCTATCTAATTTGTTACTTGGCATGTAGGATTCCTTGCATCTTTGGTTCTAGATCAATCGGGGATCGGTGTATCAGGGGATCAGGATTTCCTGTGCTGAAAAATAATCTATTTCAGGTGATTTCTTGGACATGGCTTTTATGACTGCAAATTCTGTTGAGTAGTAGGAACCAACAATTTATCGCCTCTTGCTTTTGCTGATTCTTATTTTCCATCTATTGCATGTCCTGTTTACCAAGGTAACCAAAATCCTGTAAAGATAACCTGACTAGTTCCTATTTTGCTTCAGGTGTAACTCATAAATCTGGATAAAAAATGACTGCAAAACATAAAATCAATATCTGTTCTTGATAGTTCAAACCATAGCAATATGAATCCTAAAAAGATACACAGCAACCAAGAATTCTGAAGACAAACACCACAACCAAAGTAAAAAATCATGAAATTACAGTTGAAGTTGAGCAGAATCTATCAGCTGATTAATTATAAGTTTAATTATATCCCCATTTCATTGAGAAATTTCAAGTTCTTTTTGCTTGTGTGTGTGTGATCAGTGTCAATTTACTTTGCTGCAGTGGAATGATTATGTTCACCTTCCAGGCCCCTGATTCATCATGTCACAGGCTATTGGCACACCACCTATTTCGCTCAAATCTCCTGTACCGAAAATTCAAGATTTGCTCCTTGGTAGAACAGCTTTTATCATTCTGTGCATTTTCAGTCATTTTGTCATAAAGGGGTTCTAAAGCTGAATGCTTCTCTTTGCTGCTGCTGTATGATTTTTGCATCACCTTAATCTCATATGTTCCTCATATTATATGGGACTTGACTCAAGCTATATATGCTTGTAAAGAAATCGTTACCTGAACCTATTTAGTTAAAGCTGATTTCCCACTAAATTGGAGGCAAACTCTCAGATAAATTGATGCAATTATTCTAGTCCTTGTGTGGTATCCGATGTCTGATTTTTTATGACTAAGATTTTTTCTTAGTTCAAAGGTTACCTGAAGAACTGAAATTCTTTGACTAATAAATCTTCCCTATAAAATAGAAATTATGAAAAACTTGGAGATAAAGTACAGATTATATTCAAGAGCAATTTTCATCATTTTGATAATTTGATTAGAATGCAACTGCTAAACCAAGGATCATATCTTCGAAAGGCTTCAAAGAAGGTAGTTTATACTCCAAACAAAACTCTCAATTACATGACTTTCTACACTTACTATAGTGAGCACGTAATGACAGGCTTATTGGGAAGCATCGTAATCTGAAATTTCTCAACTGCCAAATGTATAAAAAAAAAAAAAAATCAGTTTCTTTAAAAAGATAATGTGAAAAAGCAGCTCAACAACTTGCTCTAAGAAATACTCCGTTAAAATTCCATAAAACAGCATATCATAACAACTCTATTTCATCTGGCATTGATACAAATCAACAAGCATTTCCAATTTTTTTTTTAAAATATCAAAACAATGTCCGTAAGTATTACTGACTTCAGCCAAGAAAAGAAAAGCTTTAGTATTACATGCAAAAGAAAATGAAAGATTGAAAATAAAAAAATTTTAAAAAAAGAGAGGTTACTGATATGATTGTGCCTAACAATTTGTTTAGGAACCACATTAATCAGTTCAAAGTTTGTGGAAACCTTGAAATTAAGCTAAGCTTCATTGTTTGCATATGATAAGATGAGTGGCATACGAATCCTTAATCTGATATAAAGATTTATAGACCTCTTAAAGCAATATTGCATTTTCCCATTAGTGCAGAATTTTTTTTTTAAGGAAACTGCTATAGGTAGTTGATTTTAAATGTTAAGAGTTAGAGATAGAGTTACAAAAAATTAATGACCACATGCTCCAAAATTATACTCTGTATAAAACTTAAGCTACTTTTTGGTTTTACAGTTCCTCTTTTTCAAGCAGGAGAATTTTGGGATTGAAGAAGCAGAAAAGGAGAATGAGAGATTTGAATCCAAGATTTCTAACTTTTCGAGTAGTTTTATGGATCATTAAGATATAGTCTTCTAATAAGGCGGCATGGGAAATGCTATTAATTCTCCAAGCTCAGTACACCATATAGAAGGCGGCATGGGAAATAGGCAGTTTCACATCTATTATTAACATTAGATAACGAACAAGCTCTAATCCAATTTTGAGATGGAATACTATATTCAAAATCTCATTAACTTTCAACTGTAGTAAAATATCTAACTGTTTTCTTTGCTGGACAAATGCTAAAAGCAAATTAAGTGTGTTACCACAAAAGGCAAAACCAAAAATCATATCTTCTAAGGGTTCCTAAGAAGTTAATTTATAGAACCCTAGGTTTGATAAGAACAAAAAATTGCATTTACTGTTGTTGTCTCGTCACAATAATTGAAGAGCAAAGAACGAAAAGCTTCCATTTGATTTTAAATCCCTAGAGTTAATTACACAACTTAATCAGCACCATTTCTCCTTTTCTGTAGTAAAACATTTCTCCAACTTGACCACAGATTCAAGTTTGATCTTCAACCTGTACAGGTAATGTGAAGCAGTAAACATTTACACCTAGCTAGCCTGTGCTCTTCTCCTGTTTCATGCCCTCGACTTTTATACTCTGCCACGGTTGTTGAGCAAAACTAAGCTTTCATCATACATAATCACTGCCTCAGATTAATCTTCCAGATTTTTAATGCAAGAATATGCTAGGGATTCATGTCTCGGATCGTAAAGTGCCAACCACCTCTTAAACATGCTCAAAATTAGGGCCGTCGCTTGATTCAAATAATGGTATGTAGTGTGATGCAGGATCATAAGACAATCCAGTAACCAAAATCACTTTTGTCCAAGATTCCTTCCACATATTCCTTCATAATCCAAAGATGTGTATAGTGGCAAAACACAGAAAGACATCCTCCTATACCCAATAACGTCATTTTTATGGCTGTTCCACCTCTCCATAGATCTCATTCGTCAAATCAAGGCTAGCAATCTTCCCCATTATAAGAAATATTTCCCATTTTTTCCTACGGAGCTTCCAATTAACATAATAAATCTCCCCGATAGGACGACGGTCCTAAGAATCCTCAATAATCTTCCAAGAACTCGTGTTTCTACTATCAACATCAAGCTAAGCGTGCCCCTTCGTAGTACAAGTTAAAGCTCAATTTTTTTTCCAATGGTTATTTTTTTGTTCTCTTTATATAAACACACAAGACACTTTTTTTCATTATCTCAATATCCTACTCTATTATTTCTCTTACTCGCTCACTCATTTTCCTCAATCTCTTTGCACAATTTTCTAAAATTTCAATATTTTGTGATTATGGATGAGAATTTTAGTAGTTTTAGAAATATGTTAAATGCTCCAAATATAGAAAATTCGTCCACCTCACAAAATCAAAACCACCAAAATTTCCCAAATTTCTCATTTTCTGGTATTCCTACAAATGTGCAAAATTAATAATATTATTTTTTAGAAAATAAAAAATCCAAAAGGTAAAAAATTTAATGAAAGTTTAATAATTTATTTTTAAAAATAATGAAATTATTTTTTTAAAAATTACTTTATTTATTTACTGGATATGAGTTATGTATTATTAAAATAAATATTTGATTTGATTGTAGACCCATACTATTATACAGTGTAGAGTGTAATTTATTGTGAGTGAGAATATAATAAAAGATTAGACAGTGGAATGTTGATATGATACCATGGATGCCTTAATGACGAATTTGGAATACTTTATAATCATCCTGTAGTGACTCTAGAAATAAATTATTGAGACATATTTGAAAAAATGTGGAAATCAAGGCTGTAAATTGAAATTTTAAAAAAAAAGTTTATGAGACTATTTATAGTTATTTAAAACACTAAAGGGCCAACAGCAAAAATAACAGAAAAGTTTTGGGCATGATTGTAAGTTCTCGCTTTTGTGCTCCTTTTTGAAAGCAACTTCCAGTTTCCACTTTTCTTTCTTTCTCATGGCCGTCGTCACGTTCCGATGCAGGCCACGTTCGTTTCTTTCTTTCTATATATTTTTTTCTTTATTCTACTGAAAAAACAGAAGAAAAGTTTCTTTACTTTTTTTTTTGGGTACGTAGAAGAAAAGTTTCTTTACTCTCTTCTTTCTTTCTTTCCTCCTCATTTCTTTGTTGTTTCGTTGAAACTTGAAACCTCTTCTCTCTCAAAGTAGTAATCTAAATTGGAAAAGTATAATATATTCTCTATTCCCCGTCTGGTCTGCCTATCGCACAATTGAGGAAGAAGAAGAAGAAGCCCTTTTAAAGGTTCCAGACTGCAGGCTCCCAGGTACTTTAATGTTCTTCCAACAAGTTTAAATTTCTTCTTGGTTCATTGATCGCTCAGACATTTACTAGTTGTGAATATAACTATAAAACAAAAACCCAAAAAATAAAAGTTGACTTTTTTTTTTCCTTTTGAAATGGTTGAGTTTTGTATGCAACTGTTCTTTGACCTTGAAGTAAATCTTGATTTGCAATGTGGGATTTTATTAATCAGCAGTATAGTGGATTGTCTTGGTTTGTTTTAAGCATACAAAAGTTTTACCTTTGAAGATTTGATTGCTAATGTTTTCTTAGCTAATTGGAAGAGTTGTTGCTGTAGTTAAGAATGCCAGCTCAGAGAAAACCCGAGGAAATTGTCCCAATGCTACTGGCTCGTCTGGAAAAAGCTAAGCAATTTGTAGTAGGGCGTATCAGCGAGAACAGTGAGGGAGACTCTCTAGTTGGGAAATTCAGAGAAATCGAGAATGAACTTGGCAAAATGAAACGTTTGTTCCCCAGGATAAAACATTGGGAAGGGAAACTCATGGAACAGTTCAGAACTTTGGAGCAAGACATCGATGATGATGTTTTCTTTAAACAGCATGACGAGGCTAATGAGATTCTTAATAGATTGGAGCGCATCAGTAAGAGTGTTGTGTCTGTAAAACAGCTCTTTTCGGCAGTGGAAACGCAGCTGATGGATAGAACACGTACGATGCCTTCTTCTGGGATGCCATTCCCTTCTGAGGAGGCTGTTAGGAAGGATCAGACAATGTCTGAAGAGTGGTCGAGACTTGATGTGGAGGAAAAAATTTATGCTAGCAAAGCAATATCAGATTTTCGGAAAAGTTTTGACTGTCTGGAGAGCAATCGATTGAAAGTATGCTCGTTGTGCCTTTCAATTTTCCCAGAGAATAGCATCATAAAGAAGAGACCCCTTATTTACTGGTGGATAGGAGAGGGTATGGTCACTAAAACCTCAGAAAAGACTGCAGAGGAGGTTGGAGAAGATGTCTTTAATGAATTGATAAACGAAAGCTTCATAATCCCCAAATTTGAGAACCTTTCTCCCAATAGAAACACTTTTATTGTGCACCCTTGGATTCGAAGAATGCTGATCTTGGTTGCAAAAAGACTTAGCTTTTTCGAATTTACTCCTGCAGGGATGCCTAGCAATGGTCATCGTCGTGCATTCTTATTGGCTGGTGGTAGTGATTCATACAGCACAATGACCGAGGATACTCTTATGGTTTTCAACGTAAATGATCAATATCTTGGTTTTAAACCTGACTGGCTTTCGAAGTTGAATAAGGTTGAGGTTCTTCAGTTGGGCCGCTGGCAAAACTCTGTCAAACATCATATTGAAGTGGAAAATAAAGATTTGACAGTTGAGTCGAAGAAGAAAAAGAAAGTGGAATATGAAGTCTCTTTGGATGGTTTGGGAAATCAGACATCCCTAAGATATCTAAGCCTCAGAGGCGTTTCTAGATTGACTAACCTACCTGCTTCGGTGCTTAACCTAATAAGCCTTGAGATCCTTGATTTACGTGCATGTCACAATCTAGAGAAACTGCCTTCTGATCTATCAGCACTGAGGAACCTTACCCATTTGGATTTATCAGAATGTTACCTGCTCGAAAGCATGCCCAAGGGTATTGAAGAGCTCTCTGCTCTTCAAGTACTTAAGGGTTTTGTGATAGGAATCGTCAGAAGAAATCCATGCAGGGTAAGTGACCTTGCTCAGTTGAAAGGTTTAAGGAAATTGAGCATAAGAATAGGGAATGAAGCTTTAGCAGAAGGGAGTTTTCAAACTTGAAGGACTTCACGGCTCTTCAAATTCTTGTGATATCTTGGGGAATAGTTTTTGTCGCAGCCGAGTACAAATGCTGCTCTGAGTTCATTCTCAGTTCCACCAAAACTAAAGAAACTTGATCTCAGGTGTATCCCTATACTGACCATGCCTGAATGGTTAGGGCCTGGCAGATTGATATATTTGGAAAAACTTTACATCAGGGGAGGTGAACTCAAAAGCTTAAAGAACCAAGGTGAACAAACCTGGAAAGTTAAAATTTTACGTTTGAAGTATCTGAAGAACTTGAAAATTGACGAGCAAGAATTACAAACGATGTTTCCTGACGTGGAGTACTTGGAGAAAGTCAAATGCAACAAGATTGGTCGAGATGAATATGATCCAGATATCACATGGAACAAAAGGCAGCATGAGATAGCAATTGTAGCAACTACTTGAGTGAGTTTTGCTGCTACTTTTTCGTTTACTATTCATTTTTAATTGCTCCTGATTTCTCCTATATTTCCTCCAGCTCCTGTTTTTAAAGCAAGTTGTATTACTCAATTTCTAAGAATCAATTGCTTATGTTGTTTCCGACCATGATTGAGTGTTCTAGAGTCGGTAATATGTGAATCTCTTTTTATTTTCCCTACAATCCTTGTAAGATTTTTCGTTGTTAATATTCAGAGCATATTATTGCCAGAAGAAGTTTCTGAAATTTTTTTGTTAGTATTGAAATCTCATGTTTCAGTCTGAATTAAAATTTCTCTTGCTCTCCACCTGTCAGAGCAAGGTACTTCTCCTTTCAATCTTTAGGTAGAGTACCCTCAAAACTGATGAATAGTGGAAAGACATAATCTGCAGAAGAATATGTGATATAACTGTTATTCTTATTTTGGCAAGACAAAGTCCAACCTGCATGGTCCAGAGAGTTGGAGAAAGAGAAAGTGCTGCTTGGATAATCCTTCTGCTTTAAATTGTAAGGTGAAAAAATTGGTATTCATGTGGTTTCAGCTTGCCTGTTTGATCCAAGCAATTTTGAGTGCATATTGAAAATAAAAATAGGATAAAGTAGAATTAAACAAAAAACTAATGAATCATTTGATGCTCATATTTGCAATTGAAATATTTTCTCTGTTGTGGGCAAATTAGATTATTTTGTCTTTTGTATTTAAGGATAATTTCTCTTGTGCATGAGATCAACATGGTGCTGCCTGCCGTTCATGTCTTTACATTTTATAGATGCAATATCCTGAGATAAGCTATCCAATGGTGCCTTCCAGCTTGTTATGGGCATTTCCTTCTTTTTTGATACTCATCTGCCCCAAACTACAGTCTTGAGTATCATTTACAACATATTCTAGACCTTTTCCAGTTTCCATTGCTTTCATGAGAGCCAATAGATTGGCATTCTCTCCTCTTGATTAGATTAACTAGGAAACTGACCTAAAAGTCTTAATTGAAGAAACAGCAATTAGATCCTTATTTGGTTGCATAAAGGGTCAATGGCCAAATTCCCAATGAAGCTAGTCAGTCATCTTGACAATTGTCTTGAATCAGGCCCCAAAAACTTGAGTTAATATTCTTCAGAGTGCTACCAAGCTTGCGAATTCCTATGGTTATGATAGGGTGTTATTTGTTAGTAATTTTATTGTTAATTTCCCCCTTTGCCCTTGCCAAATATTGCTTTAATTATTAATATTTACTTATATTTGGTATTTGGACTCAATTTCAGGGGAATGGAACTAAAAAAGTGCTAACAAAGGAAAATTATATTGAGAAAATTTCTCCACGAAATGTGAAACTGCAGAAGGCCTCAAAAAACCGGGCCCACACGATGCTACAGACGGATTGCAATTTCCTTTGGCTGATTAGAAGAGCTTGCTGACTAGGAGTCTTATGAGCATGAGGAAACTAAAAAAAGGGGAAAGAATTCGGCAGGCTACTTTTTGTACTCCACTTGGTCAATTTCGGTGGGGACCATGGAAGAGTCATTGGGAATCACTTTTGGACTCTTAGGAGAAAACATACAGAGGCCAATATATAGCTTTAGGAATAGTTTTTAGGGATAGTTTTTAGTTACGCATGCTTTGCCCGTTGGCTTATGCACACAAACTGTTCGATATTTTTCCCTTTTGGAAAACAGCTTGACCTCTTGCTTTTTAATGAAAAACGTGATGACTTTGCTATCAATTGAATTGCGTGGAGATTCATTTATGCGGCGTGGCTAAGCCTTGCACCTAGTCAGGGATCAACGCGACGACGCAGTCCCGAATACCTGTGAGATCGAATTAATTTTCATGCGTTTCTTAGTTTATTAATACTTGCACGTTGCCTGTTTGAATTTCTATGGGATTATTTTGTTAATTGAATGTCAAGGGCCAGATGTTCAGTGCGACTTATTAATCTCCTGCCAAATTAGTCAATTAAATCCGTAATTGTTTGATTGATTAATATTAGTGGCAACTGGCGTGTTTACGCACTAGGGGAACGTGCAATCCAATTTAAATAACTCTCGCAGCGTGTTATTGATTGGGGTTAGGTTTTCTAGTCCTTAATGCAATTAGAAAAGTAATTCCTACGGTCGTACCTAGGAGTATTTTCTGGTTAGGGGTAATCAATGGTCGTACCTTGGTTATCAATAAATTAAGGAAAAATTGGTCGTTAGAGTTTTTCGGCGACTATAACTAGCCTATTAATGAATTAAGTGAGCCTCTCTTGCATCAATGATCGGGTAAGTGGACTGTGTCTGAGTAGTTGTATCCTTGGCTAGAATTTATCTATTCTTGATTTAATTCCTGCTACTATTCGTGCTAGTTAGTTACTTATTTTTAGTTGAACTACTTAATTGTTTTTGGTTTCATTCTGATAAAATTCCCCCTTACCAATTGGAATCTTAAAGAGACAAATATTCCCAGTCCCTGAGGAGACGACCCTATTTGCCACTGTCTGCTATTTAGTAAATTTTGTCATCTAATTAATTCTGGTATATCGGATTAAGCAAACTCTTCGGGAACAGGGTGAATCAAGTAACCCATTGCACACCTAGAGTCCCTGCTCCAGTACCTGGGATTAATTATTGACTGCTTTAGTGGTAGTTAGGTTCTATATTATTATTATTGCACAGGTTCGGCACCTGTCAGGTTACTTAGATCAAAGAGATTGTGGCAGTAATTATTTGATTAAGTGTCTAAAATACATGCCATTTTGTCTTCACTAAAGTATCAATGCTGTTTATTTTTATTTTTACTGAATGCCACAACTTTGTGAAAATTAAAAAGGAAATTTCTAAAAGATCAATAATCTTATAGAACCATCTGTGGGCATTTTCATCAATTCCATGCATTAAATCAGTAGGAGTACTTGGTTAGTAAATTCTGGCAATAAACAATAATCTCTCTCTTTAAAAGTTATAATTATCACTGTGTATTTAATATGGAGATGTGAACAGAGCTGATTTATTAAATTGTAACGTTCTACTACCTGATTGTGAAGAACAACTAGAAAAAGAGAATTGCAAGTTTGCAGTTCGTCATAAAACTATTGAGCATCTCTTTTGTAACAAGATGCTGGATTGGATTAGTTTTGTTGATAGACATGACATGCATAATAGGCCAACAATCTGACATGGCAAAATCCAGGATCAGCCAGAGAGAAAATTTCTGCTACAGTTATACAAGCCTACCTGTAATGACATCTGACAACGAGGGAGAAAGTTAAAAAAAATAAAAGACAAAAAACAAGTATACAACAGAAGTTATCATTCACCAAGTGTTTCACCTTTCTTATTAAATATCTTATGCACAACTTTTTGAGTAATTTAAGTAGTATGAGTGAGAAAACATTACACTTTGGAATGTGAATTAGCAGTATCATGAATTTACTGCCTCTCAAGATTGCATAGGGTCCAAGTGCTGCATTTGGGATGATGGCAGACCTCTGCTGAGCATCATGTTGAATTAGAAAATGAAGATTTGATAGTTGAGTAAGAAGAAAAAGAAGCGCAATATAAAGTGCATTAAATGATTTTGGGAACTCTTTAAGTGTCTAAATAAGCCTCTGAGGTGTTTGTAGAATAACCAGACATCTTCAGTTCAATTGTATGAATAGAATATTAATAATCAGGAATTTGATTACAATCCTAAGCATGCTGATATGAAATTGTCACCTATTGTTCGTTCGCGCTATTTCCTTATTCTATGTGCTACCTCTGATAAAGCTTTTGAAGTTGTTAAGGCTACTTCAACAGAATATGGGGATTGTCTGGTCTGTGTCCTAATTTGCAGTGTTTTCCTGGCTGGTCTAGAGGAGGGAAGGAGCATGCAGCTGCATGAGTGTTTTTATGCCTCTCGGACAGTTGCTTGTGACTTGTCTAGGACTTCCAATTATCTCTTCAGGCTGTCTTTTACTGATTGGACGGTTATGATAGCAAAATAAGATAATAGATTTGGTCTGTCAAGGCACTGATTATGAGGTATCCCACATCGGTGGTGGAAAAGGAAAGGAAAGGTATAAGAACTTGAGTTCTTGGGCTATTAGGTAATTTGGATTAATCATTTTGGGTCAGTGGATTTCGGTCCAAAAAATTACTTGGGCCAGCCCTGGATCCGGGTCGTGACAGATTATGGGGGCAGACTTCAGCTCATTAAATGTGTTCTAAATATTCATTTGTATTGGACTATTGTGTTTGTGCTTCCAAAGTAAGTGTTTAAGAAATTAGATAGTCTATCAGCAGCCGTTTTTTGTCTGGTGAGGAAAGAAATTACCATGGAGCTGAAGTTAGTTGGTCTGACATCTATTAAGTATTAACCAGTGAGCAACGGAACCTTCGGACTGACTAAACTTGACCTCTGGATATAATTTCTTTCTAGTGAGCAAGGGGGCCTGGGACTCACTAAACTTGGCCGCTGGAAATAATTTCTTATTCCGACCACGTTGGAATGTCTGTGCATAAAAGGATAGCCTAGTCAATGGGGAATGTTGGTGCACCAAATACACAAAACCAAAGCTAGCTTTTATAGCTTCTTTTTGGCATCTGTTGATTCTTATCCAATGCTTTGGGTTTTTTGTTGTCAATGATTCCCCATTTTGTATGTGGATGATGCATCTATTATCTAATTCGACCACAAAGCCAATTAAGATTTGTCTATGTTGCAGGTCTCAAACTGCTCCAGTCTCTCCATGCGCAAAGTGTTTGCATGGTGTAATTTGAGGCAAAGTTCGACGCGATGCCCATTTAATGCGGTGATTGATCTTGTTCATGGGTTGCTCCCAGTGGTGACTCAGATCAGGGGAAAAAAGCTTTATGTTTTATGGATCCATTTTCCAGGCTTTTCAATTTTCCTTTTGCATTAGAATTTCTCTACTGTTGCAGGCTCCTGGAAGTTAACCAAATCTGGAAGTGAATGCAATTGCAGCTGCCTAATCTGCTTTGTAGTTTGGAATAGGCTATTTACGAAAAAGTATGAGGCCTGATGTATCTGTATATTTGCATTATTTACCTGAGACAATGTGGAATTTGACATTCATCAATCATCTTGGTCAGACTTGCATCACAAACTTTTGGTGACTTTGTCTGATGCTCTCTGATATCTGGACAGCAAAGGCAGGGACGGACGGACCGATGGATTCTAGTTTTTTTTTTTACTTAATTTGGAGGTGTTTTTTGGGGGTGGGGTGGGGAATATAGGTTCAGTGGAGTTGAAGAGAGTTAATGCTTGAACAAGGTTTAATGGAATAGAGTTAATGCTTGAACATGGTTTAATGGAATTGGAGAAGATAACAGACAAAAGACATTAGTTATGAGGTTGGTGACTTGGGCGCAATAAAGGTCTGCGGACAAAGGTCAGTTGCTTATGGCCCTTATGGGGTTGGCGTCTGGTATAAATAAAGTAGTTGATTGAACTTCCTTTGTCTGTCTTTCTGTCTCCTATTTGTATGGTATTTCTTTGAAATTTCCTTTGTTTGTCTTTTTGTCTCCTATTTGTGTAAAGTTGTCTATGGCCCTTATGTCGTTTTTTGTGGTATGATCCTGGCACCCTTGATGCCCTTCTACTGGATGTTTATGTTTATGGTTGAGACGTTATTAATTTGTTAGACAGTTTGCAAGTAATTTGACAGCTAAAATTTCCGCTTATCTGTCATTCAGATTGGGAAATGGGAATTGGCAATGGTCTCAAGGTAGGCGAAGGACCACTCAGGTGGAGAGTTTGATTCAAGTTATGCCTGCTAATATAATTCCTGTGCTATCTGAACCTGATTCTTATAGATGGAAATGTGATGCTTCTGGAGACTTTACAACTCAGTCATCAATTCAATTGCTAAGGGATCATTGCAATTGAATTGATGCCCAAATGTTGGCAGTCCTTGCAAGTTTCTTGAATAAGCAATTTGACCTCTGTTAACCATCTGTCTCAAAATCAATCACCTTGAATTAACAGTGCAAACTTCCATTTTCATATACCATGAAGGTAACTAATATCACATAAACTCTCAAGAAGATTAAGCCTTTCAAATTTGCCATTCTTAACACCATTCCTGTCCCAACTTCATTCAAATTCCATCTTGCACAAATTAGCTTTCCAAACAACACTGTAGCCTAAGCTGCTTCTTTGCTGTCGACTCGCTCAATTTTGCAGATAATTAGCCTACTGTAGAAGTTATTGAAATGTTCCAGTTCTTTAATTTGATGATTCTGTCTTGACCAACAATACAGAATTTTAATGTTTGAAGACAAGACAGTTACCCTATCTTCGATGGCATTTTAAATTTATACACAACTGCACAAAAATAAAATTGCTCTCTGGCTTATCAAAATCCTGAATTGATCTCAAAGATCCAGTAGAGATTAGCACAGAGACTAGAGAATATTACTCCTTAATTCTCGAAGTCTCTAAGTTGTAAAGCTTGATAATAGAGATTGCAAAAAAAAAATGATTGTGGTACTAGATAGATCAAGATAAAGCATATCTATCAGCCTGGTAATTGAGGTTGCCAACTGCATTGCAAAATACCTACCCATGTTAAAATAAAACTTGCAGGTGACCATAGCATGAAGAGCACTGGTCTCCAAAAGCAAATTTTTTGTACATGTCTTGTATTGACATTTCTAATCGTACATGGCATTTCTGTAAATGATTAATATGCAATACAACAAATCTCATGAATTCTTTTGACACCAGATTATCCACTTAAAATAGATTGTGCAAGATCATTTACAAGATCATACAGTTTACAACGTGTGATGTTGTAATACTCGTCCACTTTTTTTACATCTAATAACAATGTACTCTTCAGCAGAATGTCACAGAAAAGGTGTATCATCATAAGAACAATATACAGAATTGGAGACAGCATTATTGAACATACAGAATTGAAGAAATCATAAATACAGGTGTAGACTAGAGTTTCCATAGACTATGATCAATCTCAAAGTGAGAAATCTTGCCACCACTCAGAGTCAAAAGATCAAAAGATACACATTCCATAGGAAGGCCTCTCTATTTGATTGGTGGGGAGGTTACTACTCAAGTTTTTTCACATATTTCTAACTTCAAATCCTTCAACAAGTGAAAGCTTCACACTTCGACCTGGCTATATCTCTGTAAGGAGGCTGACAAGCCTCATTCGCAGCATTTGTCACCTGAATGGAGGCAAATTTAGTTTCTAACATGCTATAAGGCAATTTGATCACCACAGTTTAAGCGCAATAGCAAACAAACTCCAGAAAATGGATGTAGTAGATCCAGAAAGTATATCCATGATTATGAGAGGGAGTGCATACCATGACTTAAAAATCCAACCAGGAGCTTTCCCATGTATTGGCTTATCCATAGCCCTGTTCTTTACCTAGTAAAGATTGAGTGAAGAACTCACAATTTTAGGCAAGTTTAGAATAAATGGCAACTAATGAAGACCTTGCTGGTTCTATCAATTATGAAAGTTTGAAGAAGGACAAAGAAATCAAGCAGAAACCGATGAAAAATTAGATATATTTTCTTGAATCAGAACATTTTTTATCACACAAAAATGTACCTCAAGCATGAGCATCCCTGTAGCAAGCCAGAACCGTCTTTGATGTAGCTTCTTGGAGAGCTCTGGATGCTCAAAAATCTATCACAGTCAGCCTCATATCTTCCAAACCATAATATTTTGAGGTGGTTCATATCTTCGTCTTATATTTTTATTTATATTTGCTTTTTCTAATTTCATTATATTTTACAAAAGGTATTTGACTTTGCCCATTCAACATACTTGAGATTTCTTGCAGAGCAAAGCTTAACTCGCCAAGATTTTTCATGAAAGGTTCCCTTATAAGGCATAAACACTCTGTTTCACCAAGAGACTGCCATCCACATGGATTCTACTACTAACAAGATTGACCCTCATCTCAGAAATTCACTTCCTGCTGAAATTTTATCCATCAGATTTCGATGTATACTCTATGCATCAAACTTCTCTCTCCTGTGCAAAAAATTTGATATTCTCCACAGTTCCATTACCTAGTCATTTCAAGGTCTCAAAATGACAAATATCTCATAATAAGCTGGAGAACTTTATGCAACATTGAGATGTGCAAAGGGAGAGTTACTAACCATTGGCATGTTTTCCATCAGCCATCTGATAGATCTGAATGAGAGCGTCAGCGTCTGCCCATCACCAGATTGAGAGAACAGCTTATGCTCATAGCTTTTCATTACATCGGAAAATTTGAGAACATCTCTTCATGACCATTCATCCAATTTCTAGCTGTCAAAGCAGCTGTATGACAAAGCAGAATTGCCATCTAGAATTGACAACATAAAGAATGCAATCTCCCTATAATATTGTTTCAACAGGCACAATAATTTACGGGATAAGAATCTAAATCCACAACTAAGAGATGAACCGCCTCAAATATTATGGTTTGCTAACTAAGAGATTGAACCACATCCAATAAAGCGGATTGCTATTATTACCCCCATGTAGCTTTATTTGGAAGATAAATCAAAGGAATTGCTTCATGGCACAGCTTGACTATTCAACCATCGGACACGCATCAGTATTTCTTGATATCCAAGGGACTAATAACCGAAAAAAGTTGCCAAAAAGAATACAAAAAAAGTGGTGGCCCTTTTTTTTTTTTGGGCTGGGCGGGAGGGGGTCTATTAGTGGGCTTTCTAAACGAAGTATTCCTGATGTTTGCGAATTTGATTATCCAGATCCTCATAAGTTTAGTTCCTAAATTATCTTCAAGTCAGATAAACTTCTTGGAATCATAAAATTTTCATCAGAATCAAGAGTTTACCTCCTGCATGAGAATCCCAGTAGCCAGCGAGAGTAATCTTTGTACAGCATCTTGGAGAGCTCAAGACTCAAGAAAATCTATTACACACTCAGCCTTTTAATACTATACCACGGGTTTTTACCAAATGGTTCATTATACACTTCTCAAACTAGACATAGTATTGCCTACAATACAAGAAAAAGATTCCATCAGATCAGAACTGCACAACAATTGAATATAGCAAAGGGAAAAGCATTAAGGTCATCCTGAATTGTACCTAAACCTTCTCCATGTAATGAAGAAGAACGAGTTCCCCTTGAAAGAGCCCTGCTGGATCCATTTGAACTAAATAAGCCCTCACCAAGCATACAGCCCCTCTTTTTTTGCAAGTCCATGAATGTGTAGGTATTTATCTGTGTCACAGTATAAAAGGAAACTATGGTAGCTGAAGACTTTTGTCCCAATATTTCTGTAACCAGATAAAAGAAAAAGCTCATACATGGAAAAAATATAAGATAAAAACAGACAAATAAAAAAAGATGTTTATCAAAATACTTTGCCAAACAAAACAAAATAGTCATTACAATTTTCCAATGCAGTGAAAGATGGGCTTTTGTGGCATTTGTTGCTATAGAAGAAATTGCAAAAAGAAATAAAACTACACTACTTCCAGAGATTAACAGGTTAATTGCCCTGAGCTCCTGAAAGAAGTTTAGAGAGTTGATTTACCAGAAACATATAGGATCATGTTGATAATCATGAAAAAATAAATAAAGCAGAAATGGCAAAAGAAATAAAGCCACACTACTTCCAACAATTAACAGGCTAATTGCCCTGAGATCCTGAATTAGGTTAGAGAGTTGATTTACTAGATCCATATAAAGCCCAACCTGGTGTTATCCTTATCACTTGAAATATTGACCTTTTGAAAGTTCATTACTTTAGAGGCTAACAATCTCCTAGATATAGGATCATGTTGATAATCATTGCCAAGTTTAGAATCTCCACGTAACCATAGGGAATTCAGTTTACTGCTCGAAGGACGTGCAAAAATGAAGGAGAAACCATGAAGAATAATTTTGAAGTGTTAATGGCATGCTGATACAAGTACTGCAGGAAGTAAAAAAGGGTAGTGGATCACAAATGAATGCCGTGAAAATTGAAAGAGAAAAAAAAAAACCCACAAACACACAAGGGAGTGGTTACCTGGAAAGCAGAAATTCAGAGAGAACCAAGGAAAGACAGGTTTGCAACAGTTATTCAGCAGAAGGTAGGTTGCACATTCAAAGATTCGATTAATAAACATAATCAATACATTATCGCTGTCAATACCAAGAAAAGATATTAAGGGGAAGAGAAATATAGATAGATAAAATAAAATAAGCAAAAATCAATTCAAAAAGTTTTGTTGTAGAACAAAGGATTACCGAGTAGCTTTAATTGGAGATTAGCCTCTGATTCGCTGCCCATTAATTATAATTCTGGGAACGTGGGAGATCTTGGACCACTCAGAAATGGATTGGTGCTACTGCTACTGCTACTCTCCGAATTGCATCTTTCCGTTAGAAGGGGACATATTTCAATCTGCAGCTCTCTTAGTCTGGTGAGGCTTCTCATAGATTTGCCAGAGGGTAAATTCTCTAGCTTTTTTACAATTGTAGAGGAAAGAGTCGTTCAAGTGACAAAAGCTCCCCAAACCAATCAGGCAATGATTTTACTCCAAAACCATCTAGTTCAAGAACTGTTAGGGCAGAGAGGTGTTGAAGTTGCTCCGGCAGAAATTCCCAATGAGGCCATCCATACAGAATTAATTTTGAAAGGGAGGGGAAATAGGGGTGCGGTAGTGGGAGAGCATCAAAGAGGTCTTGAAAGGAATGCAGCTCTGTGGTTTTTGAAAATGGTCCAATTCCCAGTTCTCTTATGCTTGTAAGAGAACAAAGCTTCCCCTTGGGCAAGTTGGTTAATTTCTTACAATATGGTATGTCCAGGAAAGAGAGAGAAGGTCTGCGGGTTAAATCAATTGGAAAGAATATAAGATTGGGGCATCCCCATATTTCCAATGCCTCAAGAGGAGGAGGAGGACAGGCAGAGGAGGATGAAGAACTGGAATCCCACTTTGACTGGTGTATTTGCGGGATGGACAAATGGGTTAACCCATTGCACATAAAAATTCTTAATTTTTGCAAGGCATTGAGGTTTTGGTGTCCCTTGGGGATTGAAATAGACTTTAGTGAGGGGCAGAAACTAACCACTAATTCCTTGAGATGTGAAAATACCTCCATTCCTTCACAATGAACTGCTGCTTCCGTCCATTCAGTCAAATTTCGCATGTCTTTTAGAATGAAATTTTCAAGTGCTGGAAACAATTTTTGAGGACTTTGACTGCTACTGCCACTATGCACGGTTGATTCGCCATAAAAAGAAGGCCCTATGGTTGTTATGTTTTCGAGTCCTTCCAAGTGAAGATATCTGAGTAAGGGCATGTGTCCAAGAGATAGTAACTCTTTGCAGTTTCTACAATGTCGCAGTTCAAAACTTCACCAATTTCTCAAGTTTTCCAATCCATGTCGAAAGTTGATCACCAAAAAATCTTTCAATTATCAAACCTTTCAAATTTTGGTGAGGATGCAAGCCTTCCAACACTTGATTGTATTCGTTGTCATTCTCTCTCAAATTTTCTGATTCATTCCATAACAATCTCAACTCATTAATTTTTGGCTTCCCAATCAGATTTGCAGACTTGGCTTCTTCCTTGCTTCTCACCAATTCAAGATTTCTTATCTCAAGACTTCCACTGAGATCATTTAAATTCCTTAATTGTCCAATTTGTCGACCCGTCTCTTCACCAATATTGAAAAATGGCAATGTTTGGAGAGAACGCAATTGGCTGACCTCAAGAGGCGTTAGATCCCTTGATTTATGATTAGAGAAAAAGTCAAAGTGCCTCAAATTCACCAAAATTTTGAAATTGTTTGGGAACTTTGTCAATGACTTGCAATCTCTAACTCTTAATGTCTGCAAATTGATAAGCTGACAAAGAGACTCTGGTAATGCTTTGATTGGAGTATCTGATGAATCGAGGTACCTTAAATGGGACAACTTTTTAATTGATTCAGGAAACTCCTCGACATCTGATGAAGCTAAGTTTAGCACCCGCAAGGAAGTCAAAGATGAGATCCAACCATCAATATTAATTGATTTGTTCTCCAGTAAAAATAATGTTGTTATGTACCTGAAACTCTCGTTCAATGGAAATTGTATTTCTTCCCCACCACTGCTCTCCACTGCAAGATACCGAAGAGTATTGCCAAGAAAATCAGCTTCTGTTGAGTCTTTCAAACTTCTGGTTTTAGATTTGGAAATGAATTGCACCATATCGTACACAAGACCATTCATTCTACAATTCAAAACATTCCCATAATCATCCTTCTCTCCATCTTGAAACAAGTTACTATCCAACAAAATGGTAAAATACTTGTTACCAATTTCCTCCATATGCATTCTTCTGTCTCTTCGAATTGAATGAATAAATCCTTCTGCCGCCCAGAGTTGGATTAGTTGATTCCTTTCCATTTGAAAGTCCTTAGGAAAAATTGAACAATATGCAAGACACTTTTTAAGAGATGGACATAGAAGACGATCGAAGCTCAACTTCAAAATTTCAACAACCTCAATGTTTTCACCTCCACCTAAACTTTGAAGCTCACTCTTTAAAATTCGCCATTCATCCGCTCCCTTGTTGCGCAGGGTGCCACCAAGAATGCTTGCAACTAATGGTAAGCCTTGGCATCTTTGCGCAATCTTGAATCCTACATGTTGTAGTCCATTCGGCACCTCCCCAGCGCCAAATGCATTTTCTTTGAGAATGAGCCAACATTGATGATCTGACAATTCTTTCAAGGACCAAAGAGGAGAAGAAATTCCCATGATGCGTGCCACTCCTCGGTCACGAGTGGTCACAAGAATCCAGCTCCCCTTGGCTTGGCTAATACCTTTCAAACATACAAGAAAATCATCCCATGGTGCGAACTCCTTATTCCAAACATCATCCAAGACCATTAGGTATTTTTTACCATCTAATAATTCCCGAAGCCGATGGGCCCTGACTTCCCTACTATCAACTTCAGGCATTGGTACTTTCAATGATTCTAGCATCAACCCAAACAGCCTATTGGCATTGAAATCCTCCGAAACACACACCCACATTCTCAGGTCAAAATGTCTTCCAATATTTGGATCATTGTAAACTTTTCGAGCCAATGCGGTCTTCCCGATCCCGCCCATCCCTACTATGGGAAGAACGGAGATAGTTTTATTGTTACCCATGGCAGTCAACTGTGTTACTATTTCTGAAACATCATCATCTCTTCCAACAAAACTTGTACCAATAGTAACATAGTCAGTCTCTCTGTTCTGAGGAGAAAGAGCACGTTCAATGTGAACCCCTTGCACTAGGCCAAAGCGGCATGCTTGTTCAACTTTACTTTGCAGCTCCACATTGATTTCCCAAATCTGTTGGGCCACTTTGCGACGGGATGCAATGGAATTAAAGCGTGAGAAGAAGAAGAAGCATACCTTCCTCTTCGTTTGGTTTTGGATCTCAATCCTGCGCCGATTCATTCTACAGTTGAAGTCATCCAGCAAATTTTCGGCATCCAAAGCCACACGTTCAGGCTCCTCTGCGTGCTCTTGAGTCACCTGCTTTTCCTCTGCGTCACGAAGGATAGCCTGGACCAAAGTCAACTTATTCTTCAGCCTCTCAAAATCATCCTTCGGCAGTACAGCTTGTATAGCAGCACTAATCAGTCCATCCGCCATCAGGTCAGGTCACGATATCTGATGAGAGTAAGAAGAGAGATTGGGATTAGTTTTGGGAGTGTTGAATGGGAGCCGAACCGAGGGCTATTTGCAAGTTTGAAGGGGAGAAAGAGTAGAATGAATGTAGCAGTAGATGAAATGAAACCAAAAGGAAAATTAAATGAAGAAGGAACCCGGCAAGCATCACCCACGTCAATGAATGTAGCAGGAGATAAAGCAATCCAAAAGGAAAATTAAATGAAAAAGGAAGGAAAGGTTCCCGACGAGCATCGCGTTATAGGCAGGCAAATGAATTCTTTACTGATTCCGTACTTCTCTACTCGAAATGAATTGGGATTCTTTGCTGTTATTCGGTTGACACCTACGTACTGTTGATATATATATATAAAAAAAATCCAGCTTTATTTATTTATTTATGGCAAATTTGTCAAATTGGTCCCTAATATTTACCAAAAATACTTTTTTAGTCCCTAACATATAAAATCAGCCAAAATAGTCCCTAACATTTAAATTGTGATCCAATTTGGTCCTACTGCTCGTTTTTGCTCATTTCTCCAGTTAAAAGTAGCACACTCGTCTCACGTGGTCATATTTTTAGGGGCAAAATCGAAAAACATATTTCATTACCGGTTGAAAGAAGTCATCTTTCCTTCATCTAATTGCCTCACTAATCCATTGAAATTGAAGAGGGAAAACACATTAACAAGAAATTGGGAAAAAGAAGCTGACCTTTGAAGAGTAAAATGGATCCAAACGAGTGATGTCTTTGTGGAAAGGAGCCCATCATTGTGACTTCTTGGAAACCTGCAAATCCGGGGAGAAGATTCTATGGTTGTCCAAATTATGGAGTAAGTTTTCTTGAAATTTCAGGTCAGTTTGGGTTTGGGATGTGGGGTTAAAATTTGGTCTTGATATCTGATATTCTTTGTGCATTTTAGGTAACTCGTGCTTGTGGCTACTTCAAGTGGTATGACCTACCAATGTGTAGTAGATCTGTATCAATAATACCTGGTCTATTAAGAACAATCAACCGGGTACAAGCTGATCAAAAACAAAGAATCCGAAGAGAGAAATTGCTTTGGACTGCTTTGGTTGCTTCTTGGATGTGCACTTTGCTGCTATTAATAAGCTGGAATTAAACAAAAATTGGAAGATAGTTATTGGTGGGTCTAACATGTTTTAATTGTGTCTGGCTTTATCGAAGGCTATGAAGCCGAGTATGTAGCAGTGTCCAAAATATGAGGAGGCTTTTTGTACCTGCTGCACTTTTGTGTCTGGTTGTGTAATAGTAATTGTTGCACTTTCATTAATTATTGTGTAATAGGAAAGGCTCATGTTTGTACCTTACAATTATGAATGCAAAGCTGCTTTTTGGTCAATTGATTGTCGAAAAGGAAAATTTGCTAATGTAAAAGAAAGCTGATAAATGGCTGTTAGAAGTAACATTGAATTTGAAGACAAAAAGTTGCAGAATTTTGTCGCAAATATTTGAAGCATCTAAGATGCTCTTTACAGCAAAACAGCAAAACATTTACAGCAAAAACTAACAGCCAGGATGTTCTTTACAGCAGTACAAAAGTCTTAGCTCAAGTCGTAATACATGATTTATAATATCCCAAAAGCAAAATACAACATAAAAGTTGTAGCTAAAGCCACCAAAAGATGCTTAAACAAGCCACCAGCACTTCAATTTTCCTTTTGCTTTCCACTGATCTTCAAAGATTCATGTGCCTGCCCTCGAGAAAGCTGTGCAACAGTGGAAGTGCACCTGCCTTTGGTGTGACCATATTGGTGGCAGATAGAGCACTTGTACTTCCCAATATTCTCCACCTTGACAATTTTAAAGAAGACTTGTTAGACAACATAAAGGTAAAATATGAGTACTTGACAAACAAAAGATGTTTATGATACTCACTGGAATACTTGCAGCAGTAGAATAATTTAATGTAGATTGTTGACTTCCCAATGGTGCATCTGCCATGAGATCCTCAGACATCTGAGTATTTGACTTGGGAACTGGAGGTGTAGGTCTAACAAATTCATGTGAATCAGTCTCAGCAGAGGCATTTTGTGTCTGGCTTGGACACTTTCTACTATTGTGGCCAGTCTTGTTACGTTTTTGACACTTATACACCATCTGTCCAATTCTAGACAGTTTTTGCTGCTGCTTATTTTGCTTTTTACCTGATGCTGGTTCATTTGGCTCTCTTTGTCTAGCCTTTCGTGGTCTACCAGGAAGTTTTATGTTCTCAAGAGGTAGCACAGGCGGCATGTCAGAATTTTTTCACATTTGCTCAGCATTCATTGGGCTTATCATGGGTTCATATGCCCTCATGTAAGCTTTTTTGGAGTAGCAATCATGTACAAACTTCTCGGGTTCCTCTCCAGTGTCACAAATTGCAGCAATGGCATGTGCACAAGGAATGCCAGTCAGGTCCCATTTTCTACAACTACAACATCTACTAATAAGGTCCACAGTATACCTATCACCATACATGCACCTAATTTCAAATTTCCAGTCCTTGGAATGGCTAGGAATACCGTCATTTGCAGCAAGGTTATTTTTTTCCAATTTTTTCAGAATTTTAGGACATATATCCCCAGTGTATTTCTTTATCCATTCCCTCTTTTTTTTTCATCCTAACCATTAAGTAAAATTTAATGGTTTCCAACATATCAAGAATTGGTTTCTGCCTAGCATCAAGGATTGTGGAGTTAAAACTTTCACACAGATTATTCAACAAAATATCACATTTTACACTTGTTCTAAAATGTGATCTTGTCCACTTCTTTGGATAAGTATGGTTTACCAACCAATTGTACGCACCTTCATCAAACTCTTTTAGTGACTCCATCAATCCAGCATATCTGTCCCTATAAGAAACTCGTGCTGCAACCCATATCTTTTCCTTAAGAGCAAGGCCTGGATGTTGTTTTTTGAAATTATTATACATGTGTCGCACACACATGCGATACTCAACCCCTGGCAGTACCTCTTGAATAGCTTGAACTAGCCCCTGTATAAATGAAATAAAAAATCAAACCTATAATTACTGTCAGCAAGTATTATCATAACAACAAGGTTGATAAAGTTAGATATATGTTACCTTTTGATTGTCGGTTATAAATGTCCAAATGCTTTCATCAATAATTTCAAGGTCACCCTTTAGCTCTTCTACAAACCATTTCCAAGAGTTCTTATTTTCAGTCTCAACTACAGCATACACTATCGGAAATAGTTGATCAATTGGATCAATACCAATGGATGTGAGAAGAACTCCCTTATGACAGCCTCTTAAGTGACATCCATCAAGATCTACAACATGTCTACAACCCTGCAGAAACCCTTTTTTACAACCATCTAGACACACATAGAATCTCTGAAACTCATCATCACCCTCATTATTCTCAGTTGTAGTCATGAACACATTAGAGTCAGGATTTGCCTTTTGAAGTTCTTCACAATAGCTCCAAAGTTTGTTGTACTGGGACATGACATCACCATGTATCATCTCTTTAGCTTTTGCCCTTACCTTATACCCCACGTTAGGTGTGATACTAACTCCCAAGTCCTTGTGGACCTTTATCATAAAATCACCTACATTAAAATTTGGGTTCAGTCTAATGTCCTCCAAATACTTGTTGGCCAAATATGTCACACTTGCCAGGCCATGATAGGTTGTCCTACCACAGGTATGAGTCAGCAACATGCTTTTAATTTGAAATGTCACTTTATCACTCCTAACTGAGCAATATATGTTCCACATGCATTTCTTGCCTCTGCATATGGCTTTGTATCTGTTTGAATCATTTTTCTTAAATATGATTTTCCTTCCATACTTTACTCCATGTGATTTTGCAGCATTGATAAAGTCAGTTTTACACTTGAATAACAACCCAAGTTCAAACTTTGGGTCATCCATCTCTGTTGCAGGATTGAATACCCTAAACTTTTTCTTGTCCACATCCTTTGTCCCTCCTTCATCTCCAGAACTCTCATTGCTGTGATGAATTATCTGACTCCTCCATGCTGCAGTCAGTATCTTCTTCATTAACAGCAGTTTCTTGTACCTTTTCTTTACCCTTTTTTGCTGTCTTGAACTGTTTAGCAACATTAGTCCAATCTGCAGGTATTTCACTAATAGATTTCATTAGTTCTTCTTCATCACTGATGGCATATTTGCTATCATACAGACTCTCGGGATCACTTGAAACAATATTCTCTATTATCTGCTCCTTATTTTTTTTGAATGACTTTTTACCTTCAGCCTTTCTATTAGATGTCTTTCTTGACTTAGTTGGTGCTCTTCTTTCTTGTCTGCTTTTGCGATGTCTTTTATTTCCCTTACCATCAATATCTGTAGCTCCATCGGTTGCATGTTCACCTACATCAGTTTCTACAGCTTCAGCAATCTCATATTCAACAGCAGTAAAACTTTCATGTTCAGCAGCATGAGTAGCAGCATGAGTTTCTGTAGCTCCTCCAGTCTCATGTTCAGCATGCTTACTTTTGTTTTGGCATGATCCATTCCTGCCACTAACATCACTTTCAGTAGCAACATCTTGATGGCCAACATCCTTTTTCCTCTGCTGCATTTTCAATCTTTTTGAAGGTGAAGTTCTCTTCTTCGCAATCTGGTTCATTCTCTTACCAGTACGTGAAGGAGTTCCTTCATCCATGACAGCCTTTTGAAAACCACCATTAGTAGCAATATTAGGTGTGACCACATGTACAGAATCTTCTTGAACATTCACTGGTGTGGCCACATGTACAGATTCTTTGCCAAGATGCTCTGGTGTGGCCACATGTACAGATTCTTTGCCAAGATGCTCTGGTGTGGCCACATATACAAAGTCTTCATTATTCCTATTACTATCATTCCTTCTTCCTTCTTCATCACTAGCAAAATGAGGTAGATTATATGTTCTTCGATGAATGAAGAACACATCAACTAACCCATACTTCATCCCTAATTTAGCCAATTTAGCAGAATCATCCTCCTGCAATATATACACTAATCCATCTGCCATATTCCTACCAGGAATCAGGTAGTAGTAACCTACTGTATAAGGCTTAAATCCAAGTTTGTTAGCTATTTCGTCCAACTTACACAGAGACCATTTTTCTGGATCATAACCATCAACAATGTCAACCGAACCCCCTATATAGTCTCTATTTCCCGTATCTCTAAGTTCACCTCCAAAGTGTATACGAATAGAAAAACGCATCTCATTGGCCCTTGTCAGCCACTAAAATGACAATTACTTTGGGACCATGACAGAAGATGGAGCCTTTCATAATAAAAATTGGGGACCACAACAAAACTAAGTAAAATAATGAGCAATCTTCAATTAATTAAAGTAAAATACAGTCCTAAGCAAGATTCGTCAACAATTTTTAACCACATTGGTAAAAAAAAAAACTTACCATAGTCCATTGTGAAGTCCCATTTTCCCGATTCATTCTGCATCTTTTCGAAGAATTTCTTCAAGATTTCCTGGCCAAACCTTCAATCATTTCTCAATCACACCCTACAGCTTTGTCGTCGTCATCATCATCACTAACATTGCCAAGTTATGCTTGTTAATTAGGGGATGCAATTTAGGGTTTTTTGAAACTGTAATTTGAGGGAGAAAGGTGAAAAGGGGAAATTGGTCTTTTATCCTTTTACTTTCAACCGGTAATGAAATGTGTTTTTCGGTTTTGCCCCTAAAAATATGATCACGTGAGACGGGCGTGCTACTTTTAGCCGGAGAAATGAGCAAAAACGAGTAGTAGGACAAAATTGGATCACAATTTAAATGTTAGGGACTAAAAAAGTATATTTGATAAATATTAGGGACCAATTTGGCAAATTTTCCTTTATTTATTGCTGAATTTTTCCTCTTTCAGTCACCTTGTAGTATTTCTCATTCTTCATTATGCTTCACTTCGCTCACGTCTTTTTTCTTTTCTCATGAAAGCTTTGAAAGCTTTTTGGGGTTATAAAAGTATCAATACTGAGTCAAAAGGTTACTAAAGTGCGGGAAACACAAACCCAAACATACAATGAGGAAGAGTGTGCCCACATCATCCTCCATGTTTTAAAAAATTTGGATACTGACTGGAATTTCCAGGCCCCACACATCAATGTCACACAGCCAAGTTACAAAGGTTAAAAACGGAAGTTAGACTCAATTTTTTTGCGTTTTTTTAAAAGTTTTATATAACTCCGAAACTTACTGTTTCTTTTAATGTCACCAATTTTTATAAAGGAATATTAACATGCTGTTTCTTATCATATTTAACCATTTTTAGGTACCTACAACTATGCGGTCATGCTTTCGATCCTAATTTATCAAATACCAAATACCATAATAATATACTCTTCCATAATTGTTTCTTGATTTTTCATAATTTTATTGTGTCATTCATTGACAATACTTTTCATAATTCTCATAAGCTTTTTGTCTTTTATTACTTTTTTACAATTACAAGTCAAAATTTGATAAAAGCTTCACCTGCATTTTCATGGAAATAAAACTTCTCTTACAACTCTTTAACCTTTCGAACCACTGCTTCAAATTGTTTGGAGTTGAGAGAAGTAAATGCAAATGATCTTGGCATTTTTTACAAGAGTGCCCTTACATTAAGAATGTCTTTTAAAGTAGGTAATTAATTGTAACAAAACTGAACACTTTTAGTTTGTTTGTTGTCTGAGTCAATGTGAAAGTAAAATAATAATTAACTCTTTTAGAAAGATATGCATCATAATCTCTCATCCTACTCGTCCAAGATTGGGAGATGTTATTGAAGAGGGATAATCTTGAAAGATTATTGAAATCCTATATGATTCAAATAATCAAGTAAGAAACCAAGAATAATTTATTGTGCCATACATTCTACCCACTCTTGTTTGATTAAGAATCAAGTGATGGATTTTATTTAATCTAAGTATACAGAAAGCACAATCAAGTATCTTGTAAACAACTAATATATGTGAAATTTTAGATTTCATTCATTAGCAATTGTGGAAATTTATAAGACAAAAAATGGAATCCCTTCATACACCCCAAGTCAAATGTACTTATAATATGAAGAAACTATCAATGAAATAGAAGATTACATGGTCTTGGAGCAAAAAGATGCGAAGGAACAGCTTCTCTATTTTCTCTCTAGCAGTGTCAGCGATGCTGTTATGAAGAGAAGGAAGAGTGAGAAGAATTTTTGATTGGGTGGGGTTTCATAGCAAGCTAGAAGTCCTGGGGAATTTAATTTTTCCCTAGGAGCTTTATAAGGGTAAATCTGTCATATTGTAAAAGTAAACTTAAGTCTTTTCCTTTTCGTACCATTTCAGCCGAATTTCGGGTGGAAAATATTTTGGTTTTGGGAGGGAAACGAAATCCGTTCAATTCTTTCGTTAACTTTCCCACTGTTTCTTTCAAACGACAGAAATTAAAAAGTCGATGACCAAAACCTTTTTCTTTTTGACCGTTTCTTGCCTCCCAAATGCACTATTAGTTTTTTCCCAAAGAAATAAAAGAAAAATGTTTTGTTGTTGAAAACGAATTTATTTTGTCTTAGAATTAATTTCTCTAAATTTCACAATAGCCTTAAAAAGAAATTTTAGGAGTTAACATTTAACTAGCATTTTTACAAAATAATAAATTTAATATCTATGATGATTTAAGACAATAGCTTACCAGGTTGACAAGTGTTGAACCTGTACAATAATAAATACCTATTCAAATAAAATACAAATTTTGTATATAGCGGTGAGTAAGATCGAATCCATAGAGATTGGAGATAATTCATTTCTTTTAGAGTATAGATTAAGGGGGATTTTTATGTAATTGAGAATAAGTAAACAACTTAGATAAATTAAATAAAATAAAAACTAAATGACAATTTAGCAAAATTAAATCAATAATGAATAATCCCTGTCCAAAAAAATAATTTCGGAGATGGTTCACTCAATTGATAATCGATGCAATGATATTTTCATTTATTTACTGATAAACAAGTTATAACGGCTAAACAAGCGATGACAATCAACTTCTCTTTATTGTATCAGTGATCAATGTATGACCGTTAATCACTTCCCTAATCAAGAAATAATCTTAGGTAAGATCATAAAGTTCAATTTCCCAATTGCCTTATGAATTAGAGAAACTCTGTTCTAATTAAATAATATGCTGTAAGGGTTATTTTAAATTAACCCATATATTCCTCTGACACAAACCCAATTATGTCAATCACAACTAATTTAAAACAATTAAATAATTACGAATTTAACTGATCTAATTGGTTTTATGTTATTAGATTAAATTAAATATCAGCCCTTGATATTTAAATAACATAATAACCATAAGAATATCAGTAAATAAAAGAAATAAATATAATTAATTCGAATTCTCTGTTGTTACTTAACTAGAATAAGAAACTAGCCGTTCATTGTTGGGAATAACTCAAGCAATTTCATTGACAAAAGTTGCATGAACATCCGATGATAGAAAAGCAAAAGAAGAGACGAAGACCAACACTCTTCGTTCGGTTCTTTGCTTCCTACTAAAACTACTAGTCTCTCGGGATCGGAACAATGTCTTAAACTGCACGAAAGCCAAGAGTCCCTCATCCTTACGTTTCTTTTCTTTTCCTAAACTAGTACCGCTACTCCTGCTAATTCTCTCGCTCGGAGAAAAGAAAAGATTAAAGGAACGATAATGCCTCCTGCTGTTGTGTTTGCTACTTCTACTAAAATACAAATACTAAGAGAAATCAAAATTGACAACAAGTCAATATCTCTTATTCCATAAAAAAAGAAAAGTTCGAATAGTTCTAACAGATAAATTGGCTAATATCCCAGTAAGAATAGAAGACTTCCATTCGATGGAACAACAGATTCTTGCAACGTGAATTTAAAATTTTAAAATCACGTGCCAAATCCTGAACCTCCGGATATGCAAAATTATATTTTGATGCACCCACGCTGAATTGCACAAAAATCCAATTAAAAATCATGTTGTTAATGCCATTTTGCTCCGGATCCCTGCAACCAATGCTTTAAAATGCTAGCTCCAAGTTTGAGTAATAAGCGAGGACGGAAAAATGTTCATAAATTAAATAATAAAAATGTAATCTATCAATTCTCCCACACCTAATCAAGTAACACCAAGTCATTGAGTTCAAACAATAGCTATTACTCAAATCATCCATTGCCAAAA
Source organism: Coffea humblotiana (assembly GCA_023065735.1). Lineage (NCBI taxonomy): Eukaryota > Viridiplantae > Streptophyta > Magnoliopsida > Gentianales > Rubiaceae > Coffea > Coffea humblotiana. The sequence goes on from CM041210.1 coordinate 27,833,743, forward strand.
TACAATCAAAACACATGTCAAGCATTAGTGGCTAATTTCTAAGAAATATCTCTCTGGTTAGCTTTTAAAACCTGAGACTTTTCTAATTTCTAACTAACTAATCTAAGAATTCAACTAGCATTCGTTAGCAAATGGTTCAACTATTAAGCAAAATCTCAATGCTAAAACTCATAGATTAGCATGCTAAAAATTCGTTCACACACTTCTACATTTTTCACTATTAGTAGATCTTTTTTCTTTTCTAAAATATCCTTAGACTTGAGTTTTTTTTTCTTTTAAGGGGAATGCTTAGTGTCTAGCCATTCAAACTTTTTGACGTGAATTCCGACATGTATCAAATGAAGGAACTCAATTACTCAACTCTCATCATTTAAGGACTACATACTCATAGCTATCGCTACTTTTTGACGTGAAAGTCGACACTTTTGGTAAAGACTCCATGATACTAAGCAACGATAATTAGTGGAGTATAGCTAAACATTATTCATAAATAAGTACCAAAATAAAAAACAAAGACCACACAAGCTTGCTTTATTTCCCAAACATGGAGAACTAAGATTAATACTTGAACCAATTTAGATAAAAAAAATGCCAAACTAATATTTACAATGCTTAGAGAAGTCAACCAAAAAGTGCAAAAGTCACAAAATCTTAAATATTCTCCAGAGAGATACCTTAGATCTTACCGCATCATACTTAACATATTAGTATATAAAACCTTAATAACACAAAAATTTAAGAATCTGACCATCGATGATCAGGGATAACAAAAAAATGCACAAAAATTGGCAAAAAGTAGATAAAATTAAAAAATTTTGAACATATACTCCAACAAAAATGGCTATACTTGCACTTTTCCAATATACTTCTCCCTCACACATTAATTTTACATTGTCGTCAATGTAAAAACTAAAGAACAAAATATGAAGTAAAAGGGATAACAAAACTTCCCTGAATGTGGAGGATATAACAACGACTATGAGTCGGGAGCAAAAGGTGAGTTGAATCCTACATGATGTAAGAATGCCCCCAGATTCTGCTTCATCTTGGACATATGGCGCTCTACATTGGCCAACCGACCATCCATGTGATGAACTTGTGCTTCATCCCAAGACGATGGTGGTGGGTTTAGACTTAGTGGATGCCTTTCTCTTTGCCATGAGGCAATCAAGGAAAACAATTAGCACTGATTGTTCACAATGGCAAGTTTAGTGACTAAACACAAGCTCCAAGTTTACTCTGAACTATGAAGGATAGCTACGCAATCTCAAAACGAAATTTATCAATAATTAACGAATAGACTTGATCCTCACAAACAGCAAAGATTTGGGAATGCAGCACCAATACTCAATATCAACAATAAAAGTGAACACAGATTTCTCAATATCCACCAAGTATCAACAAATAACAAGTTTAGGCCAACCAAGTATTGATATTAGCGGTTTAGGCCAACCAAGTAGTGATACTAGCGGTTAAGTATTAAGCAAAATCTCAATGCTAAAACTCATAGATTACATGCTAAAAATTCCTTCACACACTTCTACATTTTTTACTATTAGTAGATTTTTTTTCTTTTCTAAAATATCCTCACACTTGAGTTTTTTTTTCAAGGGGAATGCTTATTCTCTAGCTATTCAAACTTTTTGACGGGAATTTCGACATCTACCAAATGAAGGAACTCAGTTACTCAACTCTCATCGTTTAAGAACTGCGTACTCATAGCTATCGCTACTTTTTGACGTGAAAGTCGACACTGATAAGTTTGTATTTTACATATTTTTAGTGTGTTTTATTACTTAGTTTTTGGTTTGTTTTAATGAGTTTTATAACTTATTAATTAGGTTTTGGTTAAAATTGTACATTGTGTGGTTTAAGTGGCAAAAGTGCATTTTTATGGATTTTTATGATAAAAACTTCATTTTTTTTGTAGGTTTTATAATTCGACCATCAAACGGCATGAATTGAGAAGACAATTAGATGATAATTGATGCTTGGAAGAGGTTAAAAGGAGACATGAAGTGCAAAGCATCCAAAGCAAGAAATGCAAGTGTAAGCAACTTGGACACCTTATTGTATTTCAGCAATATCTTGAACTACAATGATCAGATCGAGGTGACCTTTATACCATTTTGAAGCTATGATATAGACTACATTTGGTATGATGACATCGAAATCCAATTCAGTTTTTTTTTCCGGTCAAAAAGTTGAAACATAGAAGCTTATTTGTATGGTCGAGAGCTAAAACAGTGGATTGACCAGTTGAGGGTATTTTGGCCATTTCTCATTCCACAGAACTCCAAATTGGATGATTCTTGAAATTGGAAAGCTAACTCAAAGAGCTACAACTTTCATGTTTTGCACAAGAACTAGTTCAGCATTCATCATAGAGAAAATAGTAGTTGAAACGAAGCCAAATTCACAGAAGTGAATACGCAACTACTGAATACGTGGGTTGTAGTCGCGTATTGTAACCTGATTTCTGTAACTTGCTCAGCCACTTGCCTTGTTTTCATACTACTTTCCAGCTATAGTTGGAGAAAGAATTTCGGTTGCACATGTTTCAGATTCCAAAAGGAAGAGAAAATGAGCTTTATGTCTTATCCAAAACCACCTTTTTGACTCTCTTAATAATTAGAAGGATAGAAATCATTAGGAGGAAGAGAGTAGGACATCTTAGAGAAAAGCATATCAGATTTTATCATAAGAACTAGAAGAAAGTCTTGTCTTGTTCACTCTAGTTAGCACTTTTTGTAAGAATAATTGGAGATTTCATGGTATGCCATTGTTGTTGAAAGCATTGAAGATCATTAGGAGTTTCTTCATTATTTTCGCTAAACTTTCTTTATCTATCTTTAACTTATGATTCATGATATGTTCATGCAATGAAACTATGAGCTTACTTGTTCTATCTTACATAAGTATTTAAATTTCTAAATCTAGGAAGTAGATGAAATTTATGGCTACTTGATATGTAGTGAATATGATATACACTTATTACCTTTTGTATTAACTTGTCTATTTGTGCATGCTTACCACTTGTTGTTGCTTGATCACCAATAATAAGTTTATAGTTGTTATTATTCAATAAAAGTTGGATATAATGATGGAACAACATGAATAGAGTTTAAGTAGTAGACTCATGAGAATAGAGATACACTTAAGTGGATTAACTTGCATTTTATGAAGTAAACAAAAGTAGATTTAGTATGAGAATAGGGAAAACTAGTCTATTCTAGGCCATTTTATCATGAGAATGAGATTTGGTAATATTGAAAATGAATCCCTCATTAAACCAAGGTTGTAACAAGAGGTAAATCTATTTATTTGTGTTGCTCATGCCATAAGTGGAATCTATATCCCTAGACTCAAGTTTTTAGTGAATTTTCTCCATTGTTATCTTGCAAACACCTAGTTAGAATTAATTAGCTAGTGGTAGTTATAACTTTTTCTGCTCAAATTAATTGTTGGTCTAAATAATAGAGTATGTGAGGACCTAGTACTTGAAAAATCGCTCTTTGTGGGATCGACCCGATATTTGCGCCGTAAAATTACTAATTTGACCTGTATACTTGCAGTTAAAATGGGTATAATTCAGAATTAAACTTGCACTTATATTAAAAATCTGCCAAGTTTTTGACGCTGTTATCGGGGAGTGGTAATATTAGGGCCTAATTAGCTTTATTAATTTAGACATTATTTGTAATTATTAGTTAATTTGTTTATAGTTAAGTTAGGATTTTTATTAGTTTTTGTGAATTAATTGCCACATAATCTCTTTTATTCTTGTTCGTAGTATATGCACCGGATTTTACTAGTAGCACCTTTTGATCCGAAAATTGAAAGGACACTACGTAGACCAAGAAGGCGTACACTACAACAACAAGAAGAAGAGATTCATCAAATTGAGGAATCGCAATAGAGCTATCTTTTGAAGAAGAAATGGTGAAAAATGAATCAAATAGGCGAGCTCTAAGGGATTTCGCTTCATCAAGAACTCAAGGATCACAAACAAGTATAGTGCAGCTGACAGTAAACGCTAATAATTTTGAGATTAAACCATCATTAATCCAAATTGTGCAATAATCTTAATTTAGAGATAATGCCGTAGAGGATCCTAATGCATACTTAGGCTCATTTTTGGAGATATGTGACTCTATTAAAATGAATGGAGTTAGTGAGGATGCAATAAGGTTAAGGTTGTTCCCATTTTCATTGAGGGATAAGACTAAAATTCGGTTATATTCTTATGCCCCTAATACCTTCCCCACTTAGGATGATTTGTCTAGGGCATTTTTGAATAAATACTTTTCACCGGGTAAAACGGTTAAACTTAGAATGGATATTACTAATTTTAGTCAATTCGATGATGAATTGTTGTGTGAAACTTTGGAACGGTTTAGAAAATTGTTTCAAAGATGTCCACACCATGGACTTTTTGATTGGCATATTGTGCAAATCTTCTATCATGGTTTATCTTTCTTTACTAAAACTACCATCGATATAGCAGTATGGGGAGCATTGATGGCAAAATCACCTCAAAAAACTCAAAGTTCGATCGGAAAAATGGCGGCCAATAATTATCAATAGACTAATGCAAGAGGTAATCCAAGGCGACAAATCGGTTTGATTAAAACTGATGCTATCAATATGCTGAGTGCTCAAATGAATAATATGATGCAAATGTTATATCGTCAAACCGGATGTGGTCCAAGTTCTTCTGCTAATGCACATGTTACTTGTTGTTCCATATGTGGAGGAGAACACGATTCTAACGAGTGTGTTGATGTTGAGCAGTTTTCAATTTGTTAATAATTACAATAGGAATGCTTAAAATAATCCATACTCAAATACATACAATCCAGGGTGGAGAAATCATCCCAATTTTGGATGGAAAGAGCAAGGCAATCCTCAAAGACCGAATAATCTGCTGAGATTCTAATCAAGGCCACAACAGACGAATACTAAGTTGAATTGGGAGATTGCAACGAAAAAATTGGCAAAGAAAACTTCAAAGAGATTTGAGCGAATAGAGGGCGGTTGGATCAATTGACTGGAATGTATAGAAATGTGGAGGTCTAGATTGGTCAAATCGCCAATTCTATCAAAAATCAAAATCAAAGGGAATTGCTAAGTAAAACAGAGGTGAATTCTAGGGAACATGTCAAGGCCATTATTCTTCGTAGTGGTAAACAACTAGATGACCCTTCAGTATTGGTAAATAAGGGGAACGGAGAGAGTGATAAAGGAGGAGATGAGCAATTAGAGAAAGAGGGAAATGTAAGGGAAGGTAGTAAAGAGAAATTGCGAAGAAGAACAACCAATATCCTCCACTGCCGATCCGATACCTCCGACAGTGCCATTTCCTCAATGACTCAAACCAAATAAACTTGACAAAGAGTTTGAAAAATTACAATTGCATATTAATATTGCCTTCGTTGATGCTATTTTGCGGATTCCTTCATATGCCAAATTTCTGAAGAAGAGGAGATTGGATGATCGGGAAAACAATAGCATTAGAGGAGGAATGCAGTGTCATTATACAAAACAAGTTGTCATCAAAATTGAAAGATCCGGGGAGCTTCTCTATATCCTGCAATATTAGTAACATTGAGTTTTTAGAGGCACTATGTGAACTTGGTGCAAACGTATCATTAATTCCTTTAACGGTGGCTAGACAACTAGCATTGCATGATTTAAAACACACGACTATTACTTTGTAGTTAACAGATCGATCTATTAATTATCCATTAGGAGTTTTGGAGAATGTGCTGATTAAAATTCAAAAATTTATCATTTCTGTGAATTTTGTGGCATTAGATATGGAGGAAGATATGTCTATGCCAATAATTTTATGTAACTATTTTTAACAACTGCGGGTACTATTATTGATGTCAAAAATGATAAGTTTAAGTTTCAAATAAGTAAAGAAAAGGTAGTATTCAATTTGAATGAAATAAAAAATACCTTTCTTTTACTAATCATACTTGTTCAATTGGCACAATTGATATGTTAACTCAAGAATTGGATCGCATCAATTTTGATGTCGATCCTCTTGAGCTTTGTTTATCAAGTGTAGAGGTGCAAGGAGAAAATGATGAAAAAGTGAAGCATTGATCCAATATTTTGATCCACAACCTCCTTATAAGAAGGGACGTGTGGGTATGAAAATCTTGGACAAGAAAAGGAATTTCCACCATCTTCGGAGATAGAAACTCCAAAATTTGAACTTAAGCCACTTCCTAGCCACTTGAAGTATGAGTTTTTTGGTGAAAATAAAACTCTACCAGTGATTGTCACTGCTTATTTGAAAGAAGAGTAACTCAATAAGTTGTTAAGAATTTTAAGGAAGCACAAGAAGTCTATCGGATGGACCATCTTCGACATACAAGAAATTAGCCCTTCTATATGTATGCATCGCATTCTTTTGGAAGAAAATTGCAAATCGGTGGTCGAAGTGCAAAGAAAGTTTAATCTGAAAATGAAAGAGACGGTAAGATTAGAAATTATCAAATGGTTGGATGCAGGTATAATCTTCCCTATTTCAGATAGTATATGGATAAATCCTATTCATGTTGTTCCGGAGAAATGTGAAACTACCATAATTAAAGGAAAAAAAATAATGAACTTATTCCCTTTAGACTTGTGGTAGGATGATGAGTGTGTATTGATTATAGGAAGCTAAATGCAGTTACAAAAAAAGATCACTTTCCCCTACCCTTTCTTGATCTATTATTGAAGCATATTACTTGTTATGACTTTTGTTATTTCCTTGATAAATTTTCAAATTATAACCAAATAGCAATAGCTCCCGAAGATCAAGAAAAGACCACCTTTACTTGTCCATATGGCACATTTGCTTTTAGAAGAGTGCCATTTGGCCTTTGCAATGCCCCTGCTACATTTCAGCGTTGCATGATAGCAATTTTTTCTTATAGAGATTTTCATGGATGATTTTTCAGTGTATGATTCATCATTTGGTCATTGTCTTTACAATTTGGACTTAATTTTGCAGAGATGTAAGGAGACCAATCTTGTGCTTAATTGGGAGAAATGTCATTTTATGGTTCATGAAGGAATTGTTCTTGGGCACAAGATTTCATCTTAAGGAATCGAGATGGATATGGCAAAAATAAAAGTGATTGAGCGAATACCACCTCTAACTAATGTCAATGGGATAAGAAACTTTCTTGGACATGCGGGTTTTTATAGATATTTTATTAAGAATTTTTCCAAGATAGTTAAGCCATTATATGATTTACTATGCAAAGATACTCCATTTCATTTTGATGATAATTGTTTTATAGCTTTTGGCAGGTTGAAGAAAGAGTTGATCTCAACACTGGTCATCACTTCACTGGATTGGTCCTTTCCATTTGAACTCATGTGTGATGCAATCAATTATGCAATTGGAGTAGTATTAGGTCACCAATGAAAGGAGGGAATGTTGAATGTGATCTATTATACAAGTAAAGTGCTAAATGAAACACAAATTAACTATGCAACCACAGAAAAAGGAGCTTTTGGCAGTGATATTTGCTTTAGATAAATTTAGATTCTATTTAGTAGAATCTAAAGTTATCATTTATACTGGCCATTTAACTCTTAAATACTTGCTCCATAAAAAAACATGCAAAATTGCGCTTAATTCGTTGAATTCTCTTATTGCAGGAATTTGACTCGAAAATAAAGGATAAAAAGGGATTGGAGAACCTTGTGGCAGATCACTTGTCGTGATTAGAGTACATCCCTACCAATGATCAAGTTCCAATCAAGGAGAATTTTTTGGACGAATTTGTTCTACTCTTAACTAAATCTCCATGGTATGCGGATTTTACTAACTTTTTGGTAAATGGAGTAATTCCTAGAGAATTCAATTATCACCAAAGGAAGAAATTTTTGCGTAATGCTAAAAGCTATTTCTGGGAGGAACCACTGCTCTACAAGCATTGTGCCGATGGTATAGTAAGAAAATGTATTCCTGAGGAAGAGGTACGTGATATTTTACATCATTTTTATAACTTAGAAACAGGGGGTCATTTTAGTACTTTTAAAACCGTATCTAAGGTGTGACAATCAAGATTTGATTGACCTACCATGTACCAGGATGCTAGGAAATATGTTAAAAGTTGCCAAAAAATTGAAAATATTTTTAGGAAAAGTGAAATGCCCTTAACCACATTTTTAGAAGTAGAGTTATTTGATATGTGGGGTATAGATTTTATAGAGCCAGTTTCTAGTTCTTTTAACAATAAGTACATCTTAGTGGCGGTAGATTATGTTTCTAAATGGGAGTAGGCAATTGCCTCACCTACAAATGATACTAAGGTAGTGTTTAAATTCCTTAAAAAGAATATTTTTAGTTGATTCGGAATTTCTAAGGCCATCGTAAGTGACGAAGGAAAGCACTGTCGTAATAATCAATTTGATTCTTTATTACTTCAGTATGGTTGTAGGCACAAGACATCACTAATATACCACCCACAAGCAAACGAACAAGCTGAGTTAGCCAATCGAGAGATCAAGCTCATCTTGGAGAAAACGGTGAACAAATCAAGGAAAGATTGGACAAGACAACTCGATGATGCATTATGGGCTTATCAAATGGCATTTGGGGATGTTGCTATATCGATTAGTATTTGAAAAAACTTATCATTTACCTGTAGAAATCGAACATAAAGCATATTAGGCGATTAAAATGATTAACATGGATTTACATCTTACAGGTGGAAGGAGACTATTTGAGTTGAGCGAACTTAAGGAACACCGGCTACATGCTTACAAGAATGCAAAAATCTATAAGGAAAAAGCAAAATATTGGCATGATAAGGATCTCATATCCAAATAATTTGAGGTGGGGCAAAAAGTGCTCTTATACAATTCACACCTTAGGTTGTTTCTCGAGAAACTAAAATCAAGGTGGTTGGGACCATTTGAAGTTACTCAAATATTTCCTTATGGGGCTGTTGAAGTGGTGAATGCTAAAAATGAACAGTTTAAGGTCAACAGTCAACTATTAAAACCCTATTTAGCGGGGTGAAATCGTTCTCAAAGGACTTGTATGTCCTTTGGATGATTTTTCTTCAATGAAATGAGCCAACCCTTTTGAGTCAAGCCAATGACTATAAATAAGAGTGCTAATTGGGAGGCAACCCAATATTTAAATTAAAGATGTTAATTTGGTATGATTTTATATTTATTATGTGTAATTAAGTTAGTTTGTTACTTTTGTATTGTAGGTTTAGTAATTGGAGACAAAGATGAACATTTGAGGTGGAAAAAACGAAGTTTGATCAAAGAACTCAACCCATCGATTTATGTTAAATGTATATTTGATTCGTTAAGAAGGGGTAAAATGCATGTTTCGATCATTTTACATGTGCATGCGATAATAGTTTTGATAAATGAATGATCTAGAATGCATTTTAAAATTTTAAGGTAAAGTGTATAAATTTTGAGAAAACAGAAGTTTCTGCAAAAAATTGCAGATGAAAACGCTACTGCAGGTAAAATGCACCTTCAAGTCGCGTATTGCCTGAAGTCGCGTATTCATATTTGCCCCGATTCAACAGAAAACGTGACTTCAATACTTGTCTAGAAGTCGTGTATTGTTGAAGTCGCGTATTCTGTTCGGTAAATTTTCCATTGAAAAAATGCGCCTTGAGAATACGCGACTAGAAAACAAGAAAACTAGAAAAGTCGCGTATTCTTCTCACGGTACAAAACAAGAAAACACGAGTTCCACTTCATAATTTCCTTCTTCTTCCTCTTCCATAACTGCGTTTTCTCTCTTTCACACATACACCAATTAACAAAACTTCATTTTTCTTGCCCAACACCTTTTGATCATCCTAGAACCTTTCTAATAGATTGAAATCCAAGAAAAACTCCTAAAAATCAGTTTTTAAGAGGATTGGAGGCTAGGGTTCTTGGATTGCAAATTCTTCAATTGGATGTCAATTGGAGTGAATTTCATAGGACTTTTTGCATAATCATCATCTCCAAACATCCTTCTACGTAATTGAGGTAAGTTTTTTCATCAAATTTTTGTATTTTAGAAGTTGGTATTTTTCAATTTCCTGAATTTTCTGACATCTTCTAATTTCGAATTTTTAATGCATATTATGGATGTTTGTGGCCTCTACTATGCTTATTATGATTGTCTAAACATGTTTAGATATTTAAATGTAGTAATTGACGGATTATTAGCTGTTCAATTTTGTAAATTGCTATATTTGGAAAAAATTAGAAAAATTGCTTAGATGGTTATTGAACCCTTATTGATGGTTAATTATTGTTTCAATTTATTGAGTGATGATGTTTTGGCATGTACATTGTATTTAGTGAGTAATTTTGATAAATTTTGTGAGTTATTAGGATAATTTTTACTTAACCATGTTGTGGCCTATTATACATAATTGTTGTTAATTAAAGTTTGCTATAATCATGAAAATTGCTAATTTCATTAATTGGGGCATTTTTGTTACCTATTTTATTAAATTAGTGATATTTGAAATTTTTGGGTAGTTGGTTTTTATCCTATCTCGAATGTCATGATTGTGATCTTTAATATATCTTTTTCAATTTCTTATGACATAGAGATATGAGTGTGTGGTTATTTGAGATAACTGTGATTATATACGATTAATTGAGGTTATTTGAGTTCCTAAGAGTAGTACATGTGGATAATTGAATCCTTTTTCTTAGGTAATATGGTTAGGGAAAAACAGGTTGCATATTCATCCTCTAGTAGTGATGAAATGGAGGTTAGTGAGGATGTTGAAGTAAGTGAGAAGGAGAGGTTACCTTATCCTGTGAGAACTCCGAATTTTAAGTTTTATGTTTCCATTTTTAATCCATTTATATGCATTTAAATTATTTTAAGCATTCAAGATATGATTCATTTTTGGGGCCTTATTTTCTTTACTTTATTTAACTTTGGTAAAAATGAGTTTAAGAAAATGAGAGAATTAATTTTTGTTATGTCTAATAAACCCTAGGAAATTTAATTGTTTTGGGGTGAAATTAGAACTTAAGTAAACTACTAGGATTGGAAGGAAATTGGAAAAACTTGCTAGGTAGAAATTTGGCCACTTGTCATCACGCTACAACACCTTGACTTGGATAATTAGCTTCTTAAGTAAACTTTACCATTTAACAAAACATTAGCCCTCTTGTCTTGAACTCTTGGCTAAACCTCTTGAGAGGAAAAACTTCACATAAACTCTAAATCTAGTTCTTGGAAAATTAGTGCAAGATTCAAGAGGAAGTTCAACTAGAGCCTACCCAACCTTGGCTTACTACTTGAGAGGTGATTCTTGGAGTTCTTGGTGCAACTTGCAAAGCTTGAGGAGCTTGAGGTAAACCTTAAATCATGAATTTTAATGCTTTGAATTAGTAGGGTATGCATGTAATTAAGGAGCTTAGGTAACCTAGACACTTGAATTGTTGATGGCTTGACTTGGGTTCTTGTTTTGAAGCTTGGATCATAGGTTTATGTTTATACCTTCTATGTGTTTGATGTATGGTTAGGTGTATTAGGTGAGGATTTCTTTAGGTTTTCTTGGTTGTGTTAGCATGAGAATCATGGTTAAAGTAAGTATAGTTAACTTGATGCACATGAAATAAAAATTGAGCAATCACATGTTGGAAATTATACCTGGGCTGGCCGAATTTTTAGCTTTGATTTTGTGTTGTTTTTGGTGAGATTTGTGCTCAAGGAACTTGGTTTAACCTTACCCTAGAAGTGGATGTTATGTATGTGTGTTTAAGTAGTAGTTTTGTTGGAGTAAAGTTAAGCAAATAAGAGGAAGTGTTGTTGGAAATTTTTGCCAGGAGACTCTAAGTAGTCTTGGTAAATCTATATATCTTGGTGTAAAAAAATTTAAATTGAGCTCTGCTTGTTGCGTTTGAAACTAAATTCAGAGTACTTTCTACTGTAAAAATTTCAGATTTTTTCTCGATTCCTATGAATATTTGTAATTTTCAAAATTGACTGAATTTTCACACCTGTTCTGTCTTTCTTCTGGATGAAGCAGCTACTTGAGGTTGGAATTTGACTAACTTGTGGATAGAATCTTACAAATGTTCTTCTGGAAAATTTTAACCCTTTGAGTCTATTTCCAATGATATAAAGTTTATAAATTTTGGACTTAAGAAACTTGCAATACAATTTTTCAAACAATGTCGCGCAAAACTGGAGAAAATTTTATTTCCAAATGTATGCATGCTGACCAGTTTTCTTGAGTTTATTCTCTTCACTTTTTGGTTTGTCTTGATGAAAGTTTGGCTCAATCTTGTGCTATAAACTTAGTAGAACTCTTGTGTACTGATTTGTAGCGAAAACCGTGCATTTAACTTGAAGAAAACTTGAGTTTTGATTGGCTTTTGAGTTGAATTTCCTGATTTTTTGGGTATGGAACAGGGCTGCTGTTTTGGCCTTGTTTGCCTTCGATTCGTGATAGTTTGGACTTGAAATCGTTGGTACTATTTGCCAACACATAATACTAGAGTTGTGTGTCGATTTGGTTGTAAACCGATTACTCAAAGGGAGCGAAAATTAGCTATTTTTCACTGCTATAAAACTGGAAAATTTCTAGTATTTGTACCCTTTTCATGTATTTATTGTTTTTCTTAGTTTTTGATCTGAGAAATATTCTTTTCGCGTCAAACCTTGCTTGAATCATAAACCTAACGTGTATGGGTGATTTCCTTGAACTTGCACCTTCGAGTAGGTTTTAAAACTTATGTCCTTTTGAAATCTCTTTTGGGTCATTTGTCGCTTCGAAGTCGAGTCGCTCAAGTAGCTCTCTCGATCATTCCTTCTTTTGTTTAGTTGCTCTAGTTGAAATCTTAAAGTTTTGTACTTGCTTGACTATAGGTTTTGGTGTGGAAAACGAGAACCTTGGTGGAACTATTTGATTTGCTCTACTTTGTCAGTGAGTGTTCTAATGCATGTTATTTGATTGCGCATAACTTGAGAAAATGCTATTATTTGCTTAAAGTGCTCTCTCTTTGAATGATATGCTAATAAATGAATGACTGTTGTGATTTTCTTGCCTTGTTAATTTGCTATGAGCGCATGTTCACATTGCATGAATGCATGATAAATGTACAAGAATGTAGGCTGATGTCTACTTTATCGCATCGGCTAAACTAATCTTAACCTTATGCTGGCACCCCTATCCGAGACTTGCCATTTGCAAGGTCGGATCAGCTGGGCGGCTTTGGGTTTATCAATGTTAAGTGCAAAGCTTAAAACTCTTTGCCGAAAAGCTTTGAGTACAATGTTTAATGTTAAATGTTAAATGAGGAGATTGTTGATTTTCAGAGGGTGTAAGGTGAATATTAAATAAGGGGATTGTTGATCTTTCTGAGGACATAAGGTAGGAGTTTGGAGGTTATAAGGTGGTAAATTGTAAGGGATTTTTTATTGGCAGTTATAAGGTGAATGTTGCTCCATGTGAGCCACGTATCCTTTTAATGTTTAAAGTATTGTTCATCCTTGTATTTGCTTGAACAAATGGTTCAATGCACGCATGAATGTTATTGTTTATCAAGTATTTTACATTAAAGGATTCCTATTACAATTAATTGCTCCACTACCAGTTTTTAAAGTTGAGTATCAATTTACTTGAACCTATATTACTTGAAAAAACGTGTTTACATGTTAAATTATGTTATTCTCTTATTTTGCCTGTTTACCTGGAATGCTCATTGAGCGTAAACTCATCTCACGTTTTTGTTTTCCTTAACAGGATTCGGATCTGAGAGTGCTCAAGAATACCGTTAGAATGTTTGAGGGACTTTAAGTTTTATTTTAGTAGAAATGACTGCAGTGTATATATTTTTGGGTTGTAATTAAGATAGGTGTCAAATGATGAATTTTTTGCACACGAACCTATGTAATAGCTTTTGGAGGTATGTAAATGTTATTTTGAGATGTAATGAATATTATTTTGGCTAGTTTAGAAATTTCAAATAATTCTTGTTATGGATGGTAGTGAGTCCTGGCGAGAGTTGGGCAGGCGGTCCGTTGACCCCTCTGGTTCGCCTTTGGGGAATGTGGAGCTGTCACATCTCCTCAATCAGTTAGAAGACGACTAGAGGAGAGTACTTCTCGTAGTGCCGAAGCAACTGTCTTTATAGTGCCAGGTTTACTACTCTGAGAAATTAAGAGTGGCACGAGGAGCATGCTATTTGGAGTTCCTTTTTGAGATACATGTGAGTCCAGAAATTGAAACTGTTTATCATCCTTCGGAGGTGTTTAATCAACTAGGTTGGGTGCCGATACTCACATTGCTGACACACTACTACTCTGACTTGGTGCGCGAGTTCTACGCCAATATCGAGTACAAGGCACGTCACAGTGGTGAGATGCAAGAGTATGGGTGCGTGGGAGACGTATTGTCTTGTCGAGGGAGTGCCTAGTTGCTATCTTGGGGTGTAGCAACCAAGGCTGAGCGTTTGACTTGAAAGAGGGTTTTGTTGCACTGAATAGGCAGTGGGATCCGTCTCATGCCATGAGTAGGTTTGGTCTCGAGTACCAACTTTTCAGCCTTCAAGGAAGGAGGCAATGTTGGCGAGTGTCTTTGAACCTCGCCATCGTCTCATTATTTATATAATAGCACACAACATTATACTAGTAGCCAGAAATCTTCGTCTAAAACATGTCAATTTTCATTTCAAAAGACACTTTCACTCTTTAACCAAATATATATATAAAGGAGAAAATAAGTACATAGTTCCCTCTTAAGTGGTGTAAGTTGACATGTCATTCCAAAGGAAGAAAGTCTAAGGTGACTATATAGGTTAGTTAGTTGTGAAAGTAGATGAGAGATAGAGATTGACTTTGCTAAGATAAATTTTGAGTATAATTATCTCTCTTTTGCATGATATGATGAGTATTAAGGGTAATATGAATGGTTGCATAATGAAGGCTTGCCAAGTTGAGAAATGTTGAATTTCAAATTCACTCGATTCATTTCACTCCTTGATTCATTGTTGGATTATTTTTCCTATTGCTTGAGTACAAGCAATCGTTTAAGTGTGGGAAATTTGATAAGTATTTATTACGTGTGATTTTTAGTAGGTTTTTAGGCTCATCTTAGGTCTAATTTAGGACTTTTAACATGTAACTTGCTCCCTAAACTTTTAAATTTTGTGAGCTTCATTTGAGTAATTTAATGTGCAAAAGTTAGTTATAGTTGCAGGAATTGACAAGAATTATCGATGTCAAATCAGATTGGACATATTTCGGAAATATTTGAGCTTGATTCAATGATAACATTGGAAAGGAAGCTACTTTTATTCAAGTCAATCACTCTTGGAGCAAGGCATGAATACAATTGATGACATCTCGTTCTAAACTTTAGAATTGAATTGGGGTAGAAAAGAAGCAAGGAAACGATTAAAAAGAACAATACGTGACCTTCAATAAGTGACTTGAAATCGCGTATTGTAGCCTGATTTCTGAAACTTGCTCTGCTACTTGCTCTATTTCCATGCTGCTTTTCAGCTCAATTTTTTAATAGAATTTTGACTGCACGTGCTCAAGATTCCTAAAGGAAGAGAAAAGAAGATTTATGTCTTGTCTTAAACCACTTTTTGACTCTCTTAACAATACATATGTAAGAATCATTAGAAAAGAGCGGGAGAGAGACATTAGAACTTAGTTTTTAGTCTTGTTCTTTCTAACAAGAACTTGCAAGAACAATTAGAGACTTCATTGTATGACTCACTTTTGTTGAAGAAATTGAAGATTATTGGAAGTTTTTCATCACCTTGGCTAAACTTTCTTTATCTATCTTTTTACTTGTGAAACAATATGTTTTATGCTATGAAGCTATGTTATTTTTTGTCATATTTCATATGAGTAGTTAAATTCTAGATCTATGGAGTAGATGAATCCTATGACTATTTAATATGAGTTGAATATGAATTACACTTTTTATACCTTGTATTAAATTGTCTATTTATGTATGCCTATCACTTGTTGCTTGATCACCAATAGTAAGTTATTTGTTGTTATTATTCAATGAAAGTTGGTAATAATAATGGAACAACATAAATAGAGTTTAAGTAGTGGACTCATGAAAATAGAGATATACTTAGTGGATTAACCGTGCTTTCATGAAGGAACCAAGAGTAGATCTAGTTATTCACCATAAGAATAGGGAAAAATAGTCTAGTTTAGGCTATTTCATCATGCGAATGAGTGTTGGTAATATTGGAGATGAATCCCAAGTTAAAAAAGACTTGTAACAAGAAGTAAATCTATTTATTTATATCTTTTATGCCATAAGTGGAATCTACATCCCTAAACTCAAGTATTTAGTAAATTTTCTCCATTATTGCCTCGCAAGTTATCTAGTCAAGACCATTTAGATAGTAGTAATAACCACTTCTCTTGCTTTAATTGATTATTAGTCTAAATTATTGAGTAAGTAAGATTTTAGTACTTGTAAGGTTGCTCCCTGTAGGATCGACTCAATATATGCTATAAACTACTAGTTGACCTATATACTTACAGTCAAAACAAGTATAAATTGGATTTAAATTTATACACATATAAAAAAATCCCTCAGGGGCAAGTACCCACAAGGATTTAATGGGGCGGGGGTTAAAATTCTCCCCCCATTAAAACACAAGGCGGGAGACGGGGGATATTATTAGTTATGAATATGTTATAACTAATAATTATGTATACTAATAATTATATATTTATATTAATACAAATTATTGATTAGTTATAATAAAATATTTATATAAAATTACAATTATATTTTTTTACTAATTATATATTTTTATTAATTATAAACTCTTAACCCATGGGCAAGGCACGGCAGGTGATGAGGGCAGGGTAGGGGCTGGGGATATGTTTAGGCCGCCCCAGTCCTTACCATCCTTGGAAGTGCCTCACATAAAATTATTACTGCAATTATTATCCTCTAAAAGTTCGCATATAAGTTTTCTCAAATTCAAAGTGGATACAATTTTTAATTGTAGCTTAGAGACAAAAATAATAATTGAAGAATTGTGTTTATGTTATAATGTAGCCTTAATCTTAGATCTGCATAAGTTTCTTAAAATGTATGCATCATGAGTAATAGGCTGAAGGTTATTAAAAGTTGAACATCATTATATATAATTTTCCAATGTTACTAAAGTATTCACTTTAATCAATTTCTAGGAATAACAATGAGATAGTTTTGGGTTTGCATAAATAATTATGTAGACTTAAGATCAACATGCCCCAAAGAGTCAAATAAGTTACAAGATCATGTGCATATGGGTTTAAAACTAAATAATACTAACATGGGTTCTTCTCCAATTAGAATTCTTACCGTTTGCCTATAAAAGAATACAGTAATTTAGAAACATTAGTTATTTGATTATTTTGATAAAATCCTACATGAATGGAGTATGGTTGGTGAAAATTGTTTAACTTTCTGTTTAACAGTAAATAAATACTCATTAGCATTTAGAGAGAGAGGGAAAAGGTTAAATGTAATGTCTAAAAATATCTTTGAAGGACTTTTGAATAATTTATTACAAATAGAACTAGAAAGCATAAATAGAAAATCATGAAAAGCAAACAAAAAAACATTCTGGTGCAAAAGCAATATTTGGAATTTTTATATAACTTAAAAGCAAAATGGCAGTTTCCCAAAAGGGGAATTGATGGGGAGAAGGCAAAAGAGCGGGGGAGAAGGCAAAAGAGCAAGACAAAGGGAAAGGATAGTAGGAGAACGGTGCAGTGGAAGAAGACCTAAGAAATGACGACAAAATTTCATTTCATAAATTTTGGCTTTAGTCCCTCAATTTTTCTTGCCTTTCACTTTGCCCTTCCATTACTTTTTTTTTTAATTTGTATTTCATTGTAATAATTTGGTTGAAAAGGTTTTCGATTAGTTCCTAGAACTTGGTATTTCTTTGCTCCTTTAGAAGGTGGCCGGAAATGGATATTAGATCTAAATAGGATTGATTTGATTATTTTTTTTAAAGACGTAAAATTAGCAATTCAAACATGAAAAATATTAAAATTATTTTGGCAAAACGTTAGGGATGTTTTGTGTTTCTTCTCTACAAGAAGAGAAAAAAAAAAGAATGATGAAAAAGTTAACACAAATATTGGTTTAGATTCAATCGAATTAGTTGTATCCAACTCAACTAACTTTTGTCTTCTGGCAATTACTTATGCCTAGCAAGAATACTTCCTTAATTACTAGAAAATTTTTAATTTGGTTTTTAAAATAATTTTCTTAACTGTGTACGTGCTTTTTGCCAGTCTAATAAAAACCAAGTACTTTGAGTAATTTCTTTGGTTATTTTAGAAGTTGTATGATGTATTGGTCCGCGAAAAGTTACAGCTTGAATGGACAGTATATATGCTATTTTTTACATTATTAATTAATCCTGAATATTATCTAACTTTCATGTTAAGTTCATAGTAAGAATGGATGAATTGATTTTGTTCTCACCACAGTACCACACAAGTGAAAGTAACAGAGAAAGACGAAAATAAGAAAGCTATTATGCAGAACAAGTACAAAATCAGTCAATTAAACCAACAGAAAAAACGTTGCAGAGGCACATTACGAGTACAAATAAAGGTATCAGCTACAAATTTTATCACATCATATACATGCTACAGATTACCAAGCAGGGAAAGAAATACTACTGAAATCAGTAATTCTAGATTCCCAGCCTATGTCATGTGATTCTGCGGATTAGCAAAGGGCTTGTGCAAGAGTATTTGCAAAGAAATGGCGAACTTTTGGTGGGGTCAAAATCCTGACAAAAAACTCCGTTGGCTGAGCTGGGAAAAGCTAACGGAAGTTAAACGGGATGGTGGGAAGAAGGGGGGGGGGGGGGGGGGAGGGGAGCGGCCGCCTTCAGAGAATTAGAGGAGTTCAACTAAGCTCTGCTGGCCAAGCAATTGTGGAGAATTATGACAAGACCAAACCTGCTAATGAGCAAAGTGCTAAGAATCAGATATTTTAAAGGTGTATCAATCTAGAAAAATGCAATCAAAGAACTCAGATTCCGGGTGTTGGAGGAGTATTCTAAGCTCAAGATATCTATTGGAAGAGGGAGGGAGGAAGAGGGTTGGTGATGGAAAAACCATAAACATTTGGAGGGATAGACGGATTCTAGGAACATAGGGGGGGAAGTGACAAAAAGGAGAAATACAGATTGGGGACTAAACAAGTGGAATGAAGAAGTGCTGACCAGAGTGTTTGAAGCAAAAGATAGAGAGAATATCCTAAAAATCCCTCTTAGAATCCTGTATCCGTCAACCCTTAGAGTGCAAATCAGAGCAACCCTTTAGCACGGCGTTCGGCTGGTCATGGTCAAGGAGGCCGATTTTGAAGTCTTTTTTTTTTTTTGAAGCAGTAGGATGTTAGTTGTATTATTTTCCACATTCTATTAAAGGTTAGGAAGCGCTCGAGTGTGTTAGTTTTATACTCATGGGAAATTACACTTGTGTGCTACAGGGTCGATGTTTTCTGGATAGACTAGCCAGCTCGAGCTAGACATGACCAATTAAATACTTATTACCAAGAGAAATTGTTAGGGAGAAACATTTCAAGAGATCCCCTATCTTTTCAGACTCGGACCGAATATCAACTCAGTCGAGTTCAGGGGTCAGGGATTAATAGGTTCGACCGGATTGAACCAGATGACATCATAAATAAAAATTATTTAAAAATTAAAAATATTATATATAAAATATCTAAAAGCATGTTAATATTAATAAAGATATATTCATTTATATTTGATATTTCAAATATATTTAACAAGAAAATACAAATAAATTAGAACGATCAAGTAGCAATTTATATTGTTTAATGAATATTAGCAAGTTTAGAATTAAAATTATTGACTTGATTGAAAAATAACGTCAAATTTTAGGACAACATTTATAAAACATGAAATATTTGAGATATATTAATAATTTTTAACAACTTAAGGGTCAAAACATAATATTGAAAAGCGAACCGGTTCTTGCAAGTTGATCGTTCTAATTAGGCTTGACCAGAAAAAATATTGAACGATCAACTTAGGTTTGACCGAAAACTTTGACTGAATCAGTTCTTCATTTTTTTCCGGTCAACCTGATTTTTTTTCAATCAAATTCGATTTTTTGACCGAGTTTTTACTTATCCAGTTTTTTAGAATAACTCGGATGGGATACTTGGCCGTTTCCCAGTTTGACCAGTCAGACTGGCCAGTCCGATTCGAGTTTAAAACTCAGGAGATCCCACTATAGAGTCAAATATGAAGTCAGGAATCCAATTCTAACTCAAAAGTTTAAAACTATTACGTTTTGGATCTTTACTTACATATTAAGTGCTCTTTCTCCATCTCTCGAGCCAATATGGGACATAATCTTTTACTAATGAATCTAACAAGTCTCTCCCTTTATGAATAATCCATCATATTAAACCCAAGTTTAATGGCTTTTCTCCGAACCCATTTTAATACTCAATGCAAACTCATCTTAACATCTAAGGTCATCTTTTCTTCCAATCATGGACTTACTGTTATTCAACATCCAAACTGGATTCTAGACCCTTGTCAACCCTTGGCTCCTTGGTCTAAGAACAATCTGACCATCTCTCAAATCCATGACGCACCTGGTCCAATACAAACCAAATTCTGAGCAAAATCTACTTGCCCATGAGTAGTTCAGTTTTGCAATCTGAAACTCTGATACCACTTGTTAGGGAGAAACACCTCAAGAAAATCCACTAAAGAACCCAATATGCAAGTCAGAAATCTAACTCTGACAAAAAAATTTAAACTATTAGGTCTCGTACCCTTAATTACATATTAAATGTTCTTTCTCCATCTCTCAAATCAATCTGAGACATAATTCTTTACTCATGAACATAACAGAAATGGAATGGATAAGGGTTTTTGTGGGTTATTCCCTGAGTTTTAAATAGTTTGAAACCATTATGTCTACTTGGCTAAGTGTTGGGGCACGACTAGGCTAGGACTAGGGAATTCAGAAGGAGGCCCTGCGCACCATTTGCCCGGTGTTTTACAAGGCGGGTCAAATTTAGTGGGAACTGGGACGGCGTCATATTTACAAAACAACCAAAGCATTAATGGATGAAGACTCAGAAATGTGGACAGAAATAGAGTGCCTGTGTGAAGATTGACGGTTGCAAAATCCTCGAACGGTTACTCCTGGATTTGAGACAGCTTTGTCCTCTTTTCCGATTTCTTGTTGGATCTTAAAGGTCAGCGGTTGAGAGTTGCGTTTTTAGTCATGTTTAAGGAATCCAATTTTTTAATAATAGTGATTTGATTGTGATGTTTGTACTTTTCTTTCCTATTTTATTCTCACAAATTCAAAATTTAAATTTGAATGGTAACATGTACAGGTGGTAAATAAACTTATTTAACTAAATTTATCCATACCTGCCCATGAATAGATGGATATGGATATTTTAAGTTTTTGCATATGAGTATAAATGGGTTACCCAATAATACACATTTATTAAGCAGGTATTATTAGATAACACATCAAACTCAATTAACCCATTTAGAATTGTCTTTCCCCACCCAATCTTTTGCTAGATTCTTCATTTTGTCATGATTTTAACTACTTTTGTTTCATTTTTATTATTATTTGTTGGTTTATCTTATCATTTATTTTCTTTTAGTTTGTTAACTTGTTCATTTTTTAGCATTACCAATTTATGACAAGTTTTAGTCTCTTTTTCTAGCTTTCCAAAATGAAATATTAAATTTACACACAAAAAATACTAAGGGTTCGAAATTTTGAATTAAGTTTTTATGTTAACTTTTATAGTACTTAGTTCAAATTTTTATATTTTTATTGTTCAATTATTAAATAGTATGTAATTTTGCGACACGGATGGAAAAAAATTGGTAATTAGGCTTATTAAGCATTATAAGTAAATATTTAAAACTAATGATGGGTGCAAAAGGTGTATAAATTGATAATTTAGTTTGCAAAAATGAATTTAAATGAGTTTACAAAAATTTAAAATAAATAGGTTATAAATGGGTAATTGGATTACCCAATTCATTTTTGAGTTACTCATTTATACCCATTTAATTAAATGGGTATAAATGGGTTGACTCACTTATATCTATTACCCATTTTAACCAACTTAAACCTGCCCAAGTCAATCATTTTGATACTTCTAGTAACATGCGTATGATTAGAAAGAATGACTATATTAGAAAAAGAGATTAAAAGTTGCTTGGATTTTTCCAACATGACAAATATTTTAGAACAGTAGGAGTACTAAAAATCATGATTCTTATTTACTTGTGCTTCAAATGGTGTTTCATAAATAGATGGGTCCCCCTTTTTTTCATAATTAATATTTTTGTACGATAAAAGATCATATCTCAGCTGCAAAACTATCTACAAATAGTCGGCCTAGGCAGAAACAAAGGACAAGAGAGAATTTCTTAGTATTGTTCTGCACGCCTGCCATTTGTGCTAAGTTCCTTGTATAGTTTGAGATGAAACGATGCAAGGTTGGCTTTTAGCTGTAAGTTGTGTGTGTGTTCTTTTATTCTGTTCCTAAGTATTCCATTATGAGTTTACTTTTATGTGTGTTTTCTGGGCAGACTAACAAGCGATTTGCTAATTAGTGCTACTACTCGTGTGTTTCTTTAAGGAATTCTATACAACTTGTAACAACATCTATGGTGAATAGCCCCATTAATCGGAGGAACTAGTTCTTGAAGAACTTTCTTGAATTATGGTGGATTGTAATACAGGATACTTGAATAGTTGGCGCACTGCTGGACTGTTTGTATGGGATGAAACTAAGAATGTCAACAAACGCTAGTAAAGGAGAAAAGCAATTTTTAGATAGA
Organism: Coffea humblotiana; assembly: GCA_023065735.1. Lineage (NCBI taxonomy): Eukaryota > Viridiplantae > Streptophyta > Magnoliopsida > Gentianales > Rubiaceae > Coffea > Coffea humblotiana. The sequence continues at coordinate 27,856,615 of CM041210.1, forward strand.
AAGCAAAACAACAAAGGGTAGGTAGTTTAAATAGGAAAAAGTCTTTGCAGCATTCAAATGTAGATAGAAATAGGTCCTTTAATGAATCAGCACATTTACTCTTCTATTGAGCATAATCATAATTCAAATAAGACTTCCAAGTAAATTTTACACTTATTTAAGTGATCCAAAGTTTTCAATTTTCAAACTTTCAAACAATGTTATACAGTTGTTCAAAAGCTTATGATTCCTATTCTAACCATTACATTTTTCCAAAAACAAATAGAATTTTTATTTCCTATTCAAGATTCATTAAAGATACACACAAGCTCTATTTTCTACAAATTTAGAATCACTTGCCTTGGCTTAATAATCATCGTTGTACTCATGAGAATAATGCTGAATGTCCAGGTCTTTGTCTTACCACAAGAATATCTTCTTGCCTAATCCTTTATTCCCCTATTGCATGAAGAGATGATGCTAGAGGACTAATAAATACAGTCTGTTGAATACAATTTTTAATAGCAACAATAAATATCTTGACATAATTGTCCTATCATGTTAAGTTTTCCGTTGCCTGCAATTTTGACTTGCAATGTATATTTTCAGGTACAATGCAAACAAAGATGAATTAAAGGAGCTCACAAAAGAAAATAAAAGGATGACATAAAGGAATTGGTTGGGATGAAAGCTTATAATGATTCAGATAAGCTGTGCATATTTCCTAACAAAGAAAACGTAATTGATGTCTAAACTGCTTTAGTCTTAATACCAGAGGTTTGTACTGATCAAAGCACTATTTTTCACTAATAACGTGCTACTTTATAGTTTTCAGTATTGCGATACTTCCACTGAGCAAAAGAAGACAACTTGGGCAATAGAAATCACAATGCGAATTCCAGAACAACAAGGGCACTAGCACACTGCCTACAAAATTTCCATAAATCTGGTATGGCCTGGAACATAGAGTATTTCACATGTCCATCTTGCAAAGGCGACACAATTTGAAGTTAGGTAAGGTATACAACTAGAGTTTTCAAAGACGGTTCATACTAAAAAATTTGATGTAACCAACTATTAAATGTTACATATCACTGGCATAGAAAATTTGATCCAAATCATTGCAGATGCCAAATAGAAATCATATTAGTGGAGGATACCGGAGGGTTAATGCAGCAATATTCTCCCCAGATTCTAAAAAATTGATTCCATTCTTTAGTTTTTAGTTTAAAGAAGCTCATGAAAATTTTAATTATTAACTGTGCAAAGTCTTGTGCAGATAAAATCTCAAGTTTTTGGATGTTGTTGTTGCTAACTATGGAGTTTTGCTAAAAATATATTTCCAAAGAACATTCTTGAAAACTAACACCCTAGTTGTCTATCATATAAAAATTTCCGAATCATGCACTCATTACACTACTATGCAATAAATCTTTGCTATGATAACTAGGCAAATCAGAAACATTAAATTGAACAAGACATAATAAGATGATATCATCATTGTTTAAGTTTGATGCTGTTTTCGATTAAAGTACATACCATGTAACATGTTTCTTCTTCATTTAGAAGTTAAAAAAATTGATATTTCACTGGAAGGTCAGCTTGCAGCAGCTTTTGAGAACCATTCCATTTTTGCTCTGTTCGCCATCATGTCAAAGATTTCCAGGAACAAATAAGCAAGTGACACAGCACTGTTAAGCTTATACGAGCAAGAAACTGATGCGTCTTAGTCTAAGGACTGCTGATGAAGACATGAAATAGGCGCTTGAAGATGTTTCCCGGATAGATATCACTAGTGACAAGCAGATTCAGATTTTTACTCCTCCAAACTAACAATCTGCCTGATGAAATACTCAAACTTCTGCTTATACATCCACAAAAACTTTCGGCTCTTTTAGGATTTGCTATTTTTCCCACAAACTATTTTTGTTTGTTGGATCTACGCTAACAAACTTTAAGAACACAAATCTCAACTACTTTAAAAAAATAAAAACAAAATAAAATAAACCCTAAACTTCCTTCTTTTTCTACAAACTATCACCACCCACATTGGCCACCACAACAGGCAGCTACCACCGGCCACCTCCCTTCCCTCCCCTCTTCTCTCTATCCCTCTCTCTCCCTCCTCCTCCTCCTAATCTTAATCTGTAAAACCCACAATTTTTGGGCTCATTTTATCTTGCCCAATTTAATTAAATGGTAATTTACTATGGGTAAAAGAAAAAAAAATAATTGCAGGTTAGGTTAAAGGGTTAATTAAGGGGTACTATGAGATAAGATAGGGTGAAAGTTCACAATAGTTAAAACTCTTATCTAACCATCAGGTAGTGGGTAGGATTAGGGATCTAAAATACCTGTTTAAGGGTTTAGAGGAACGACGACACCTTTATTTTCTCATTATCATTATTTCCTTAGAGTTAGAGCCGTCAGTGAGAAGAGAAAGGAGAAGACAAGAAAGTACAAAGAGTAATCTGACACCATCAACATCCAAACCAATACAAGTAAGATTCTGACCTGTAATTTTATGATTTATTCGTTTTACGAATTTTATAAGCCTAGGTGTTCAATGGGTGATTCTAATAGAATTGAGTCAAGATGCTTGATGGCTATTAAGGGTTCCAATTCATATATTAGCATATTCTAACAACTTGTAGGAAGTTACGATGGAATATGCCAGTGAAAATGGTATCGAGCACCAAAATTATTATGTGACTCTTCCAATTGCACAACCACAACTGGTGTATCATTTGTGGGTTGCACATTCATGGAATGGATGGATTGGAAGCCTTTGTTTCCTGGTAGAGATCATATACATAAGCCCCGTATTCTTATGAAGGCTTTCTTATTTGGAGGTTCTAGTTATTCATTAGACATTATATGGTGATTTTTTAATACAATATTAGAAGCACATGTGTTAACTTTATTGTTCTTGATAAACAGTTCATATACCAACGCAGCTATAGGGCCTAATATATACCGATTGATGCCACGGGTTGGAAAAAAAAGGGCCAAAACAATTAGTAGTTTGGTCTTGGTCTTACGGCTGAAAATAAAAGAAAGAAAAGAATTAAACATTAATCCATCAAGCGAACGGGTTAATAATTCCAAAGCTTTCACAACACAAAGAAGATAGACCCAGAAACAAAAAAAAAAGAGAGAATTAACCCTTATTGGAGCAAGAGAAAAGGTACAATTGGCAATTAGTCCCAAGGATGAAGACGTGCTTGAGTTTCATATTTGGTTTCCATAAGTTGCAATACAACTCCAAAACATTAAAGATAATTAAAGTATTCTGAAGATTACTTTATGGTCCAAAAGGTTTGACATTTAACTGGTTTTAAAAAAAAAAAAACTAGCCGTCTTGGTCAAATTATAGATTGATTTTGAATTAAGTGGTCCTATTGGTTAAATTGACTCCAAAATATTTTAAAATTACCCAATGGAAATATGCTGATATTTCGTAATGCCCAAATTAGTTAGGCCAAGTCATTTTCATAAAGTAGACTATTTTAAAAGTCCAATTTTTTTTTTTAAAAAAAAGTCCAAATTATAGCGATGTCCAATTGTAATTAGATATCTCACAAAATTTATTTTTAAAAGTCTAACGCTATTATAAATACCCAATTTTGGTTAAATGAATATAAAAAAAAGAAAAGAAAAATGAAATGAAACTGTCTAAGTTGGGAAATTTTTAGGAGGAGGAACCATGCTATTTTTGGGGAAACTATTCAAGAACATTTTAGAGAATGTCCAAACATGTTTTCTAGGATTATTTAAGGTGGGACTAGGCATTTCAAGAATAAGATAATTAAATTGATTAAGGTATATATGTTATGATTATAGGTTTGAAGCAAGTTTAAGGGCGCATTAAGAATCTTCTCAAGATAGCAGTTTGAGGTAGGTGGTACTTATCCTTTTGAGATTTCAAAAGGTGCAAAAATGAAAGTTTTGTTTTCAATCTTATTTTGTTGTGTTGACTCGAAATATATTTGATTAAACGCTTTACTTGGATATTTATGAAAGTTATATTTTTACTATACAAAAATGGACCATGTGACTTATTTGAAATGTTTTGATATGTTATTGTATACCAAACAAGTTGAGTCTTTTATGAAATTAAAGATTTATGTATGTGACATGTGGAATGAATTTTTGACAAGTAAATCTCAAAACAATCATGGAATAGACGGTAGGGGCTATAGTCCTGTCTAATCGTCATGGTAACCTGGTATAGAGTCCGATCGATTGACAGAGCCATGGTAGCCTGGTATAAAGTCCGGCCGATTGACCCATGTATGAAATGAGATCAATCGGTAGTCATAAACCTATTGGTCGCCCACTTAGAAGGGGTTTAATCTCTAGGCTGAGTACTAAGTAACCGGTCATCACATGTACTTGTTACGAGTTGATACGAAGTGATTTATGAGTTGACACGAAATGATTTATGAGCTAATATGAAATGATTTATGGTTTTATGATTTTCATGTACGGACCTCAATGAGATGCTTTAGATTGTTTGTCACTCGCTACTATGGATTATTTTGCAAATAACGATACCTTCACGATTATGGTTGTGAACTACGTGTAAAGAATTTGGTTTATATATGTATATGTACCTGTAAAGTTATGAGTGCATGGTCCAACAGAGGGATAGATATTACCTACTGACCGATTTGTCGCTCAACCCACTTTTTACCATCTTTGCAGATTTTGAGGAGTATGAGTTGGTTTACCGTAGAAGACCCTGAGGATGACTTTTATTAGCTTTAAATGAATAGAAGTTGGCAGGCTAGTCACTTCTAGTCGTTAGTCTTATTTATTTTTGATTCCGCTGTTTCCATTAGAAAATAAATGTACGAACGTATTGGATATTCATAAACTACCTTTTATATGAGATTTGTACCGCACTTCACTTGAGTTATATTATTTTGTACTTTTGAAGTTTAGATTTGTTAAATGATGCCTTGTATTCTTGAGTGAGATTTGAGAATACGGCGAATGCCACGTGACGGGCACGTGCGGGCTCGGGGCGTGACATAATCCCTCTTTCCCCTCCTTCTCTCCTCTCCTCTCTTCTCCCCTCCTTTGCCCCATCTTCCTCCTCTTGCTTCCCCAGTCACCTCCTCTCCCTCATCTCCCTTACCCCGCCCAACCCCTCTCCTTTCCCCCTTCCTCAACGACCAAATCTGGCTGCGTAGCCCACTCTAGTCACTCTACCAAGGTCACCAAAAAGGAAGGGGAAGGAGAGCTGCGTAGGGTAAGGGAGAGGGGGAAAAGGGAGGTCTAGGCAAGGTAAGAGTGAGGGTGGAGAGAGGGGCTAGTTGAAGGAGGATAAGGGGGAGAGGAGAAAAGAAGAAAGGAAGAGAAACAAAAAAGAGGGAGGAAGAGAGGGATGGAGAGGGAAGAGAGAGAGAAGAATGGAGGAGAAGGTGGCTGCTGGCGGTGGTGGCTGGTAGTGGTAGTGGTGGTTGGTGATAGGAAATTTTTAACAAATTTATAAAAAAATCCAAAAAATATTTAAGTCCTAAAAACAATCGAAAATACAACTTTAAAAACCACTGAATCCAAATGAACTATCTACAATAAAAATAAATTTCACATATTGTGAGAACTCGAGAATTTATAGGTATACCTTGAATTTATTTTATTTATTTTGTTATTAGAAATAATACATATATTATACAATTGATTAAATTAAGTGTTTAATTGATTTCTTATAAATTGAAATTAAAGAAATATCCTAGAATGGTGTAGAAAAAAATTCTTATAGGAATATGTAAATTGGAACAAACTAAAGTTTGGGGGCAATATTTGAAGTTGATAGAATAACAAATCCTTAACCACTAAATAAACCAAAACTAAAAGACCAATTTAACCCTAAAACTTCAGCAATCAACCATGCAACCAAGAGGACCCCCTTCTGGAGTGGAACCGAAAGAAAAATGATAGGTTTCTGCCAATGCATTTGGGCGGTGGCTGAGGAAAAACCAAGGAGGAAGGCTTTGGAGGATTAGTCACGGGATAGAGCAGCTTTGCAGTTTGAGCACCGAATGACAATTTGACCACCGAGTAGTATTGGTTGCATCTGGTCTTTAGGCCTTCTAAATAAAGACGGGACTGAAGAGAAACATCTGCCAATAGCTTGCCGAGTCCAAGCGGTGATTGAGAGGAAATAACTAGACAGCAGGATCATTAGTTGGGCGGTGACAAGAAGAGTGAAACAGACAGTTTTTCTTCCTTTCTTGTTTCTTACAAAAACAGGATCGAGAGTGGGAAACTGAGTGTGAGGAAAAAAATTTAGCGAGCTGTATCACCAGCTAAATGAAGACGAGTGAATACCGTCAGAAAGCAAGGGAAACTAGAGCTAAGAGTGAGGAACCAGAACCAGAAATCTTAGCAGCCCGCAACATCGAATTCTTAGGGGAAAAAGGGTAAGAACCTGCACTAATTTTTCTGTTTATTCGGTATAATTGGAATAACACATGAGCTGCATGTGAATTTTGTTGACTTGTTGGCTCAATAGCCACAATTGTCAATTTTGGCTCAATAACCACAATTGTTGACAATTGTACAAAGTCACAATTGTTGATAATTGTGTACAAATTATACATCCCACATTGCTAGTTTTGATAGAAATCCTCTCATTTGTAAGCTATAAATAGATGGATCTTTTGATAGGATCAAACATACCAAGTAAGAGTTAATAACTTGCTTTCTTCTCTCTCTTTGTAATATTTCTTCTAGTGAAATATTAAATTGTCGGTAGTGTCCGCGAACGTAGGCAAATTAGCTGAATCTCGTTAAATTCTGGTGTTCTATTTTATTGTCTATTTAGTAGCTATATTTGTAGGTATATTTGTAGTGAGTTATTGTGCAATTAATTGCTTATATAGGTGATTCTGTCTAAAAATTGGTACTTAAGCAGGCTAGTGTGCCTCACCAAATATTTCTTGGGAATTACCATTTTGCAATTTTAGGTACAATAATTTACTCGTTATACCTTAATTTGGTAGAGCTTCCGCAACAATTGGTATCAGAGTTCAAGGTTTCTTAGTATGCTCTGTGGTTGCAGCATTAGTCTGATTTTTCACATTAGAAAAGATTTCTTGGGCTATTGTTATTCTACATTTAGGAGCTACTATATATAATTTGTAGAGATGGCCGATAGTAGATCTTCATCTACAATGCAACCATCGACAAGTTCGTCATCATCTATTATGGCGAGAAATGTTATGATGAATGCAAAATTAAATGTGGAGAGATTTGATGGTACCGGTCATTTTGGTATATGAAAAATTGAGATTCTAGACGCGTTCTTTAATCAAGATCTAGACATTGCCATCGAAAAAGAGAAGTCAGAAGAGATTGAAGAGAAAGAATGGAGGACGCTAAATCGTTTAGCGTGTGGTACAATTCGATCGTGCCTTTCAAGGGAACAGAAATATGTGTTCTCAAAAGAAACGTCTGCAAATAAATTGTGGACTGGATTGGAGGAGAAATTCCTGAAGAAAAATTGTCAGAACAGGCTCCATATGAAGAAGCGTTTATTTCACTTCACTTATGTTCCCGGCACAACTCTAAGTGATCACATCACTAATTTCAATCAGTTAATCACTGATCTAATGAATTTAGATGTGACATTTGAAGTTGAAGATTTGGCTCTCATGTTATTGGGATCCCTTTCCGAGGAGTTTGGGCATCTCGAAACAACTCTACTCCATGGGAAAACTGAGGTGTCCCTCAGTGAAGTTAGCTCTGTCCTGTACAGCTACGAGCTCAGAAGAAAGGACAAGCAAAGTAGCAAAGATGGAGCAGCAGAAACTCTGGTAACTAGAGGACGCTCACAAAACCAGAGAAAGGGGACGAGAGGAAGATCCAAGTCGAGAGCGAGACTAAACAAAGATGAGTGTGCTTTTTGTAGAGAGAAAAGGCACTGGAAGAAGAACTGCTCAAAGTTAAAGAGTAGACCTGACAAAGAAAAAGCTGTTGCGGATTCAAATGTAACTGAGTGCATTGATCAAGACTCAAACTTTTCATTAGCTGTCATGCCTACTGGTCATTTTAGTACATGGCTATTGGACTCAGGTTGTAGTCATCATATGACGTCCAATAGGGAATGGTTCTTTGATTTCAAGGAACAAAAAGGTGGAGTCGTCTACACGGCAGATGAGACCACATTAGCAACAAATGGGGTTGGTTCAATTCGGCTGAGGAATCAGGATGGATTAATTAGGATTCTAACTGATATCCGATATGTGCCAGAATTGAAAAAGAACCTCATTTCTGTGGGAGTATTAGAATCAATGGGTTACAAGGTGTCGGCATATAATGGAGTGATGAAAATCATTTTAGGTGCATTGGTGCTGGTGAAAGGAATCCGGAAAAATAATAACTTGTATTACTATCAAGGTAATGCAGTTGTTGGAGTAGCGGCAGTGGCTTCCAGTGATGATCGAGAATTGAAAATAGCCAGATTATGGCATATGCGCTTAGGGCATGCTGGAGAAAAATTCTTGAAATCTTCTAATGAATCAAGAACTATGAAAGGAGCCAGTGCTTGCAAGTTAGAGTTTTGCGAGTATTGTATCAAAGGAAAGCAGACAAGGGTAAAATTTGGCATTGCAATTCATGATACCAAGGGTATTTTGGATTATGTGCACTCTGATGTGTGGGGACCTTCAAAAATAATTTCTTTGGGAGGTAAAAATTATTTTGTTACCTTTGTCAATGATTTCTCTTCGCAGAGTATGGGTGTATACTATGAAAGTCAAAAGTGAAGTATTAGGAATTTTAATCAAGTGAAAAAAGATGGTGAAACTCAAACAGAAAGAAAGATCAAATGCCTTCGAACAGACAACGGAGGTGAATACACTAGCGACCCATTCATGGAGGTCTGTGAAAATGAAGGCATTGTTCGGCACTTCACAGTTAGAGATACACCACAGCAGAACGGGGTGGTTAGAGCGTATGAACAGGACATTGGTGGAGAAAGTTCGGTGTATGTTCCAATGCTGGGTTGGGCAGACAATTTTGGGTTGAGGCTTTAGCATATGCAAATCATCTCGTTAATCGCTTACCATCAACTGCTATTGGCGGCAAAAACGCCATTAGAGAAATGGTCGGGAAAACCTGCTACAGATTATGATTCCTTACATGTGTTTGGCTCTACTGCATACTATCATGTTAAAGAATCAAAATTGAATCCAAGGGTGAAGAAGGTGCTCTTTATGGGGATCACGACAGGCATTAAAGGTTATCGCCTTTGGTGTCCCGAGACGAAAAAGATAGTTTTCAGCAGGGATGTCACCTTTGATGAATCTACCATGTTAACAAAGATAGATGTACAGCAGAATGATGGTACTCCAAAACAGGTGGAGAGCACTCCAAAGTAGGTGGAGTTTGAAAGAAACATTATCAGACCAGCGGTGGATATAGGAGCAGATGAAAAGATTCCTATGGTAGACGAAGAATCAACTGAAGAAGATGTTCCAGTTGGAGAGTCTTCGCAGCAACTTGAATCAATTGCATTGAGTAAGCCAAAGAGGAATATTAAAGTACCTGCTCGGTATGTTAATATGGTGGCTAATGCATTCTGCAATTGCAATAGATGAAGTTCCTACCACTTATCTTGAAGCTGTCCAAAGTTCAGAAAAAGAAAAATGGAGGACAGCCATGGAAGAAGAAATGCAGTCCCTTTATAAGAATCAGACTTGGCAACTTGTCAATCTGTCAAAGGGAAAGAAGGCAATTGGATGCAAATGGGTATATGCAAAGAAAGAAGGATTTCCTGACATGTCTGGTGTTCACTACAAAGCACGATTGGTGGCTAAAGGTTACGCTCAGAAGGAGGGAATTGATTACAACGAAATGTTTTCTTCCAGTCGTGAAACATTCCTCCATCAGAATTTTGTTGGATTTGATAGCACAATTGGATTTGAAAATTGTCCAATTAGATGTAAAAACAGCATTTTTACATGGTGATTTGGAAGAGAAAATCTACATGACTCAACCAGAAGGATTCAAAGTTGCTGGTAAAGAAAAAATGGTGTGCAACCTTGACAAATCGTTGTATGGATTGAAGCAATCTCCAAGGCAGTGGTACAAACGATTTGACAAGTTTATGATGGGATAGAGGTACACAAGAAGCAAATATGATGACTGTGTATATTTGCACAAGCTATGAGATGGATCATACACATATCTTCTTCTTTATATTGATGATATGTTGATAGCTTCCAAGGATCAAGGTGAGATTGAAAAATTAAAATCTCATTTGAGTCGGGAGTTTGAAATGAAGGATCTCGGCGAAACCAAGAAGATTCTCGGCATGGAGATAAGCAGAGATAGAAGATTGGGGAGACTTTATTTGACTCAAAAAGAGTATCTTAGTAAGGTATTAAAGAGGTTTGGCATGAATGAAAAGACCAAACCTGTTAATACTCCACTTGCTTCTCATTTCAAACTCAGTGTATCATTATCTCCAAAGAATGATGCAGAACGAGAATATATGGCAAAGGTACCATATGCAAATGCGGTGGGTAGTTTGATGTATGCTATGGTGTGTACAAGACCCCACATTTCACAAGCAGTTGGAGTTGCGAGCAGGTACATGCATGATCCTGGCAAGGAGCATTGGCAGGTTGTGAAATGGATTTTACGGAACATTTTGAACACCGTAGATGTTGGATTAGTATTTAAACGGGATGAGAAATTGGTCAAGGCGCAGTTGGATATTGTGATTTGGACTACGCAGGTGATCAAGGTACACGTCGATCAATGACTGGATATGTGTTTACACTTGCTAAAGCACCAGTTAGTTGGTTGTCTACCTTGCAGTCAACGGTTGTTTTGTCTACTACAGAGGTGGAGTATATGGCAGTTACGGAGGCTGTTAAGGAAGCAATTTGGCTTCATGGATTGCCTTGATGAATTGGAAATCGGACAGAAGTCTATCAAAGTTCATTGTGATAGTCAGAGTGCTATTCATTTAGCAAAGAACCAGGTTTATCATGCAAGAACGAAGCATATCGACGTACGGTATCATTTTGTGAGGAAGATTTTGGAAGATAGTACGATACTACTTCAAAAGATTCAGACCAAGGAGAATCCTGCTGATATGCTTACGAAGGTTGTGACAACTATCAAATTCCAACATTGTTTGAATTTGATAAATGTTGTGCACAACTTGAAGATTGGCGCTTGACAGCGCATTTGAAGACACCACCGAATGTTGGAGAAGAGTGAAGCATTGAAGATGTAGAGATTTCGCCAAGGTGGAGATTTGTTGACTTGTTGGCTCAATAGCCACAATTGTCAATTTTGGCTCAATAACCACAATTGTTGACAATTGTACAAAGTCACAATTATTGACAATTGTGCACAAATTATACATCCCACATTGCTAGTTTTGATAGAAATTCTCTCATTTGTAAGTTATAAATAGATGGATCCTTTGATAGGATCAAACACACCAAACAAGAGTTAATAACTTGTTTTCTTCTCTCTCTTTGTAATATTTTTTCTAGTGAAATATTAAATTGTCGGTAGTGTCCGAGGACGTAGGCAAATTAGCCGAATCTCGTTAAATTCTGGTGTTCTATTTTATTGTCTATTTAGTAGCTATATTTGTAGGTATATTTGTAGTGAGTTGTTGTGCAATTAATTGCTTATATAGGTGATTCTGTCTAGGAAATTGGTACTTAAGCAGGCCAGTGTGTCTCACCAAATATTTTTTGAAAATTACCATTTTGCAATTTTAGGTACAATAATTTACTTATTATACCTTAATTTGGTAGGGCTTCCGCAACAAATTTAGTAAAGAAAATAGGTTCTTAGCCAAGATGAGATGCTGTTTTGGAAGGAATGAAGCTAACAAACAGAAATGAAAAGAATCGGAAGTTGATGTTTAAATTTAGCTTATAAATAATGGAAAATTTATGTGATAATCTCGTAATCACCTAGTACACCTGAATATGTATATTGTATGCTGGATTCTAGCCAAGAAAATTTAGTTTTGTTGCAGGAGAATTTTATTTGGAACTGATAGCTATTGGAAGAAAACTCTAACTTTAAGCCACGAGATAAATACTGATCGTGCAGCTTGCCATCCGAAGAAAAATGGAAACTACAGCTAGGAATGCATGAATTATGTCCACTTTAAGTAATAAAAGAAGGATGAAACAGATAGCTAGAAAAGGTAGGAAACATACTCACCTTGAGTAATAAAAACAGGTTACCCGTAGGAACATGTAGGAATTGGAAATTTTGCATGGAAGAAATCTGATGCAGGCTGCATCAGTTTAGCAGTCTTGCGCAGACTTGACATTTCATTCAGTTTTCCTCTGAATTCTGGGCATGAACTGCCCTGTTTAGCTGTGGATAACCTGAAGTAAATTAAGTATCCTCTGCATGAGTGATTGAGACCAAAAACTAAGGAAGAAAATGTGAGAAAATGTCAAATGATGAACTATTGTTTTGCTGGAAATTTAGTGACTGCAATCGAAAGAGAAAAGAAGAAACTTCGGTTGTCCTCTGCAAATTTTAATCTCTAGACAAACGTATAGAACTGTAGCATATCATAAAGTCCATAAACTTCAACAAGAAAGACAGAAACAAGTACAAACTCAACTAAACATTAAGGGAGGAATGAGTGCAGGTGAAAGCAGAATGTTGGCTGAGGGAGTGAAGCAGAATGTGCTTCTGTCTGGCCATTTTTGACCCTGAAAATGTAAGAACTGGGTATCGATGTCTTCATAAGAAATGTAGTTTTATGTCTTAGTTTCGAAGCGCTATAAAATTTACCTCAATCCAATAAGTATAGCTCCAGTTATGATCAAAACACCAGAGAGTGGCAATACAGAATGTTCGCCGAGGGAGTGAAGCAGAATGTGCTTCTGTCCGGCCATTTTTGACCCTGACAATATGAGAACTGGGTTTTGATGTCTTCATAAGAAATGTAGGTCTATATCTTAGTTTCAAAACTCTATAAAATTTGCCTCAATCCGATAAAAGTAGCTCTAGTTATGATCTAAATACCAGAGGGTGGCAAAGCTGCCTTTCTCGTTGCCTTTCTTTTGTTTCTCGAATGCATTGTTGCGATAATGCTAGCCGTGAGAATCAACTTTTAACCAGCATTCATCTAATTTCCAACTTTATGAGTTCTTGTATAGACACCTGAGATGTTTGAAATTCATACCAATTAAAGAAATGAATATATTGTTTTATTTTTCTTAAAAAATCGTAAAAGTTTTCTTGTACATTTTTTTCGGTTTTCTCCCTGATATTTTTCAAAAAATTGTTTTCTTTTGGACTGATTGTGGTTTGCAAAGAATTCAGATATAAGTTTTTGTTTATCAATTTCAAATTCAGGAAGTTTATTTTCAAGTTTCTTTTGAATAAGGACTGATTGCTCGATTCGAGCAATTCTGGTTTGAAGATTATTTTCTAGTTTATTGCTTGAAAAAGAACTGGAAGAGCTGGAGTTTGTTTTAGCAAATAAAGCCATAAAACAGTGACAGATAAATAAACAGATAAATAATTAAACAAATAACTTTAAAATATACAACCTTATATTCCTCTTTCCTTTGGTACAAAATCTTTCTGGATCCATGGAGGATAACTATATTTCTTTAAACCATTATAACAAAAATAGTGAGCATACTACAATAATAGATCTAATCTTTTGAGAAAAATTAATTATGCATGAAAACTATATTTCCATCATAATAAAGGTAGTGAGGATGTTACAAGAATAGATATATCCCTTTGAGAAACATTAACCATACATGACGATCATATTTCTAAACAAGTTGCAGTATTAGTAGTATGAATCTATGAAACCAGATCTGATCCTTTGAACACTTCACCATCTGGGATCTCGGATCACAGGAACCTCAATATCCCTACAGGTCTTACTGCCAAATCCCATGGCTTTACTGCCTGGACCGGAGGTTGGCAATTACAGGTTTCATGTCCGTCAGATAGTTCCAAATTCATAGATCGATACTATCAATATTATAATAAGTTTGAATATATTAGATGGTAATCACGAAGTTAGTCAGTGTCATCAGATAGACAAATCTAAACTTGTAGATCTACACTAGCAAGATCATAAATAGAGAAATATAGTAATCACGAAATTAAGCAATCTCATCAGATAAATCTAAACTAACAACATCATAATTAGCAAAGAAAGATGTCCATTACCTCACTTCCCCTGCTGGCTCTGATACCAGACTAATTTCAGGATATTTGTTTACTTTTATTTGTTTATTTAACTATTTACTTATCTTTGGTTATGGCTTATTTTACAAACCAAACTCTAGTCTTCTCAGAACTTCTTTAAACAACAAAGCAGTAGATGATCTTCAAACTAAAATTGCTCGCATTGGACAATTAATCCTTATTCAAAAGAAACTATTTGATTGAGAAAGGATGTTCCTATTATAATATGGTTAGTCAGATACTTTGTAAAAATGAAAGTATCTGAGAATTGATTTTGGAAATTTGAAACTGATAACAAATTTGGGATTGTTGGTTATTCTAAGGTTTTCTAAAAATTGAATTGGAATGAGATTTTCAGGAATATAGAGTCTGACCCTGTATCAAACAGGGTTTTTGTTTTGATTACATAATCATTAATAATTAGTAATCATATTCGGACTCTCTTCTAAAGTCCTTCCTTGGTTTGTTCAAAGAATTGAGGTGGGACAAGATTTTGAAGAATACAACTTTGGTCTGCCCCGGTATCAAATAGGGCTTCAGTTTTGATTTCATAATTATTGCTAATTATTACATAATTATTTATCCCATGATTCTAGAAGGATAAATAGCAAACTTATTTTTCAAAAAATTGCAAAGGAAAATAAAAATCAGGAAGAAATTCCGGAAAAAAGTCCCAAATTATCTATACATTCTTTCATAATATTCAAACAATTGCAGCTTGACAAGTTGAAGGTACTTAGTATCAAGTACCCAAGCCTCAAGGTGGAATCTTATATAAAAGAAATATCGTTTTCCAGCAAATACGCGGGACAAACAGAAGAGACGTGGATCTTTAACAAACCAGACAAACAGTCTCAAAAACAGAAAGTATCTTCTCAAACAAATTTGGTCAGATCTCAAATCAACATCATAGGAAGGGTGATGTTCGAGATGATCAAGCAAAAACAATACATTCAGCCTTTATATTCTCCAAAGAAGTGGATTGACCATCCTCCATTCAAACAAATGATGTGGGATGGGAGCAGACTACCAAACGAGAGATTCAGGCGGACTCTTCATCAACAAAATTGGTCATTGATGAAGTTGAGATCAAAGTAGATGAAGAAACATACTATACACATGCCAAGGATATTCTCACAATCTATCCAACATCTAGAAAAGATTTATTTAAAATCTTTACCCAGTTTATCCCTAAAACTCCTCTTACAAATATCTATTTTTTAATTTTACCTTTCAAACCTTCAGACCAATCAGAAGTCTAAAAGACTAGGATTAGTTAATCCTTTTTTATCCCATTTAAACCCCAGAAAACCCCCTTCATTGACACCATACAAAAAGGGTCTTCTACCCTAAATGAACCATATCCATACAAGGTTATACTCCCAACCGAGAAAATACCCAAAATCTATATCATCCCCAAACAATCCATTCGGATAGTTTCAAGACAAAATCCAATAACCTTCAACAATCATATAATACAGGCAACATCCTTAGATGGAGCATAGACGGAGTATTAAAAAAAAATTCATACAATATCTCAATAGATGATAAACACCAATTACAATCAGTTAAGTGCTCATATCCTATTCACAGGATTTATTGGGTAATTCAAAAAATAGTGGGAAGAACATCTCATTATGGAAAACAAAAACATTATCACAATCAAAATGGATGAATCTGAACTATAAGACAAGAACATTCTCCCAGATACAGTGATATAATGATATTCAATATTGAAGATATCCTGGGTATGCTCACATTTGATGATCCAGAACTATTCTCATACTCTAGTAGATATCACCATATATTCCTGACAAGACCAGACAAAAACAAGGTTCATAAGAAAAATTTCCTCAAAAGCTTTCTCAAATCTCAACCCAAGAAGATTAAGCCTTGGAAGGAAACAACTTATGGACAGATCCAACAAGCAAGCTGGTCTCCCAAAAGACTAGCAGAAGAATAGGCCCAAGAAGAAAACCTTGGACCCCTTTGCAAGCAGTTTGGGTTATCCAGCTACCATACCAAGCCCAATAAAGAACCCATAGAAAATCCTTTCTTTCCTATAAAACAACTAGTCTTGTCCACTTTCAAGACCTATAAACCCAAACATATAGCCCAACACTACAAATCCAACCTAAGACTAGCAAGTCGGAACAAAGCCCAAATATCAAGTATTCTGATCGAATCAGGAACTGATGATTCTGAAAGTGAAGAAGATTATGTCAATCAGTTAGAGGATGATATTTCAACGTCTTCTTCCTCTCAAACTGCCAATGGCAAAGAAGAAGAAGGTCCTATAATCAATGTATTAACCAAGGATCAAAACCTTCTCCTTGATATCATTAACGACACTCTTGAAACAGAGAAAAGACAAGTCTATTTAAACAAATTCAAAGAATCCTTAAACCAAGTCTCAAATTCTTCAAACCCCTTAGCCAAAGATCTAAGAATTCTCAAAACCTACAATTTTATAGAAATTCTTGATCGATTTCCCTCCAAACCTATTAATTCTTTGACCCTTCAAAATCTTCAAACAGAAATTGATATTCTCAAAGAAGAAATTAGGCCAATCAAAGCCAAACACGAACTTAACAGCCTTGTTCTTCAAAACCTGATATTAGCTGAAGAATCTACCAATCAAGATGATACTGAGTTCTTAAACCAATTATCTAAAAAATCCAAGGAAGACAAAGATCACTTGGTTCAGATCCAATTACTAATTAGCAATAATTATGTAATCAAAACTGAAACCCTATTTGATACCGGGATAGACCAAAATTGTATCTTTGAAAATCTTGTCTCACCTAAATTCTTTGAGCAAACCAAGAAAGGACTTAGGGGAGCCAATGGATCTAAACTTGAAGTCAGTTTCAAACTGACAAATGTTCAAATCCAGTTCTCCTCTTTATCCATTCCAAATACCTTTTTCTAACCAAAAAATTAACCAATAATGTTATACTCGGAATATCCTTTATCCACAAACTTGTTTAACCACAAACCAGGGCATAATACCTCAACTTCTTGATCCCAATGCCTTCTTACCCTCTCTAAATCTTTAAAACTACCAAATTCTATTTTGTAGGAAGATGACAAGTCCAACATCCAGAACGATCAATAATTGGATACCTCCCAAACTTACTGATAATACGATCCTACACATCTCAAAAGATTATTATTCCTACCAACAAGAATGCAGGAAAGACAAAACCAGATACTTCGATGTTGTATTCTACAACACCGAAACTGGTCTGTGCATCCCTCCGATCTCAGACATAAACATGACAAAATTGCTGCAAAATTAACAAACTATACAGTCCGCAATTTGAAGGACCAAAGCTTCATGAAATGAAGAAAAATCCAGAGATTAATCCTCGATCGGCATTGGCTTAAGGAATGGGGATACAAACACCTGAATATGACAAACTGATTTAGGAAACAAAACAAGAATTATCTGCGACCTTTTGCTAAACCCAGAAGACCGACAGAAAACAAACAAAAGATCAGGATGGCTCAATAAGAACAAAAAATATTATTCTCACTGTAACACCGAAAGTCATTGTAACAGTCTGGCAAGTTACAATGCAAACACGACAATAAAAAAATAAAATGTGCACTGTAGCATGCACTATAGTGGTACTGTGAACTCTAGCAAATAGTAAAAATAACTGTACTGGGTACTGTAACAATATGTAAAATTTGCTATAAATATCCCTCAAACCCAACATAATTCATATACACCATTCTTGCGTCTTAATTGATTGGGTTTCTTGTTTAGAGGAGATAATATTTGTTTGTAGTTCTCTAATAACCATAGATTTGGTAAGAGTTTGAAAAGAGGTTTTAGTAGTAATTTTAATAATTACTTGGACTTTATTGTCAATTGTTTTAGCTTTTCGTTCCAAAGAAGCAATTTCTGCTTGAAGGTCTTTGATAGTTATAGGTTTGGTACTAGTTTTAGTCAAGACATTTATTATGGAGTCTTTTCCTATATCAAGACTATTAGTATTGTGAAAATTGTTTGTTGGTTGGCTGAGTGTCAGAGATTTTTGACTTGGTAATTTAACTGGGTTTAATATATTTATGGGAGAATCTGGTGGATCTATATTTTTATTTTTCAAGAATTTTTACAAATCTGGAGATCCTAATATGGACATATAGATTGATGATTCTATGGATTCTGTTGAGGGTTTGTGGGAGGATTCTAGTATAGGAGTTTTTAAGGATGGATCTATGGGTTTTAGTTTAGATTGGGTTAGATCGACTTGGTTTATTCAAAGAATTGAGAAGGGACAAGATTTTCAAGGATACAACTTTGGTCTGCCCCAGTATCAAACAGGACTTCAGTTTCGATTACATAATTATTGCTAATTAGTAATTGTATTTGGACCAAGTGATCTTTATCTTTTTTGGGTTTTTTAGACAATTGGTTTAAGAACTCAGTATCATCCTGATTGGTAGGTTCTTCAATTGGTATTAGATTTTAAAGAACAAGGCTCTTAAGTTCTTGTTTGGCTTTAATTGTTCTAATTTTTTCTTTGAGAAGATCAATTTTTGCTTGAAGATTTTGAAGAGTCCAGGGCTTAATGGGTTTGGAGGGAAATCGATCAAGAATATCTATAAGGTTTAGGTTTTGAGAATTCTTGGGTCTTTGACTAAGGGATTTGAAGAATTTGTGGCTTGGTTTAAAGACTCTTTGAATTTGTTTAGGTAGAGTTGTCTTTTCTCTATTTCAGAGGTGTCTTCAATGATATCAAGAAGAAGATTTTAATCCTTAGTCAATACATTGATTGTAGGATCTTCTTTTTCTTTATCACTAGTAATTTGAGAGAAAGAAGAGGTTGAAATATCATCCTCTAATTGGTTGACATAATCTTCTTCTCTTTCAGAATCATCAGTTCCTGGTTTGATAAGCAGATTTGATATTTGAGTTTTAACCAAATCTTCCAACCCCAAGGCATTAATTTTTTGGCTAAATTTGCAGTATCGAGCTATATGTCCAGGTTTATGGCATTTGTGGCAAATAATTAGAGGTAGGGTTGACCCTGTGATTTGAGGCATCTATTTGAGTAATGGTTGTTTGGACTGGTATTTCTTTTTATAGAAGGAAGGCTTTTAAAGGTGTTTTATGGGTTTGGGCCATTTATAAGGTTTTAAGTAACAATTGGGTAATCCGAACTGCTCACAAAAGGATCCAAGATCTTTTCTCCTTTAGGCCCCATCATTTGCAAGTTGTCTGAGCATCTTGTCTTGTCGACATACTTTGAGTGTGGCTTATTGAATTTGGCTAGTTAACTGTCCATAGGTTATTGTCTCCTATGGTACAGTCTCATTGTATTGAGTCCTGAGTTCTTCTCGAACTAGGTCTCATAGTGATTTGAGAAGGCCATCAAGAAATTTTTCCTTCCGATAGGCCTTGTTGCCATTTGTTCTTGAGTATATTCTAGTTAAGAATGTGTCTTTGTATCATCAAAAATTTGAGAGACTCTTGCATTTGAGATTGTTTAATAACTCTGATGATTTTTCACTGAATATTCCTGGATCACCAACCAATGTCTTTGCAATAGCAAATATTAAGGTTATCACCATATCTGAGATGGTGTCTCCTTCTTGAAGAATTGGTGCACCATTGGTATCCACTTTGACTGTATTGAGAAGGTTGTCTTTGTCTTCTGAGGTGAGATGTTCATCCCACCAACCTTTTAGTTGCCTAGTAAATCCTATTATTAGGATATGAGCAGCTAATTGGTAAGTACAGCCATGTGATATCCAATAGACTGCTGCTACCATTGTCATTTGTTGAAGGATTGTAAGAATATTGTATTCAGAAACTCTATCTATGTTCCATTCATATATGTTGTTAGTATTATATCCTCTTAGTATGGTTGTATTCTGCATAAAATTCTGCCCTGAGATCTTGTTTGTCAATTTGATATTCCATAGTTAATACCCTTAACTTATTGAGTTGAGAATGACTATCTATTATGGAAGAATATGTAAAGGATCTACGAAGTCCTTCCCGCTCTGCATCATCAGAAGATCCATCTTGGATTTCCAAAGGGGTAGACCTGCTAGTTGCATACCTTGCATGTGTAATTTTGGAAGAAATATCTAGATCTTGAAGTCTGGTTGAGATGGAGGAAGTTATCAGCCTTTCGGAGATTGATCTCCATCCTATTGAGTGTCTGGCATGTTTATACTAGTTGTTGATGAGGATGATGTCCTGAAACTCATGGATCTATTAAATTTGATTTGGACAGCTCCAAAAACAAATTGTTGAATGCTTGAAACTATCGTGTTTTGTATTGAATCTGCTGGTGCTACCTCAAGAAGTATCTAGCTTTCCAGTAATATAATTTGGTTCTAAGTAATAGATTTTCAAACTGGGATTCGAGATCTAGCCAGATCTATTTGAAATAGGACTGTTTCTCCTATTCAGATTGTTTTTAGGGCTCTTATCCTGAATGCTGAATTCATAATTTTGTATTGAATTCTATAAATAATAGCTACTGGAAGAGTCCTTATTTTGACTCTATAGTTAGCTGTTTTTATATTTAATCTTAAAGCATCTAGGATATTTTTGTCTTTAAAGAATTGTAAAGTTTGGAAAACAATCAAAATATATTGGTCCTCTACAAAAGCTAGTTTCTGCCATTCCTAGGAGGGAATCATTGAATTCTAAAAGTCTGTTGTCTCTAAGACAGAGAAGTAAAGATGTATCTAATCCTTCTCTTGTCAGAGGTTTGATAGTAATTTGTACTAATCCAAAATGAATATAATTGTATTTTTCTTTATGCTTTTCTATTATTCTTTTGGATAATAGTTTGATTTCCTCATGATCAACATCTAAGACTATAGTTTGTTTTACGATTTTGATTGTATAGTCTGAAGTGAAAAACATCCATTTTCTGTCTTTTTCATAAATATCAGTTTGAGTATATTTAGAAATTTTTCGATTGTCTACATCTTGATTGATGTCTAAAATATTGATTTCTTCTTTTAATTTGGTGTTTGAAGAAGAGATAGAAGAGGTGGAATTAGTTCTAAAAAAGGAGGACATAAAAAGAAAATTTAAAGAAAAATAAAAGCAATAAGCCATTTAGGCAAATAAACTTATAGCCCTCTTCCCTTTGACATATAGTCCTTCGAGATCCATGGAAGATAACTATTTTTCTTAAACCACTATAACAAAGATAGTGAGGATACTGCAAAAATAGATCTAATCTTTTGAGAGAGATTAACTATGCATGACAACTATATTTTCATCATAATAAAGGTAGTGAAAATGTTATAAGAATAGATCTAATCTTTTGAGAAAGATTAACTATACATGATGATCATATTTCCAAACAATGTTGTCGTATCAGTAGTATGAACTTCTGAAATCAAATCTGATCTTTTGAGCACTTCACAGTCCTAGATCTCAGACCATAGGAATCTCAACATCCCTATAGATCTTACTGCCAAATTTCATAGCCTTACTGCCTAGACCCGGAAGTTGGCAATTAAGGCTCCATGTCCATCAGATAGTTTCAAATTCATATATCAATATTATCATACTATAATAAGTTTGAATACATTAGATGGTAATCTCGAAATTAACTAGTCTCCTTAGACAGATCTAAACTTATAGACCTACACTAATAAAATCATAAATAGAAAAACATAGTAATCATGAAGTTAAACAATCTCATCAGATAGATCTAAACTTGTAGATCTATACTAGCAATATCATAATTAGCAAAGAAAGATAGCCATCACCTCACTTCTCTCTTTGGCTTTGATACTAGAACGGGTCAAGGGAACTGCCTCTTAAACCAGGAAAATAGATTAAAGAGAGAAAGAGAGAAGTATAAAAGTTAGAAAGTGGATCGCAGAGGGACTGCCACTAGTTAGTTTAGGCGTTTGAACCAATCATGAATGATTAGTATAAATAGACTAATAAAAACAAGTAAATGAATATGAATATCAGGCGGTTTAGCCGACCATTTGATAGAATGATATTGAATATGAGAAAAGTTTGAAAGAACTTACAAAGATTGAAGTTTACTCAAAGCTTGCTTCCTTGTTTGATTCTAAAACTAAAAAACTAAAACTAGTTTGTAGAGAGAAGGAGAAAAGGAATTCTTCAAGCTAAAGAGAGTAGTCCTTGAACAATAGTGTAAGAATTGTGTGTCTCTGAGGGGTATTTATAGCAAATTTTTCGTATTGCAACAGTACACGCTACAGTACGTGCTACAATGCACAGTTTATCTTTTTGTTGTTGTGGTTGCATAGTAACTTGTCGGACTGCTACAGGCGACTTTCGATGCTACAGTGAGAATAATTTCTTTGACCGTCTCAAACAATAGGCCGAATTTCATGGATATGAACTGATTATTCTAAAAGAGAAGAAGATTATGTCAATCAGTTAGAGGATGATATTTCAACCTCTTCTTCCTCTCAAACTACCAGTGATAAGGATGAAGAAGGTCCTACAATCAATGTATTGACTAATGATCAAAACCTTCTTCTTGATATCATTGAAGACACTCTTGAAACTGAGAAAAGACAACTCTACCTAAACAAATTCAAAGAATCCTTAAACCAAGTCTCAAATTCTTCAAACCCTTAGCCCAACAAGTCGAAGGGACTGCCTCTTAAACCAGAAAATAAATAAAAGGAAAAGAGAGGAAAGTATAAAATTTAGGAAGTGGGTCGCACTCGAACTGCCATTGGTTAGTTTAGGCGGTATAACCAGCCATGAATAGTTAGTTTAAACAGAATAATAAAAACAGATTAAATGAATATGAATGGGTGGCTTAGCCAACCATCTGTTAGAATGATATTGAATATGAAGGAACTTACAAAGATTGAAACTTGCTTGGGACTTGCTTCCTTATTTGAATCTAAAAACTAAAATCTAAATTAGTTTGCAGAGAGAAAAAGAAGGGAATTCTTCAAGCTGGAGAGAGAAGTAGTTTTAAATAATGGTGTAAGAATGGTGTGTGTTTGTATTGGGTTTAAGGAGTATTTATAGCAAATTTTTCGTGTTATTATAGTATCCACTATAGTGATTTTTACTGCTTGCTATAGTGTACAGTACCGCTACAGTGCAAAATTTGTCTTTTTGTTGCTGTATTTGCATAGTAACCTGCTGGACTATTACAATAACCACCGGTGCTACAGTAAGAATTCTGGTTTTCTTGAATTTTTTATTGAGTCATCTTGATTTAACAAATGGTTGCAGATAATTCTTGTTTTGTCTCCTGAATCATTTTGTCATATTCAGATGTTTGTATTCCCTATTCCTTAAGCCAGTATTGGTTGAGAATTAGTCTCTGAATCTTTCTCCGTTTCATGAAGCTTTGGTCCTTCAAATTGCGAACTGTATAGTTTGTTGATTTTGCAGCAATGCTGTCATATTTATGTCTGAGATGCGGAGGTATGCATTGACCAATTTCGATGTTGTAGAATACAACATCGAAGTATCTGATTTTGTTTTCCTTGCATTCTCATTTGTAGGAACAATAATCTTTTGAGATGTGTAAGATCATGAGGTATCCAATTACTGATCGTTCTGAATGTTGATCTTGTCATCTTTCTGCAAAACAGAATTTATTAGTTTTAAAGCTTTAGAGAAGGGTAAGGGGGCATTAGGATCAAGAAATTGAGGTATTATACCCTCGTTTGTGGTTAGGTAAGGAACAAGTTTGTGGATAAAGAATATTTCGAGTATAACATTGTTGTTTAATTTTTTGGTTAGGAAAAAGGTATTTGGAATAGATAAAGAGGAGTGCTGGATTTAAACATTTGTTAGTTTGAAATTGACTTCGAGTTTAGATCCATTGACTCCCCTGAATCCTTTCTTGGTTTGTTCAAAGAATTGAGATGGGACAAGATTTTCAATGATACAACTTTGGTCTGGCCTGGTATCAAACAGGGCTTCAGTTTCGATTACATAATTATTGCTAATTAGTAATCGGACCTAGACCAAGTGATCTTTGTATTTCTTGGATATTTTAGATAATTAATTTAAGAACTCAATATCATCCTGATTGGCAGGTTCTTCAACTGGTATCAGATTTTGAAGAACAAGACTGTTAAGTTCTTGTTTGGCTTTGATTGTCCTAATTTCTTTTTTGAGAAGATCAATTTCTGTTTGAAGATTTTGAAGGGCCAAGGGCTTAATTGGTTTGGAGGGAAATTGATCAAAAATATCTGTAAGATTGTAAGTTTTGAGAATTCTTGGGTCTTTGGCTAAAGGGTTTGAAGAATTTGAGGTTTGGTTTAAGGATTCTTTGAATTTGTTTAGGTAGAGTTGTCTTTTCTCTATTTTAGGAGTATCTTCAATGATATCAAGAAGGAGATTTTGATCCTTAGTCAACACATTGATTATAGAACCTTTTCCTTCTTTATCACTGGTAGTTTGAGAGGAAGAAGAGGTTGAAACATCATCTTCTATCTGATTGAGATAGTCTTCTTCTTTTTTGAAATCATCAGTTTCTGATTCAATCAGAAGATTTACTATTTGGGCTTTAATCTGGTCTTCCAGCCCCAGGTATTAATTTTTTGGTTGAGTTTGCAGTATCATGCTATATGTCTGGGTTTATGGTGCTTATGGCAATTGATTGGAGGTGGGGCTATTCATGTGAAAAGAGGGTTTTTCAAGGTATTTTGTGGATTTAGACCGTTTTTGAGGTTTTTGTAACAGTTAGGTAGCCTAAACTACTCACAAAAGGATTCAAGGTCTTTTCTCCTTTGGACTCGGTCCTTTGCAAGTTGTCTAAGCATCTTATCTTGTCGACATACTTTGAGTGCGATTTGTTGAATTTGGTTGATTAACTGTCCATAGGTTATTGTTTTCCATGGAACAGTTTCATTGTATTGAATCCTAAGTTCTTCTCGAACTAGGTCTCGTTGAGATTTGGGAAGGCCATCAAGGAATTTTTCCTTCCAATAAGCCTTATTGCCATCTGATCTTGAGTATATTTTGGTTAAGAATGTATCTTTATACCATCCGAAATCTGAGAGACTCTTGCATTTGAGATTGTTTAATAATTCTGATGATTTTTCCTAAATATTCCTGGATCACCAACGAATGTCTTTGCGATAGTGAATATTAAGGTTGCCACTGCCTCTGAGATGGTGTCTCTATCTTAAAGAATTGGTTCACCATTGGTGTCCAGTTTGACTGCAATGAGAATGTTGTCTTTATCTTCTGAGATGAGATGTTCATCCTACCATTCTTTTAGTTGCCTAATAAATCCTGTTATTAGGATATGAGCAGCTAATTGGTCAATACAGCCATGTGATGTTCGACAGACTGTTACCACCATTGTCATTTGTTGAAGTATTGTAAAAATATTGTATTCGGAAACCTCATCTATACTCCATTCATATACGTTGTTAGTATTATATGAATTTTGTAAGATGTTGAGTTTTTCTTCCAGAAGGATATATGGATAGATAGATTTGGAGTAGTATAGTTTTTGTGGATTTTTCCTATTGGTAATTTGGTTTTGTGAAGAAGAGAGTTGATGTATTATTTAAAGTCAAAGATTTATGGAATTCTTCTTTGGTTATTGTGCAAGCTGATTGACTATTGTTTTTACCAATTTTTTATGATTCATAGTATAAATTTACTTGCTTTATTTGTAGTAGTCTAAATAATAGAAGAGTTCAGAAATCACCAGTAATTGATAATCTTTTCTGTGGGATTAACACCTAATATCTCTTATACTCGATAAACAATCTGTATATTTGAAGAAAATGAGGTGTTTAGGTTTTTAAACTTTGGTGTGAAATAAAAATCTTGTCAATGGAGGGAAAAAAAGGAGTGAATAGGGAGAGGACCTCATGGTCGTGAGTGAGATAGGAGAAGGAGATGAGAGTGGAGAAGGGATAGCAAATCCCAAGGTGTTGGAGGGAAAGAAAGGTATTTCAAAACATCTCAAGAACTCTAAAAACACCTTAGTGCCTTACATCTAAAAACTTTTTAAAAACACATCATTTTCATTATCATTATCATTATTACTATCATTATCATTATTATCATTATCATTACTATTATAAAAGTTACCATGAGTTTTGGTATCGTTGAACTATGCATTTTGATGGTCATAATTTTTGTTATCCCAATTATGCCCTTATTGATTGATGATTAATGTTTTATATTTTGCTTTTACTGTAATTTATGATGATTGAAGTTCATTCTAGAAAATATCGGTTGATAACAAGACCAAACATTAATGGATACTTAAGTTCACTGTATTACAGCGTACCATTTTAATTTATAAAGAAAAATCTCATTAAACTTGTAAACACAAAATGAGTTAAGAAACATTCAGCAAATGGATGAATTATATTAGTTGTATCCATCCAATTCAAACGATGGAGAAGAATTTTGCATGTCACACACAAATGTCACAATTTGATTTTAGTATGAAAGTATAAGCAAAAATTTTGGTTCTAGGTTTTATCACATCAAAATTACCATTTTCTCCAATAATTAGAAACATTTTACTACATTTCAATAATAATAAATATCAATTAATATGGTTCATGAATACAGTTACAAAAATGAAACATCCCTTTGAGTAATAGTGTATTAAAATCTAACGGTCATGTTAAAAGACAGTCTTATAACTAAAATAGCACTATGCATCATTTACAAGCCAATATTAATAGTAAACAAAAGAAAAAAAGAAACACAAAAAAAGACCAAAACTAAATGAAAAAATCATGATATGACATGAAGAATGATAAGCGTTACCCAAAAAAATTGCAAAATTCAATTCAAATATCATCAAAAAGAACATTAAGATCAATCGAATCAAACAAAAATATAAAAACATAAATATAGATGTAAATATAGATACTTTGATATCAATAGTACCAGCCATCTTAGTTAGATTGAAGTGTCAGTATAATTAGCTTCAGTTTCAGTGATACCCAAAGTACTCTACATTAAATGACACAAAGAAAGACAAAAAATGACAAAACGTTGAAAAATTAAACTCAAATGATGGATATTTTGATACCCAATGTGTCATTAGTCTTAGATTAGATCGTTAGCAGAATCTAGTCTTAGTTTTTAGTGATGCCTTAAGTACTCTCTTCTCGAATAATATTCAATATTGGTAATTATCACAAAAAATGAAGCACCAAATCTGAATTATGGAGACAATTAAAATGATAATGCACTTTTATCTAAAACTGTCCCTTTGCGTTTTACTCCCAATTTATCTGTTAATGAAAAATTCTTGATTATTCACAATTCTAATTCCAATTCCAAGATCATCAGAAGTATTAACATGGATACTACAAAAATGGTGATTCGAGGATAAAAAATTATTGTTGCTTTTGCTTAATTTGCTTTAGAGAAAATAAAGAAAGCCAACTAGCTAACAATTCAAAAACATCTAGAAGAGTAAAAGAATATTGACATAGTATATGAGTAGATGATTTACTGAACTACATAATGAATGTAAAATAAATAATTTAGTATATCCAATAAAATGTGATTATCAATTACTAGAATGTGATTCAAACTCCTTTATTATTTAGACTAACACAAGTAAAATAAGTAAATCTATTTTACAAATATGCAATAAACGTAAGAAAAATTATAAGAACAAGGATTCTAAGGTTATAGAATTCCTTAGTACTCTTACAAGTAGTATGAGTTTTTATTTTTAACTAGACAAATGTTCTAAAATTTATTGTTAATTCCAGTGTAGTATATGGATGAACCATCATGAACGTTAAGAGGTCCACGACATGCCTACACTTGAGTTCTGCAAAATATTGCCTTTTTAAGTTATTTCCGTTATACCATTGACTTAATTATTCCTCGAGTCAAGTTAGTTAAACTTGCCTACAAAAGGGAGGGTTGGGGGAAGGGATGGGTTGGATAGTTCAGGCGGAGAGAGTGTAAGTTAGAGGTTCCGAATTCGAATCCTTCCACTTATGTTAAAAAAAAAAATTGCCTACAGAAGAGGTGTAAGGTTTGATATTGAAGATTATGTATTATTTCCTAACCATTAACTTTCTTCCTTCTTCCTCCCCTGTTTCATACCGTATGCATCGTGGACATGTACCTACAAGAATGAAATCACTTACAAGGGTAATAGGGACCTACTCGATTTTTTTTCAATTCTTTAATTCTCTTCTATTCTTTCTTGTCTAATTCTATAGATCAAAACACTACCTTCTAACAGCACAATTATACATCTAACCTATATCAAAATGTACACAACTATTTGACTGCGGGTTGGAGGCATTTGGACAAATATATTCAATTATTTCACATTTTAACTTCATTTTTTCCTTTTGCATCTTCATATTCTTTTCTGGAATGAGATCTAGCAATTGTGGGGCTAACAAATTGGGCAGAAGCATATTTTGCTCCACTAGATTGTTTTGAATTCGTTCTTTTTGAGGCAAAAGGCAACTTCAATATTCTTTTGTCCAATAAGAATAAGAATCATGGGGGTAACAAATTGGCTTGAAGCATTCTTTGCTTCATGAGATTATTTTTGAGTTTGTTCTTTTTGAGGATTGCGATTCTTTACTTGTACCATTAAAGTAGTTATGGGCCATCATTCCTTCGCAAAGTAAAAGTGACAAGGAAAGATAGAAGTCATGATTACATTCCAAAGGCCATAGGACAGAATGTTATAGCTACAGAGCAAAAATGGGATTCCAACTTCCGGTTACACTACAAAGTATCTTCTCTCTATCTAGCAAAGGATTTTCTATTGTACAAATCTATGTTACCCCATGTTATACCTCAGGTTGGTGTAAGTTGTTGAATATTTGGTGTATCTTTCCACTGGGTTAGTGCATATCAAGACTAATATCAAATATTGTAAGACTTACACCAATAAAATACAATTTTTGTGTAAGCCTCGTGTACACTAACTTGGTTAAAAAAATACACCAGATATTGAACAATTTACGCTGACCAAAAAGTGTAACATGAGTATAACACGTAAGTATATAATAGAAGATCTTTTGCCCTCTCTCCCCTGTAAATGTTTGTTAATTCTCGTTATAGTTTCTCAACTATTTAATAAAAATTTTGTTAGGTAATAAAACATTCTAAGACAACTACTATATTATTAATGAATAATTAAGGTATGCATGTGCGTTTAGATATGATTTGAGTCTTGATGAGGATCTAAGTTTGGGTTGTAAAAAATCAAACCCTGACCAAACCTATAATTCTCATATAGAGTTTGAGGATGAATATGGTTTCGGTTTAAATTTAAGACCCAAAAAAAAAACGGATTGGTTGAATTGGGTTTGTGTAATATAGATTTATTGATATGCCTAACATATCTAAACTATACTTTAACAAATTTTTCCTTGAGGGTTGGACAAAAGAGATTTGGGACAGGCGAAGTTGTGGTTTCATCCAATTTTGTACGATTATCATATTTACTATATTATTAGGTGTATGGCCATATTATATTTATTTGTAAAATAGTAGGTATATAATATATATGACTAAAATATTTTACATATATTCTATACAACAAGTTTGATGCAAGGATGGAATGAAAAATTTTAGTTTGAGGGAGCGAAATATATATGCATATAAACTTTTGAATCAACCTAACATTTTTTTGAAAATTTTGGTTAAGGTAAGCAAATAGCTTAAAATGCATAGGAGTTTTTCAAAATTTTAAGGAAAAAAAATGAATATCAAGAACTTAAGAAAGGAAAAAGGGGGAGAAGATGGTCCTTCATGCCCTTCCATAGTTCCATCCTTGGATTGATGTAGATTTAATATTGTAGTGACTACAAGTAGGTAAAATCAGACATAATATAACGGTACCTTCTCCAGATTCAAACAAGTGTACTTGTATATATGTGTACATGACGAATGCAAGAGGGTAAGGGAGGCGCAAGTGCCCTCTTAAGATTTAAGAAATTCTTTTATATCCCTTAAAAATTTGTTAATATTTCACATACGTCCTTGTAAAAACTAGATTTTGCCCTCCCAAGATTTTAAAAGTTTTCACTTGTATCAATGTAAGTACCCAAATTTTTTTGTACAAAAGTATAAGAGTGCCCCTTAAGCAAATATATTTATAAATTTTGCCACTCAAATTCCAAGCTTTGGCTCCTCCCGCGTATGTGTGTATATATTAGACATAAATATATTGAACAATGAACATAACAAGTTAGATCTTGTTTTTCACATGTTAAAGCGAAGTTCACCTTTTGCATCTTCAATATTCTTTCGTGAAATGAGATCGAGTCATCGATGGGCTAATGAATTTTCCAGAAGCAATCTTTACTCTACCATAATTGTGTTGAATTTTGCTTTTTCAGGCTTTGATTCTTGACTTGTCCCCATAATATTACTCGTCCAAGTGTGTAACTTTATTTCCTTTAGAACAGTAAAAGTGACGGGAAAAAATAAAAGTGATGGTTACCATCCTAAGGGGTATGGTATAGTGTAATAACTACTCATCAAAAATGGGATTTCTATTTCCAGCTGCATTAGCAAGGTATCATATCTATCCCCTATAAATTTGCCTTGATGTTGATTGTAGTTTCTCAACTTTCCCACTCACGAATTCTTTGTCCCTCATTTTACCTATTCACGACTTCACTTATATCTCTCAGCAATTCTCTGTTGGGATTATCATCCTGATTTCAATCAATCCAACAAAAGGAGGTATGTGCTTATATTTTTCAATCTCTCTTTCGGTTCAACACCTAAGTTTTTTTTTTTTTTTTTTGTGGGTGTATAACCACAAATCATAATCATAATTTTGCATAATTTGTCATAATGTCCATGCATTGTTTAAGTAGAAGTATAAGAACAAGAAAACACGGCTATGGCCTTCTTCTACCACCAGGATTAGATGGTAAGTTTTCCAACTAAGTATTAATTTTAGCTGTAAAGGTAATAAGTTTTGTTATGATGGTGGTAAGACATAGCATTATAACCAAAAAAGTACTATGTTTATTACTAATGATTGTTTACTTAACTACACCCACCGCTTATATAACAAAATTAAACAAATATTGCTCTACTCCAAACCAATGATGCCGATTATAACAAAATAATAAAAATACCCACATTGATCCATAATACAATAATAAACAGCAAGTACATGAGTTGTTATAACGCATATCTAATTGATGAGCCATGAGAAGATTCAGATAAGAATATGAGTAAAGTAAATAATAATAATAATAATAATAGTAGTAGTAACCCACAAGCATATATATACCGATCCATAATATAATAATAATCAACAAGTACATGCATTGTTATGAATGTATTTAATTGATCAACTAGCCATGAGAAGCTCCTTGGATAAGAATATGAATACAGGGAAACATATATATAAATTCATATGTTAGTATTCACACGACTTCAACTTTCAAGTGCTTGCTTTGGGGACTTTTTAATAATTTGAGAGAGTTATTTGAATCTTTTATGGAACAATTGACTACTTGGTACATAGGCATTTTAGTAAATTCATTTTTTGACCCTATGTGTGGGAAAAAAAAAAACAAAGTACTGATAGCTATTACCAATGCATGTTAAGCCCTTGAGATGATTTCTTTTAAATTTGGTAAATAACTAAGAAGGCCACTAAATTTCTAAATTCCTATAAACGAATTTTATCCTCAAATATAGTGGTCTTTTTTGTTATACTGAATCCTTGACTTCACTCCCTTGTATCTTCTTCTTCCTTCGACTCTCCCTTCAATATCATCAATCTGCTTTTTATCATTCTTTGGATTATCAATTGTAACTTCTATATTAAGTGTCCAAAATATCTATGCTTTACTATAAGTTTTTACCATTGTTTTGAAACCCGGGTTGGACTGGTCGGTTTAATCAGTCAAACTATGAACCAGCCATGGTTCTGATCCGGTTCATACTTTGGATTGATGGGATTTAAGAACTGGTAAGAACTGTGTGAACCATTCAAATTAGAATGAACCGTTGAACTAAGTTTTTTTTTTTTGTTTCTGGCTATGAAATTGAAAAAAATAAAAATAAAAAAGTTCTCCTTAACCCTAAAGACTAATCACTAATTGTGATACCCACTCACTTTCTTCTTGGCTTTTGTCTTTTATCAAGTTTTCATCTCTATTTTCTAGTTTCCTAACTTCCTTCAGGCTTCAAATTTTATTTTTAAATCAAAGTTGCAATCTTTAATTCCAAAAGATACGGTTTAAAGTTGAAACTCACAATGTTTGATACCCAAAGACATGAATTTTGTTTAATTTCAAAATATTGCGATGTTTTTGGGTAGAATTTAAGATCATTTTTTGGTAGATACAATTGAGATAAAATTTTATTTGTTTGAACTTATAATTTAAAAATTTTGTGAAAGTTCAAGTTCTTTGAAAATATTAAACTTTTTATTAGATAAAGTCTTAAATTAGTCTATTGGATGTCTTATTCTGTGCACATATATTTATATAATTTATTTTTTTTAAAAAAAATCAGTGAATCATGGTTAAACCGTGACCCAAACATATCGCCGGTTCAATTAACCATCGGAGTTTCAAAACATATACATTACATTCTATTCGTGATGTTTGCTTTGTTATTATTCCATTGATATGCTTCTTGTGCTTGGTTTTTCACGAAATGCATGAACAATATCTTCAAGTAAGATTTTAGTGTTTTTTCATTAAAAAAATGTATTTTTAGCTACTGTGCCGGTTCTGTGTCTCATATTTTGCCTCTTGTTTTTGATGTTTAATTTTTGCATGAAATCAACCACCACATATTTTTGGATGTTAATAATATATTGGAAGGAATTATTAGGTATACTAGGAACTGATTTTGGCTTTGCGTGGTTTAGGATTTAATTTTTGTTTTTAAAAAAAGTTGTGACCAAAAACTTGGACAATTGACGGGTGAATAAAGAAAGGAAATTTGGAGAAATTGCACTCGCAATTTCTGGAGTTAACATGGGGTTGAAGCTTTTAAAAAGACAAAAGGGCTTACTACAAAAATCACTATTATCTTATAATCATTTAAAAAAACTATCATGTGTCACATAAAGGTACCAAATACTTGTGCCTATATATAACAATACATTATGTAAGTACAACTATAATATTCCTGCAAAATCTTCTAAGCTTGGTGGTAGTCACCGCAAGAATTGTGCATTCAAATTTTCTTGTCTAACTCATTTGAAAATAATATGCTCCAGGAAGTTGAAGCAATTGTGTTCCAGAAAGTTGGATGCACCAAATCTTAAGAAAGTTGTAGTAGAGAATGAAGCCATATCTGTAGGTTTAAAGGTACATATATCCTAATTCTTTTAATTTCACCTTTTAATTTTGTGTCTCACTTCACAATATTTTAGTTTTCCTAAGAGTTGAGAATTCACATTTTCATTAATTATCTCTGAGTATGTATTTCACAAGAAAGAGAGGTCACCTTTTTGAGGCATTCAATTCTATTATTGGTACGAAAAGAAGAGACAAATAGAGTTGTCTAGATGTTAAGGTACATAAACGTCATAAGCTTGCAAACGCTAGTGTTCTGTTTCTTTTAGCTTAATCTCGTATATCTTTACTTTTATTTTTCTTTTGTAGGGTAAGGGTGGTTGGGGAGGTTTGGGAGGATGGTGATTTTAATTTTCAATATGCATTATGTATACTTTTTATTGATATGGATGAATTCGCGAAATACTTGCATGACCGTTGAATTTGGTTTGACTTACTCAAATGATTAGGACCTTGAATAGGTTTTTATCTAGGATTCAGTGTAGGAAAGATTAATCCTATCAGTGTTGGATGAATTATAACTATGCAAAGTTTAAATTTGAAATTTAACTTTTGTACACATGTCATGAATCCAACGATAATAGTGTATGCACCGTCAGTGTAGGAAAGATTTACTCATTTATCTAGTATACATACATTTTTATCTAATTTTTTTTTATCTAATATAACAAAATTTACTTTTTTATTTAGTGTAAGTGGGAGGATTCGAATTTGAGATCTCTCGCTTACACTCCCTTCCTCTGATCTAATAGATACACTTAACTATACTTACTTTTACTTAACCTTAGTGTGATTTACATTTGTGCTATCTTCAATTTTTCTATATATAAAGCATAAGGAGGGGATTTGGTATTAAAATTTCATATCATCTTTTAGGTCTTCAATTTTACCCTTACAAAAGTAAATATTTACTAAAGACAACTACTTTAAGTTTAGTAAGTTTTAATAACTTCCACTTCCAGTAAATTTTATTTTTTTGGTTTGTTTGCCTATGAAAATCATAACTTCTTTTTTTATTTGTCAAAAAATTCTAATAACTTCTGTTTGTTTTAATAAAAAACAACTAAATTATTTTTTTCAAATTTGCACACCCATAGGGTGTGCTTTTCTCACTAATACAAATAAAAGTAGAGTTACTTGAGTAGTCTTTTGATCTAGACCAAACTTTCATATAAATTATGTACTTAGATGCACATAACAGATTTGTGATATACAATGATGAAGAACTTATTCATTGTTTTACTAAATGCCGCTAGAATTGATTGGTGGTTTCTACAATGTACACGTGTTAATTTGATTAAAAGACGTCACTGCTAATTTTTTCCTTCAAACAACAAAGTCAATTAGATTTCCATTTCTAATCTTCCTTTGGGATTTCTTCAAACAACGAAGTCAATTAGATTTGTAATGATGTTTTTCAGTCATTGCTCTACGCCGAGTCAAGGATTTTCTTATCTTTAGATTCCTAAATTTGTTGAATTGTTTCTTGTTAATCATAATTTTCATTAACATCAAAATTATCATGAATTAATAATGATTTACTCATCAGACTTGAATGATTGCAAGTTATTTCAAATTTAAACATGTAGAGAAAATACAAAAAGCTTTTGAGACATTTCGGCAATTTAAGTTTAATAATCCTGCTAAAGCAATGAGGATAAGCATCATTATACCTGTGAAACTAGCCTTTACAGTTTTCTTTCAAATACATTGACACACTTTATAGAGACTAACATACTTTACAGTCAAAGCGGTATTTTTGTCCCTAAGATTGTGTATTGACAACATTTCATCAATTGTTGGACATATGAAAACTTACGGCTCTGTTTGGATTAGTTGTTTTTGGAGGTGTTTTTTAAAATTTTTACTGTAACTGTGTATATGAAAAAATTTTACTGTAGATTTTTTTGGATTGTTTTAAGAGGTATTTTTAAAATATATTTTTGAGTATTTTTATAATTTGCAATTTCTTTGGGATTTTTTTAAATATATACTGGCTCTATTTCTATATATTAATATTTATTATTTATATATGTATGATATAAATATAATATGTATATTAATATATATTTAATATACATATAAATATATATTAATATATATTAATATACATATTATAAAACAAAATTGAAATATATACATTTATATAAATATATATAAATGTATAAATGTATAAATTAATATTATATAAATGTATAAATTAATATTAAAAATGCATATTAATATTATGTATAAATGTATAATTAATATTATGTATATTATAAATATACATAAATATATATATATATATATATTATGTATAAATGTACATAAATGTATAATATATATAATATATATTATGTATATATTAAGTATATAATATATAATATATAATATTTATATAAATATATCTAAATATATTTTAAACAAAATATAATATTTATAATATATTTAAATAATATATAATTATATAATATTATAAATATATAATATATATATATAATATACATATTAATATACATAATTGAAATATGCATATTAATATACATATTATAAAACAAAATTGAAATAAATATATTTATAAATGGAAATAAATATATATAAATAAATGTATTTATATAACTATATAAATATATTTTTATTTTTATATATTTATATATTTATATAAATATATATTTTTTAAAAAATATTAATATTTATATATAAATATATAATATTTATTTCAATTGATATAATATATATAATATACATTATTGAAATAAATATATTTATATTAATATAATTTATACATATATAATATAATATACATAATTGAAATATACACTTTAAATATGTATATTTCCAGTTGTTTTTTTATATATTGTTTGGATATGGTGTTTTTTAAGTTGTTTTTGTTTGTGTATTACTGTAGCATTGTAGATGGAAAAATTATTTTTGAAAAAATGCTGAATCTAAACAGAGCCTACAGTTTTTGTCAAATAGGTGAAAATGTAATATAACTCTGCACCAAACTGTACCTCATGTATTATCCAAAATAGTTCTACAAAAATCTAAAACAATCTATGCAAAAAATATTTGTTGGTGAGAACAATTTATAAGTTATTTGTATCCTTTACTCTTTTTTTTCCAGAAACATTTCATTAAACTCAATTCAATGCCTAACATTTTTTTTCCTTCTTTGTACTTCTACTCTTACACAATTGTTATACCTTATTTACGTATCCTTGAATCTTTTTCATATTTTTCATGCAATTTATTAGATTCCTTTTTCTATATCTTTCAAATAACACAGTAATAGAAATTTGAACAGAATTTTGCAATAATGGCAATCCCAGAAATTGTCAATTCAATTGTGGGAACAATTGTAGGGAAGTGTGTCGATCCAATTTTGCGCCAATTTCAATACTTAATTTTCTACAAAAGTAACGTTCAAACTCTGAGCGATGACGTCAGAAAACTTGAGCAAAAGGAAACTAAGGTGCAACAAGCTGTAGATCGAGCAAAAGACAATGCTGAAGAAATTAACCAACTGTTATTGGTTGGCTGGAACGAGTTGAGGATGTAAAGAAAGATGCACATACTATTTTTGTGGATATGGAGACAGCTAAGGTGAATTGCTTTAGTATTGTCAGGCTTCCGAATTTGAAGTCATGCTATTTGCTAGGCCGACGTGCGGTGAAAAGAACGAGTGTTGTTGAAAAACTCTTAGGAGAGGGGCAATTTGATGAAGTTGGATACCTTCCTTCATTGGGAAAAATGCCGTTAGGTGAATTAATCCCGTCCGTAGAGGAAGGCCTAGTTTCTAGGATGTCAACAAAGAAGGAAGTGATGGAACCTTTAAAGCAGGAGAAAACTAGCCCAATGGCGATTTGTGGTATGGGCGGCATAGGCAAGACTACACTAGTCAAACAAATTGCTAACCAGGTTAAGTTCAAGAAATTGTTTGATGAAGTCGCCATGGCAACTGTGTCTCAAAGTCCATACATGAGAAATGTCCAAGATCAACTTGTTGTGTGGTTAGGGCTGAAGATAACAGAGCAAATTGAGCAAACTGATCTTGCCAGAGCTGAAAGATTGTATATGAGACCGATTGGTCGTGACAAGAGAATTCTTGTTATATTGGATGACATTTGGAAAGAAGTTGATTTTCAGAGTCTAGGAATTCTCGTCAAAGGTGAATGCAAGAGCTTAAAAGTTATACTGACATCTTGATCCTCAGATGTTTGTCGGGACATGGGAGCTAAAATTTTTGAGGTGAATGTCTTGCCTGAAAAAGAAGCATGACATCTTTTTAAAGAGGTTGCAGAAATTTCAGATGATTCTGCTTTGAGTGGTGTTGCAAAGCAGGTTGCAGAGGAATGCAAAGGTCAATCTCTTGCAATCATTGTTGTTGCTAGGGCTTTAAAAAGCAATCATACTCTAGAATCCTGGGATCGTGCCCTTTGGCAACTAAGAAAGGATAGAATGGGAAACCTAAGAGGTGTTCAAGATCTGGTGTTTTTAAGAATTGAGTGGAGCTATAATCATTTGGGAACTTCTGAAGCTAAGCACCTACTTTTGCTTTGTAGTTCGTTTCTAGAGGATTATAGTATTCCAATCGAATGCTTGGTTAGGTATGGAAAAGGGCTACAATTGTTCCAGGATACAGAGAATTTGAGAGATGCAAGAGACAAAGTAGACTTGCTAGTTGATAAGTTAAAAAGCTCCTATTTGTTGCTAAATGATGGTGAAAAAGAAGACTATAAAATTGCACGATGTTGTGCGAGATATGTGCTTGTCAATTGCATCAAAAGTAGAGCATGAGATTTTAGTGAGCAATTCTGGAGTGGGAGAAAAGAATTCTTACATGGCAATTTCGCTAATATCACAAGATTGCAATCATGATCTACTTCCATTTTGCAAGGAATATCCAAGGCTTAGGCTGTTGTGTTTGGTATTCAATTCAGGGAAATTAAACCTACCAAAAGATGCTTTTGTATGAATGGAAGCTCTCAGGGTCATGGAATTAAACCACTCGCAAATTGAATTTCCATTATCATGGCCTGACCAAATGCTAAGAAGCCTTCGGACACTGTGGCTGGATTTTTGTAGATTGGGCATTGGATTGTCGTCAATGCTTGGACACATGACGCAATTGGAAACTTTGAGGTTCTTTCAATCCACGCTTGCAGATGATCAATTTCCAATAGAAATCGCTCAATTGAGTAATTTAAATTTGTTGGATTTGAGGGTTAAAAGTAGCCTCCATCCCTTGCCTAGTGGTATCTTGTTAAGCTTGAAGAAACTAGAAGAATTGTATTTGGGATCTCGTGATCATTTGCAGCTAGGGAGAGATAAAGAAGAGGAAATAGGATGCCTTAAAGAGATCTCAGCAATCTCTAACCTTGCATGTCTCCAAATTGTTTTATATGACCTTAACCTCTTACTTCTATCTTTGCAAGAATTTGATACTCAGAGTTTGTCAAGATTTAACATTACAATAACTAATCATGGAGAAGCAATCAATTTGAACCGAAGCTATCAATTTCGAAAAAGCTTCAGTCTTTATTTGAAAGGTGGTGGTGATGAAGGGTTGAAATAAGTGTTTGATCCTAAAGTTACTAGCATTATCGAGAGAACTGAGAATCTCATTTTAAATCTTTCTTACTCATCACGCTTGAGGAATCTTGTGCCTGACTTGGATGAAAATGGGTTCATCAATTTGAAAAAGCTTGATATGTATTATGGACACTGTGAATGCCTTATTGATTCTATCGCCAACCTTGTTGCTAAACATATTTTTGAAAATTTGATGTCCATGGAGTTAGGATATTTGAAGTTGAAAGAAATATGTTACGGATTTCTTCCACGTGGGTGCTTCAATCAACTTCAAGAGGTGACACTTTATTGTACAAGTGCTTTAGAGTGCTTGTGGAAGGGATCAGTCGAACCTCCGTCGCTTTGCAACCTCAAATCTATTAGTGTAAGCAGTTGTCATCATATTACAACTCTCTTCTCACAATTGGCACTGAAATGTCTAGTGTAACTCCAAAAGTATATGTATTTGATTGTGAAAATTTGAAGAGAATTGCTCTGAGGGAGAAACGTCTGGTAGAGGAAGTGCTTGAACTACCCCAACTCAGAGTGTTAGCCTTACGCAAGACAAGCTTTATTGGTTTTGACTCTAATTATGATAAAGTTGTTGCTTTTTTCTGACCAGGTCTGTCCTCTCTCTCTCTCTCTCTCTCTCTCTCTCTCTCTCTCTCTCTCTCTCTCTCTTAATTTGTGTAATTATATGATATACTTAATATAGTTGAATTTAGGTGAACACCAAAAATAGACTCAAGCACTTTCTTTCTCAATATGTTAATTATATTTTCAAAATTAATGTTTCATCAGTTATATTCTAGGTTTTCAATGAGTTTGCCCAAAAAAAAAGAAAAAAAAAGCTGTTTGGTGTAGTACTAGTAATTACAAGTCCAATGATGATGAATAAAAATAGGGTAATAAAAATATTGACAACAATAATTTTGGTGCTCTAGTGACGTAGTGGTGTGTCTGTCACGTCAACAAGCGTAACAAATAGATTGCTAGCAGCTGGATGGATCCGAACACTACTGTAACTGCATGTTGTATTTTGCATTATGGGGCTAAGTTTACCAAAATTTTCAGGTTCACTCCCCCGCCTGGAAGTACTAGAGTTTACTTATCCTGGTGATGGCCCGAACAACTAATAGGGGGGAAAATGCCTAGTGGGTCCCTTGACAACTTAAAATGCGTGAATCTTGGGAAATGTAAATCTATCCGATGCATTGCCAAAACTGATACGGTTACATTATTACAAAACTTGCAAGCACTTCGCATGCGGCATTGTAGTGAGATGGAATCCCTTGTCAACTTTGAGGGTTTAAAAGGTCGTAATATGCTGTCAAAAAAGGGACTCAAAATTCTCCCCAAACTAGAGTCACTGGACAACTGCCCTTTAAACTATTTGTTTCATTCTCCTGGTGTGGCCACCATGCTCATAAGTCTTGAGGAACTGAAAGTTCGTGGGTGCTCGGAAATGTGTGAAGTTATAGGTGAGGAAGATGAAGAGGTCAGCCAAGAGGATAATGCTCAGCATCATGACATTGGAAAACGTAGAGAAATTGCACTGGGAAGAACCAGCAAGGAGTTTGTGTTTCCTAGATTAAGCTTTTGCAGTTGGAACGCCTTAAGAATCTTCGAAGCTTTGGTGGTAGTCATCGGGAGGATTATGAGTTTAAATTTCCCCTACTCACGACATTGATCTTAGTGAGTTGCCCAAAGTTGAAGAAGTTCTGTTCCAGAAAGTTGGATGCACCATGGCTTAAGAAAGTCCAAATAGGGCCGAGTGACATAGAAAATTTTGAAGCTCCCGTAGATTTAAAGGTACTAATTTCCTCGCTCTATTTTCAACCAAACCTTTTAATTTTGTCTCACTTCACTAGATTTATTTCCCTAAGAGTTCAGAATGTATATTTTAAATAATTATTGTTGAGCATATTATATTTTACAGGATCGAGAGATTTGTCCTTTATTAATTTGAAAATGACATGATTATTTGCATTTTAAAGTACGTACCTTTCTATATGCTTACAAACTTTATCGTTTCCCTTTCTTTATAATTACAAGCCGCAGTATACATGCTTTTGATCTATATGAATGAATCAATGAATGGTATTACATGATTGTGGAATATCATTGATTACAAAATTATATGAACTCTCACGGAATTTTCCATTTGGATGTTGAGGTAAATACCTTTCTATATGCTGACAAACTTTATGTTTTCCTTTTCTTCTAATTTTGTCTTTATGTTTTTTTTTTCATTTTTTTTGAGGTGAATGGAACTTTTGATCTTCTATTAATCAATCAGATTCTATTCTCATGTAGCATTATTCATTGATTCTTACTATCTATGAACTATACTTCTATATTGAGTTTGCATTGTTGGTTTTCTTATCAACTTTTTTTTTCATCTAAATATTACCATTTCAGAGTAAAACTAATATGTTAAATCCTATATTTGTTTTGGTTTTGCTTATATTTCTTGCAGTGTACGCATTTTTATGAAATATTCTTCCTTTCATTTTTTGAAAATAATTTCCAATAAAAAAAATTTCCACTTTGAAAAATTGCAGCCTTTATATTTCAGCTTTCAAACCTCCAATCTCTTCAAAGATATAAAATTGAATATTCCATGTAGGAGTCAAGGAAAATAAACTAGAGCTACACAAGTCTGATGTCAAATTGATGTGGGAATTCCAATGTATTATACCATGTATATTTGTTTTGGATATTATGATAGAGTTGTAATATTCATGCCTTTGTTTTCTTTCACAGAATATTGAGGGAACCATCAAGTTGATCGAATAATGTGGTCTAGTTACCACAGTCTTGACTGAACTGGTGGATTGGGCTATCAGATATGGATGGAGATCTTAACATGGTTAATACTATAAGTGTGGAACTTATATAAGTATTGTGTGCCCACTTTGTCATTGATTTTCAAATAATAAATATATTGTGTGTATAGTATCATGGCCTTTAAACAATAAATGTGCTGTATGTAATGTATCATGACTTTCAAATAATAAATGCATTGTATGTATCATATAATAGTGTAGTAGCCATGGCTTGATTTTCATCTCCCAATTCCCAGCAGTCCATCCGAATTTGCAGACGCTGAAAAACCTGATCCTTTCCTTGCTCGATTTCTAGCTGTTAGTAGCTCAGTTCATCTCCTGCATCCTCTCTTGGCTTCCTTATCTACTCCGCCTCTATCAGCCATCTTCGCTGACTTTGCTGTTGCAGCCGATATCAATCGTCTAGCTGATGAATTATCTATCCCCCTTTACATTGTATCCACCACTTCAGCTAGATTTTTTTCGCTTATGGCTTGTCTTCCTGACTTGATACTGGAAAGCAAAAGTTCGGAAGACTCTAGCATTCAGCTTCCGGGTTTAGCTTCGGTGCCAATTTCAAGCCTTCCTCCTCCCTTCTTTACTCCAGATCATATTTTCACAGCTCACATCCGTTTAAATGCTCAATTTCTCTCGAAAGCCAAGGGTATTCTAAATAGCTTTGATTGGTTTGCGTCTGAAACAATTGCTGCAGTAAATACTGGCAGGGTGCTGGCTCATTTACCGCCTTTTCTCCCCATAGGACCATACAAGCCTTGTAAGGCTGTCGTGAAAGCTGGCTCTTATCTGCAGTGGCTAGATAGCCAACCAAATGAGTCTGTAGTCTATGTTAGCTTTGGAAGCAGAACAGCATTGTCAAAGGAACAAATAAGAGAACTAGGAAATGGACTGGAGAGAAGTGGATGCAAACTTCTTTGGGTAATAAAGACTACCAAAGTTGACAAAGACGAGAGGGAAGATCTGCAAGATTTGCTTGGCAGTTCATTTCTTGAAAGATCAAAGAAGAAGGGGCTAGTTTGTAAAGGATGGATGGAGCAACAGCAAGTTTTTGCGCATCCAGCAATCAGAGGATTTGTAAACCATTGTGGGTGGAATTCTGTAACTGAAGCAGCTCGATTTGGGGTGCCTGTATTGGCTTGGCCTCTAAATGGAGACCAAAAGTTGAACGTAGAAGTGACAGAGAAGGAAGGCCTTGGCGTATGGATGAGGCATTGGGGTTGGCTGGGGGAGAATCCAGTGAAGGGAGAGGAAATTGGGAATCAAATTGTCCAGTTGATGCAGGATAAAACATTGAGGATAAAGGCAAAGAAGGTGAAGGAAGAAGCTAGGAAGGCCTATGAAGTTGGTGGGAGTTCTAAGAAAGTGCTTCTGGAAATCATAGAAAATCTTTGAGCTGAAGCCAGAAGAATGAAACTTGAAATGGGCAGAATCCAGATCACTAGTAGCAAAAATTTAGCTGAGAACTCTAATAAATTACTGTTATCTACCGTGGTAGAAGCAAAATTCCCACTTTTGTGCTATGTTTTCTCCTTGATTTATTGTTAATTACTGGGAGATGATGTTTCTCTTCTTCTCTTTCTCTACTTTTTCCTCTCTTTCTAAATACATT
The DNA here is from genome assembly GCA_023065735.1 of Coffea humblotiana. NCBI lineage: Eukaryota > Viridiplantae > Streptophyta > Magnoliopsida > Gentianales > Rubiaceae > Coffea > Coffea humblotiana. The sequence goes on from CM041210.1 coordinate 27,900,088, forward strand.
AATTTATTATATCAAAAAATAATCCTTGCTTAGTGTAGAATTGACCTGATAGAAGGAAAAAAAATAAAATGATGATACAAATGGCCATTGATTGGTGTGAACTTGATTATATAATCTTCATACTAATGAAACTTTACAGTTTTAAACTTAAAAGCATGAGCTGAGAAGATTGGTTGCTTCTGCTTGTTGCTGTTCACTGGTGTTTTCCGACCAGCTGGTCAGATTCATTTCTATTAGGACAATACATAGAGACAAATTGGTGTCAAGGTCTGCTCAATTTTACTTTCACTGCCAGTCAATGAACAAATATTGAGTTTGGGCCTTGATCACATGTACACAAGGTGAATTTAGAGGAAGATGCAGTGTTTTGGTACCATGAATTTGTTAGGACTGGCCCATGAATAAACAAACTAAAGTTAGAACAGAGTAGGCGGTATAACCGACCATATAAAGATTAGGCAGTAGACACCGGCCATATAATAATTAGGCGGTATAACCGACCATATAAAAGAGTTGCGGCAACCCAATAAAGACAAATAATAAAGCAAAATAAAAGACACAAAAATTTACGTGGTTCGGTCAAATTGACCTACGTCCACGGGCGGAGGAGGAGCAATATTTCTACTATGAAGAAGAAATACAAAAGCCGTAGGAAAGTGGTTCCTAGGCTAATAAGGCACTTACAAAAGAGTTATGAAATATTCCTAAACTCAAATCAAGAGAGCCTAAATATTTTGACTATAAATGGACTAAATGACTCAAGAAGCTAATAGCCCATATAACTCTCTTGAGTGGTGCGAATGAATCCTTCACAAGGCTTCTCTATTTATAGGTGAACCAAAGAAAGCTTCCTTAAGGCTCAGGCGATGTGGGATAAAATTTTGCCAAAAACAAGTCAAACATTTCGGCTGAAAGTTCAACAAATCTCCACCTTGGCATAATTTCTATTCCCACCATCGACAGTAATAAAATTTCTCCACCTTCTCCATATAAGCCCCAATGGGCCGAAATCACGAACAATGAATACCAACCAAATCCAAGCACTGCTTGAACTTGTAAATTGGAAGAGATTTTGTAAACATATCGGCTGGATTGTCCTTGGTATTAATTTTCTGAACAAGGACCTTTCCTTCAGCATTGATATCCCGAATGAAGTGATACTTCACATCAATATGTTTCGTCCTCTCATGATACATCTGATCTTTAGTCAAGTGTATGGCACTTTGACTATCACAGTGAATAACAGTAACACCTTGATGTAGACTAAGTTCGCTAAACAAACTCTTCAACCACAAGGCTTCTTTGATTGCCTCGGTCATTGCCATGTATTCTGCCTCCGTAGTAGATAGAGCCACAACGGGTTGTAAAGTAACTTTCCAACTGACTGCACAACCCCCAATGCAGAATACGTAGCCTGAAAGCGATCTTCTTCTGTCATGATCCCCGGCGTAATCTGAGTCTACAAAACCAACTAAAGTGTTATTATTTCTTCCAAACTCCAAACATATATTTGAAGTACCACGCAAGTATCTGAGAATCCACTTCACAGCCTGCCAATGTTCTTTACCAGGGCAAGACATATATCTGCTAACAACACTGACTGCGTGTGAGATATCTGGACGAGTGCAAATCATTGCATACATAATACTGCCGACTGCACTGGAATAAGGAACCCGTGCCATATAATCTTCCTCTTCATCTGATTGTGGTGATTGAGCAGCAGATAGCCGAAAATGGCTAGCAAGAGGAGTACTTACAGGTCTTGCATCTTTCATGCCAAAACGCTCCAAGACTTTCTTCAGGTAATTTTCTTGGGTCAATAACAACTTCCCTGCTCCTCTATCTCGTTTAATATCGATGCCAAGAATTTTCTTAGCTGCTCCTAAATCTTTCATTTCGAATTCACTATTTAACTGCAGTTTTAAAGTGTGAATTTCTGACAAATTCTTGGCAGCAATGAGCATGTCATCAACATACAGCAATAAGTAAATGAAAGAACCATCATTTAACTTCCGGAAGTAAACATAACTGTCATACATGCTCCTTGAATAATCATGACCCAACATAAAGGAATCAAACCTCTTATACCATTGTCTTGGAGACTGCTTCAATCCATATAAGGATTTCTTCAACAAGCAAACATGGTCTTCCTTACCTTCAATCTCAAAACCCTGGGGTTGCTTCATATAAATTTGTTCTTCAAGTTCGCCATGTAAGAAAGCTGTCTTAACATCCAACTGCTCCAACTCCAAATCATACATGGCAACTAAAGCAAGCAAAACACGAATAGAGCTATGTTTAACAACAGGTGAGAATACATCATTAAAATCAACACCTTGTACCTGACTATAGGCCTTTGCAACCAATCGTGTTTTATACCTTGCATCTTCAACCCCTGGAATACCTTCTTTCTTCTTGAAGACCCATTTGCATCCAACAATTTTCTTATTTGATGGCGGCTTTACAAGAACCCAAGTTCCATTCTGATGAAGAGATTCAATTTCCTCATTCATCGCAATCAACCACTTTGCAGAATCATCACAAGAAACTGCTTCTGAATAGGTGGAAGGCTCACCAACTGCATCAGTTTCTTCTGCAACAGACAAAGCATATGCAACTAAATTTGCATATCTTTGTGGTGGTCGAATGTCTCTCCTTGGTCTATCTCTAGCTATGGAATACTCTTCTTCCTCTAAATTATCTTCAACAGTAGATTCAGGTGCATCTACTGGCACTTGTTGAATAGAAGATTTGGATGAAGAAGGATCAGAACTGCCAATATCAAGCTCCACCTGCTTCTGCGTACTATCAGTAGTACAAGGACTAGAAGACTCCTTATTGGAAGACAACATAGATAATTCATCAAAAGTAACATCTCTACTGATTACAAATTTTGGAGATTTGGGATCAAGACACCATAATCTGTATCCCTTCACCCCAGAAGCATACCCAAGAAAATTGCACTTTTTAGCTCTAGGCTCCAATTTTCCATCATTCACGTGCATGTATGCTGGACACCCAAAAACTTTTAAATTAGAGTAATCAGCAGGAGTACCTGACCAAACTTTCTCAGGAGTTTTGAAATTTAGAGATGCAGAAGGAGCACGGTTGACAATATAACAGGCGATATTGATCGCCTCTGCCCAAAAGTCGTTTGTCAACCTTGCATTGGAGATCATACATCTTGCTCTCTCCAAAAGCGTTCTGTTCATACGTTCGGCTACACCATTTTGTTGAGGCATCATTCTGACAGTGCGATGCCGAACAATTCCTTCATTTTTGCAGAATCTATCAAATTCGCCTTCACAAAATTCCATGCCATTATCTGTTCTTAACCGCTTAATATGTTTTCCTGTTTGTTTCTCAATCAAAACTTTCCATTGCTTGAAAGTTAAGAAAACATCATTTTTATGCTTAAGGAAATATACCCAAACTTTCCTTGAATAATCATCAATGAAAGTCAACATGTACCTGGCACCACCTTTAGAAGGAGCACGAGAAGGATCCCATAAATCTGAAATGAATGTAATCAAGAGTACCTTTGGTCTTGTGAATTGCTGGTGAACTGAAGCTGACTCTTTTCTGCTTCCCAAAAATACAGTGTTCACAGAATTCCAATGGCCCGGTACTTTCACCACAAAGAAGTCCTCTTTTGCTTAGTATGCTCAAGCCTTTTTCGCTCATGTGCCCCAAACGCATATGTCATAATTTGGTGATGTCGGTATCTGACAAAGATGATGTTGAAACAGCAGCAGCACCTGTAATAGTAGATCCCTGCAAAAATACAAAGTACCAGATCTGTGTGCCTTCATAACAACAAGAGCACCACGAGTGATTTTGAGAACTCCATCTCCACCTGAATACCTGCACCCAATAGTCTCAAGAGTGCCCAAAAAGATGAGATTTTTCTTCAAATCTGGAACATGTCTAACATTTGTGAGTGTCCTCACAATACCATCGTACATTTTTATCCGGATTGTACCTGTACCAACAACTTTACAAGCAGCGTTGTTGCCCATTAAGACAACTCCACCTTCAGTTGATTCATATGTTGAAACCAATCCCTATTGGGACACATATGATATGAACAACCCGAATCAATGATCCACTCATTGTTAGATCTAAAATTATTTTCCGTTGCGCAGAAAATGGTTCCATCATTCTCATCAACTGCAATACTGGCCTCGGTGGTCTCACTCTTTTTCTCCTTTTGCTTTTCTTTATTTTTCAATTTAAAACAATCAGAGATAACATGACCCTTCTTTTTACAATAATTGCACACCACATTTTTATGTCTGGATTTGGATCTACTTCTATTTTCTGTGTTTCTCTTTTCAGATCTACCCCGAACAAACAAGCCATCGGCTTGACTCCCACTAGTTTCCCCAGTAATATTCCCTATCTATCTGCTCTTTAGATTTCAATGCAGATTTAATTTCCCGATACGAAATTGTTTCTTTTCCGTAAATCATAGTATCACGGAAATGCTTAAAGGAATGGGAAAGGGAACACAAAAGTAATAGGGCCTGATCTTCATCATCAATTTTTGAATCTATATTCTCCAAATCCATAATAATGGAATCAAATTTATCAAGATGGGAGAGTATAGATGTACCTTCAGACATCCGAAACATATACAAACTCTGCTTCAGATATAGTCGATTCTCGACTGTCTTCTTCATATACAAGGCTTTTAATTTGTCCCACATAGCCTTGGCCGAAGTCTCCATTGCTACCTCACGCAATACTTCATCGGAGAGATTTAAAATTATGCTGGATCTGGCTTTCTTATCCATTTCGACGAAATCCGCATCATTCACAGCTTCTGGCTTTTCTCTACTTCTTGTATTGCCAAATCAACTCCGTCTTGAACAAGAATGGCCTCCATCTTGAGCTGCCACATCCCGAAGTTGACATTTCTGTCGAATTTTTCGACAATCGTCTTTGTTATCGTCATTGTTGCCACGAAATCTGTAACTTCAAGTTTGTTCTCGAAGAACTGGTTAAACAAATATGCAAATCTCGTGAGTGGGCCCCACAAGGTAAATGGACCCCACGAGATAAGCGGGCCCCACAGGGAGAATGGGCCCCACAGGATGAGTGGGCCCCACGGGATGAGCGGGCCCCCAGATGAAAGGGCCCCACGGATGAATCTGTCGGACAAAATATATCAACCAGCTCTGATACCAGTTTGTTAGGATTGGCTCAGGAATAAACAAACTAAAGTTAGAACAGAGTAGGCGGTATAACCGACCATATAAAGATTAGGCGGTAGACACCGGCCATATAATAATTAGGCGGTATAACCGACCATATAAAAGAGTTGCGGCAACCCAATAAAGACAAATAATAAAGCAAAATAAAAGACACAAAAATTTACGTGGTTCGGTCAAATTGACCTACGTCCACGGGCGGAGGAAGAGCAATATTTCTATTATGAAGAAGAAATACAAAAGCCGTAGGAAAGTGGTTCCTAGGCTAATAAGGCACTTACAAAAGAGTTAGGAAATATTCCTAAACTCAAATCAAGAGAGCCTAAATATTTTGACTATAAATGGACTAAATGACTCAAGAAGCTAATAGCCCATATAACTCTCTTGAGTGGTGCGAATGAATCCTTCACAAGGCTTCTCTTTTTATAGGTGAACCAAAGAAAGCTTCCTTAAGGCTCAGGCGATGTGGGATAAAATTTTGCCAAAAACAAGTCAAACATTTCGGCTGAAAGTTCAACAGAATTTGTGTCAAGAAGCATCACTTAGTACACAATCAAGTTCTATTGGCTACCATGATGAGTTTATGTTCTATATAGTTGAAAGACAAATAAAATTTGTGCACTTGCATATACAACATAACAATGAATACCTAATTATTTTCATAATGAAGACTATGGCCCTTGATCCAGTAAATTTGAAACAAACTTTTTTGTCACAATGTATGGTTACTACTTGAAACAAATAATAATGAACCACTGAGAGTTTATTATAGGCAAGGCATGGAAAAGTTGACTGCAGATCTATAGAATATGTTTAAACTAATTAAGTTTTACAAACTTCATTTACCTTTGATAATCACTAGAAAGTACACAGGTCTTTGGAGCTTCATTAGTCACTGAGCATCAGAATTTCTTCCTCTCTGCAAACTTGTGCAGAACAAAAGCATTTCTTTGTGCTGTCCCTCATTACAAATCCTCAGTCCTTTTGAAGTACAGTACACTTATTGGTGTTTGAGGAACTGGCTATCATGTCAAATTAGAGTCGCAACCTGGTTAAATCCTCTTTTTTTATTATTTTGTAATAAATTGGATCCAAAATTCCTACTTTGTCTCCTTAAACTCTCACATGCAAGAATAATGACTAAATTTTACTTACACTGAGCATGTTGTAGTCGACGTACTTTGAGAGCTCTACAATGTTTAATAGTCACTAATGAAACCAGATGAATTGCAATGTCTTTTCACATATTAGATGTAGGCTGTAGATCAAACTGTCTTCATCGTACATATCGATTTTATTTATTGTAACATGACTTAAGGTCCAGGCCTTGAGAATAGCCCTCTAGTTTCGAAAGAAAGTAAAGTAGGAGTTTCTAAATGTGTAAATGGTTAGCTGTCAAGAAAGCACGGTTAAAATTATTCATCTGCAGGTTCTCTGCTGTTGCTAAATATTGAATAAGTATATTGGGAATATGCCATGCCTATGTGTGCAGATCCTCTTGAAAATCATGATTTAGTGCTAGATGCATTATGTACTAACACAGTGTAACAAAATTTGCACATATATCACATATCTAATGATGATAATGTATATATATTAATAATATATATAAGATTAATTCTATAAAGAAATCTGAAAAATCTGCATAATCCTTGAAGTTTTTTTTTTCTTTTTAAATACAAGCGGTAGGACTCGAACCCGATACCTCTTACTTCTACTCCCTCCCCCGTACCAAGTGTTAGTTCTCTCTCTCTCAAACATAAGTCTTTTATTAATAGTGACTTAAAGTGCATTCTCTAGCTTGTATTTTGTGGGGCTACTGGTGCTAAACATTTATTCTTCGACATATTTACTTAATGAAAGTTACTGTAAAACAATGCAGGAAACCTCCATAAGCCTTGAAGTGCTTATTAAATAACTAACAACCTCCTTTTGTAGAAACGTTCTACAAATTCTTTTATTTCATAACATTAGTCGAAGTCGGTCGTTAGTTAAACACGTTTTTTCTTTCACAAATTACCCATTTCCATGCAATGGTTAGAGTCGAAACGTTTTATTACGCACATTTCTGCTCGCTTTTTTTTTTTTTTTTTTGATATATGAACAATGAATTTAAGAACCCAGAAACTTTCATAGTGAGGCATTGATGGTTTGTTAATGGTCTGATAGGAAGGTGACGAGAACATCCCTCCTAACTTTCTTATTATGTTGATTACTGTTTACCTGTATTTAGATTATCATAATTTGAGAATTATTGTATCAAACTGTTTATTCAAAAAAAGTTTTTTTTGGCAGACAATGAATCTATGTAATCTAAGTGCACTTCAAATGTGATATTCGTTCGTGTTGATACTTTAATATCATAGCAATATTTATTTTTTACCAGAATTACAAAAAGCTAATTCTTATGGCAAATATTCAAATCTAATAATCATGCTTTGAGCTTTGTTAAAATACATTGAGGAGGTTGGCACATTCAAATTTTACCCTCTATGGTTTGGTGATTTACTATAAAACCACCCCCCCGGTGATCTAAAAACCTATATATAACCCCTTCATGGTTTAAGTTAAGGTGTTAGTATTAGTTTTTCCATTAAAACTAACAATCAATAGTAAAGAGTCAACGTCAAACTAATAAATTAACAAAGTTATCCTTTCATTACCTTTTTTCTCCTCCAAACATAAAAAGAAGAAATTGAAATAAAAAAATAGATAAATCAGAACTAGAAAATATCATTAAAGATTTGGTTTAAACACCTATAATAATATTTGTAGTTAAAAAAGATTTCATAGTTTTTGTTTCTTATTTATTTGCTTTATATTTCCCTTCCATCTTTTTTATTTCTTATTTATTTTTTCATTTCCTTTCTATCTCTTTTGTATTTGGAGAAAATTAAGTTTTTGTAGGCCAAATATAGGTTTCAAATTCAACTCTTCTTTTTTCAAAAAAAAAAATGAGAGAGAAAGAAAAGGAAAAAAGAAAAAATAATGAAAGGATGAATTTGTCAATTTATTAGTTTGACTTTGACTTTTAACTATTGACTGTTAATTTTAATAGAAAAACTAATGGTGACATTTTAACTCAAATCATGAGAAGGTTATATATAGGATTTTAAACAATAAGGGGGGATTATATGGTAAAGTATCAAACTATAGGGGATAAAAGGCAATTTACCCTTAAATAATATCCAATCAAATAAATCCTCCAAACCTAGGATAAATTGCATTGAATCAACAAAATGGTCCCTACTGCCAAGATCAAATATATATGTGTGTGTGAGTATAATTACAAAAAAATAAATTGAATAAGGAAAGTCCTTGATGATGAAAGGCAAATAAATCCTCCAAAACCTAGGATAAATTGCATTGAATCAACAAAATGGTCCCTACTGCCAAGATCAAATATATATGTGTGTGTGAGTATAATTACAAAAAATAAATTGAATAAGGAAAGTCCTTGATGATGAAAGGCAACTGTAATTCAATTTCATCAAACAAACATTCTCAGAACACATCTACAAGCAGGCACTGTATGATAAATTCAAAATAAACAACCCACTGTATGATAAAAAGCAGGCGAAAAAAAAAGCAGGCACAACTGAATACCCATTAATAGCAAAAGCTAATATCCAAAGCCAGTCAAAATAAGTCACATTGTCACATTCGTTCCAAAGATCAAAAGCACAATACAGAGCATGAAAAAGGGAAAGCTCCAATGTAAGGCAAAGCTTGGCCAAAAGTTCTTGCTTGTGGTGAACAGGGGCTCTCAAGTTTCGATTGAGCCTTGCCAGTTACAGACCTGGGAAAGGGCAAGAAAAATGGTCTTAGAAGACAAGAATCAAACGTGATTTCTCAAGCCTAAACGTTAGATAAGAAGTTAAAATGAAAGCGGCTATTTATGAAATTGGCATAAAAGTTTGACAACCTAAACACCGAATTACTGCTGGCAATGTAGAGAATAACATTCAATGAGCCCCAACAATTTCTAGTTATCTATATTTTTCAGCGAGAATATGTACTCCAGTAAAATAGAAATAACAGGGATTTCATCTCACAAACGAATGGAGAAAATGGATAGGTTGCTGAAAATTCATAGAATAGGACTTACGAGTGATCAGAGGAAGTATAAAGAGGTTTTATCCAAAATCATGCTGACCCACGATCTCCAATATGAACTCTTTATAACGACTTTGACCTCTCCTGTTTCGTCCCTAATCCTAATGGCCGACTCTTCTACAGATTGTGCACACCAATTCACTTCAATCAATTGCAGTGAAAGTATATCCCACAAAATCCGACGGAATTCCCTCAAGATCATAGCAATTTTGTAAGACAAGTCTTTCAAGCTTGGGAAAATCATCACAAGAGGCATTCCATTGAGCAATGTTTAAAATTGTCTAAGTTCAAGAATCTAAGGTTCTGGAACTCTTCTTCCATCATGTCCCATGTTCTCCCCACAAAGGCTTCAGATCGCAACTTGAGAACTTCCAGGTTTGGCAGTCTCCCAATTGCAGAGATACAGCTCCATGGTAGGCGAAAGTTTGACAGAGTCAATTTCTTTAGAGTCAATGGGAGATTGAACTGGCCATTGTTAAGATGGTATCCATAGTAAAATATCTTGAGTGACTCCAAATGAGTTAGAAAATCCAACATTGAAATTGATTGCGGGTCGTGGAAGAATCCTCTGATTCATAGAATATGCAACTCAGCTTGCTAAGATTTGGAAACCTCTTCAGCATCCTTTCTGCATCCTGACCACAAGGAATAGACAGGCAGGAAAAGCTGACCAAAATTTTCTAAAACAGAGCAGTTTTCAGACACTGCATCATCCAAGTTGAAAGCAGCATGGATTTTCACATGAAGATGCCTCAGACTTGTCAGGCACCAAATCGTATCTAGCAAGATGATCTTACCACTCAATCCTTTCACAATAAGAGTTTCCAGTTTCCTGAGGTTGGCCTGATGATTTTGGAATAGATGTCACATACCCCCCAACAGCTAAATATCTCAAGTGAATCAGTAGTCCAATTTCGACCGGAAAAGAAGCCATGTCCATGCATTCGAAATCCAACACCTTAAGTAATTTAAAGTTGTGCAAAATTAATGAGATGTCATAAGGCCGTCTCGTTTCCGAATCTGTAGAGGCAAAAAATACCAAAGAACGGGTGCCCAGGCCAGAAGGTCTTGATTCAAGAAAATGATTTTGCTTCAAAATTACAGCCAACCGATAGGATGCAAATGATGGTAAAAATCAAATTCAAAACCATAACCTGAACTGGGAAAAGAAGCAAATGGGTAATCACACCTGGTTACTGTTGATTTTTCAAAACCAACATTTGTTGACTTTTTCTTCTTTGGCCTAACTTTCTAAATCCCACATCGGTGGAATTGAGAGTTTAGATAAAAGTTTGAGAGTTATAAATAACTCTCAAGCAAATCAACTCAAATCACACCAACATTTGTAATTCTTTCTTTTCCCAAAATTATTAAGAGTAGGTCGCTTGAACGGTGCTCGGAGATTAGGTAAAATTGGCCGAACTCCATTATCAATTTTCGAGTACGTTCTTTCTTTATCTCTTTTATTTATTCCGCATTTATTTAGTAGTTTCTTTTCAATTGTAGTATAGGTAATTGCAATATATTTATCGAGTTTATTTATAGTATTTTATACAGTTCATTAGGGTGTATTTTCTTATTCGTGTGTACGTATTATTTATGTATACACGGGTCTAGTTGTGATAATATACCGTGCACTTAAATTCTGTATAGGAGGCCTGAGTTTTACGTGGGATAGCTTGTGATCCCCTCTAGTCCTTTCCTGAAAATTTATTTGGGAATGGGTAATTCTGTCTAAGGAGATTGTTTTTGACGATATTTTTTGGGAATTACTGAATCGATTTAATCACCAGTTAAATTTTTTGAGTGAAAAATTACCCGATTTTTCCAACAAGTGGTATCAGAGTCGGAAAGTTTGTCATTTGGCTTGTTTGTAATTTTTTATATTACTACTATTATTTGAGTCTGTAATGGCATCAGACGATTCCACGTCAAGAATTACATTTGGGGGCATCGGCTTTCTCGTCCACATAGTCGAGAACTCTAATGTCAAGTTTGAAACTGGCAGTGGAGATATTTGACTGTACTGGTCATTTCGATATGTGGTAAGGCGAGATCATAAACTCTCTTTTCCAACAGGGTCTTGACATTGCCATTGAAGAAAAGAAACCAGATGACATAGAAGAGAAGGAGTGGAATACCATAAATCGGTTGCATGCGAAACTATTCGATCGTGTTTGTCCATAGAGCAAAAGTATGCTTTTAAAAAGAGACTTCTGCATGGAAGTTATGGAGGACATTGGAGGAGAAATTTCTGAAGAAAAGTGGTTAGAATAAACTCCTAATGAAAAAAGATTGTTCCGATTCGATTATCAATCAGGTACTACTATGAATGAACACATCACTATATTTAATCAATTAGTAGCAGACCTGTTAAATTTATATGTAAAATTTGAAGATGAATATTTGGTTTTGATGTTGTTGTCATCCCTCCTGATGAATTTGAACATTTGAAAACTACTTTACTTCATAGGAAGAAGAATGTATCTTTAGATACTGTATGTTTCTGTTTTGTATAGTCATGAATTGAAAAAGCAAGATAAAATGAAAAATAAAGTAGCTACAGAAGATGAAACGTTAGTGGCAAGAGATCGTCAAACAAACCAATCAAAGGAAAGAAGAGGAAGGTCCAAATCAAAAAGTAGAGTTGCCAAAAATGAGTGTACTTTCTGTCGTGAGAAAGAGCACTGGAGAAAAAACTGTCTTAAAGTTGAAGAAAAAAGGGAAAGTTCCGCAAGATCGTAAATGTTGCAGAGTGTAAAAAGTGATGCGGAATCAGATTTCTCTTTGGGCTGTATCATCTTCAAACATCCTATCCAAATTAGTGGATTTTGGATTCAAGTTGTACTTACCATATGTCTCCCATGTGGGAGTGGTTCTTTGGAATTTGAAGAACTTGATGGTAGAGTTGTTTACATGAAAAATGACAATCCATGTAAAACAGTTGAAATAAGTTCAATCAAGCTGCGTAATCATGATAGATTCACCAGAATTTTGAAAGATGTTCGGTATGTGTCGAATTTAAAAAGAATCTCATTTCTTTGGGGCTCTTGGAGTCAAAAGTTCTGATTGTGACGATGCGAGATGAAATTCTTAAAACAATTTCGGGAGCACTTGTGATGTTGAAAGGTGTGAGGAAAAATAATCTGTATTACTATTAAGGTAATACAGTTGTTGGAACAGCAGTAGCAGCAACATCTTCTAGTAGCAAGATGGATGCGGAGGCAACAAAGTTGTGGCACATGCGATTGGGACATGCTGGTGAAAAATCTTTACAAAATCTTGTCAAGTAGGGATTGTTGAAAGGTACGAAAACTTGCAAATTAGAATTTTGTGAGTATTGTATTCTGAAAAAATAAAGAAGAGTGAATTTGGCACTGACATTCATAATACCAATGGTATTTTGGATTATGTGCACTCAAATATGTGGGGATCTGCCAAGACTCCATTCCTTGGAGGTAGGTACTATTTTGTTACTTTTGTTGATGATTTTTTCAGAAAAATTTGGGCGCTTGCTATGGAAAACAGGGATGAAGTGCTAGGGATTTTTCTTAATTGGAAAACTCAAGTTGAAAATCAGACAGGAAGAAAGATCAAAATTCTCCAAACAAACAACGGTGCAGAATACAAGAATAATCCCTTTCAGAAGATATGCCAAGAGTGTAGCATAGTTCAGCACTTCACAGTTAGAAAAACACCACAGTAGAATGGGATGTCAAAACGTATAAGCAAGACACTAGTGGAGAAAATATATTGCATACTGTCTAATGTTGGATTAGACAAAAAATTTTGGATTAAGACTGTGACATACGCTCAACATCTCGTCAATCGCCTGCCATCATTTGCAATCGGCAAGACTCCATTAGAGGTATGGTTTGAAAAACTTGTAACAGATTATGATTCTTTGTGTATTTTTTATTCTACTGCATATTATTATGTAAATTAATCAAAATTGAATCCACGTGCAAACAAAACTCTCTTTATTGGTTTTAATGTTGGAGTTAAGGAATACCGTTTGTGGTGTCTAGAAGTAAAGAAAATTATTATCAGTAAAAATGTTACCTTTGATGAATTTGCCATATTGAATAAGGTAACACAAGATGGGACCAGTGGTACTCCGCAACAGGTGGAGTGTACGCCGAAATAGGTGGAGTTTGAGCAAATAATGGTGAGTCCAGCAAACAGCACCATTAGTAACTCTCCCATGATAGAAGAGGAGTCAGATGAGAAAGAGGTTTCAACCCAAGATCCTCAACAGCAACAAGAGTCAATTGCCGTCAATAGACCAAACGAGAAATTCAAAAATCTGCTCGTTTTGCTGCATGGTAGCTATGCACTTCCAGTTGTTGATGATGTTCTTTTCACTTTTTCTGAAACAGTTCAAAGTACAAAAATAGTAAATTGGAAAAATGCTATGGAAGAAGAGATGCAATCTCTTCAGAAGAACAAGACGTGAAATTTAACGCAACTCCGAAGGGCAAGAAGACAATTGGATGCAAATGAATATTTGGCAAAGAAAGAAGGATTTGCTGACAAGAATGATGTTCGCTACAAGGCAAAATAGGTGGTTGAAAACTACGCTCAGAAGGAGGGAGTTGATTATAATGAAGTATTTCTCCAATGTCAAATATTTCTCTATTAGAATTTTGTTAGTCTTGGTAGCACAGTTGAATTTGGAACTAGCTCAACTTGACGTGAAAACGTTCCTTCACGGTGACTTGAAGGAGAAAATCTATATGCTCAGTCAGATGGATTCAAAGTTGCTGGTAAAGAAGATTGGATTTGTAAGTTGAGCAAATCGTTTGTACGAATTGAAACAATCACCGAAGCAATGGTACAAAAGATTTGATCAGTTCATAATGAGTTAGAAGTACGCCAAAGAGCAAATACAATCACTGTGTGTATTTGCGCAAACTATGAGATAAGTCTTACATCTACTTACTCTTGTATGTTGATAATATGCTGATAGCATCAAAGAGCCAAATTGAAATTGACAAAATGGAGACTCAACTGAATAAAGAGTTCGAGATGAAAGATTTGGGAGAAGTCAAGAAGATTCTGGATATGGAAATAAGTAGGGATAGAACGAGAGGCAAACTTTGTCTGACACAGAAAACAGTATTTGAACAAGGTACTACAACGTTTTGATATGAATAGAGATTCAAAACCTGTAAGTACTCCACTTGCTCCTCACTTGAAACTTAGCAGTCTATTATCTCCATAAATCGATGAAGAACAAGCATACATGACGAAAGTCCCGTATGCTAATGTAGTTGGTAGTTTGATGTATGCAATGGTGTGTACTAGACCCAACATTTCACAAGCAGTTGGTGTGGTAAGCAGGTTTATGTATGATCCGAACAAGGGTCATTGGTAAGTTGTGAAATGGATTCTACGGTATATCCAAGATACTGTAGATGTTGGATTAGTATTTGAGCGAGATAAATCACTTGGTTAATGTGTAGTTAGATATTGTGATTCTGACTATGCAGGTGACTTGGATAAGCGACGTTCGATAACTGACTACTTGTTCACATTTGCCAAAGCGCCAGTTAGTTGGAAGTCTACTTTACAGTCAACAGTGGCTGTCTACATCAGAGGCAGAGTATATTGCAATTACTGAAACTGTGAAGGAGGTAATTTGGCTTCAAGGATTGCTTGAAGACTTGGAGTTGGTCAAAAACACATTAATGTGTTTTGTGACAGTCAGAGTGCTATTCACTTAGGGAAGAATCAGGTCTTACACGCAAGAACGAAACACATTTGATGTTTGCTATCATTTCATGCGGGAAAATTCTCGAAGAAGAGGAGATTTTTCTCCAAAAAATTCGGACTACGAAAAATCCTATAGATATACTGACCAAGGTGGTTACAAGTTCCAAATTTGAATATTATTTAGACTTGGTCAACATCCAACACATTTGAGTTGGTGCCTGAGGGCATAAATTTAGAGGCACCGCAAGGACTGTTTGTTATTTTTGGGTGAGAAGATTTGTATTTTTTTTATGGAATTAAAAATTATGCTAAAGTGGAGATTTGTTGATTTTTCAAAGCCAACATTTGTTGACTTTTTCTTTTTTGGCCTAACTTTCTAAATCTTACATCGGGTGGAATTGAAAGTTTAGATAAGAGATTGAGAATTATAAATACTCTCAAGCAAATCAACTCAAATCACACCAACATTTGTAATTTTTTCTTCTCCCAAAATTATTAAGAGCGGGTCGCTTGAGCGGTGTTCGAAAATTAGGCAAAATTGGCCGAACTCCGTTATCAAATTTCGGGTGCGTTCTTTCCTTATCTTTTTTATTTATTCCGCATTTATTTAGTAGTTTTTTTTAATTGTAGTATAATATTCAATGTATTTGTCGGGTTTATTTATAGTGTTTTATACGGTTCATTTGGGTGTATTTTCTTATTCATGTGTATGTATTATTTATGTATACACGGGTCTAGTCATGATAATATACCGTACACGTAAATTCTGTCTAAGAGATTGGGTTTTAAGTAGGACCGCTTGTGACTCCTCCAACCTTTCCAGAGAATTTGTTTGGAATGATAATTTTGTCTAAAGAGGTTGTTTTGACGATCTTTCTTGAAAATTACTTAATCGATTTAATCACCAGTTAAATTTTTAAGTGAAAAATTACCCCGTTTCCCCAATAGTTACTAGCTCAACGAAGTTTGCTTCTTTGGCTTTTGACCGACAGAAATCAAGCTTAAGAGAGTGAAGACGACATGCTTTGACTTTGCCATTGGATCTTCTTTTCGAGATTATTACCAAGCCTTTGTCAATCAACTCCATCAAAAACTCCTCTGCCAAATTTTCAAAGCTCTTTGTCTGAGTTTTTTGTATTAACCCTTCTGCAAGCCACAACTGAATCAACTTGCTAACAAGAATATCTTTGTCTTTATCAAGAACTCCCATATAGAGAAAGCATGGTTTTAGATATTCTAGCAAGTATTGGTAGCTTAGTTCTAGGACTGATTGGCCCTGAGTTTCTGGGTCATTGAGTACCTAGGAACTCAAGTTGTTTGCTATTTTCTTCCACGAATTTCGGCTCTTTTCTATCATTTTCAGTATATCAGCTACAGCAACAATTGCAAGAGGCAATCCTTAACATCGCCGACCAATTTCTTTTCCAACTGCCGCTAACTCTTTGGGGCTATCTTCCTCATTGAATACCTTCATGTTTAATAACCTGAAACTTTCATCGTCAGGGAGCAAGCGAAGAGAATGAGGTTCTCTATCTGGACCGATTTCCAAGGCCAATCCATGGGAACAAGTGGTTACCAGAATCCTACTTCCATTCTTATCATCTGGGAAAATACTTTTTAAATCATTAAAAGCTTCAACACTCCAAACGTCACCCATAACTATGAAATACCTGTTTCTCACCAAGCTTTTACGCAATGTGATTTGGAGATCTTCATCATTCATTTCAGAAATCCTATCAGTAAGCCCCCTAATATCTGCAAAAATCTGGAGCAATAATTGCCTTTTCCCATATACTTGGGAAACAATGCACCATGCACAAACATGGAAGTGGTACGTGACAGCTGCATTGTTGTATACTCTCCTCGCCACTGTAGGCTTGCCTAAACCGGGCATTCCAACAATAAAAATAGTATCTAGATGTGTGGTTCCTCGAGCAAGCATGTCTATTATCATTTCTTCTTGGCCCAATAGATCCACCACAATTTCATTGATTGCTGGTGTACCATCACTTTGAAACGTATTGAGTGAAACTTGGGTCATATTTTTGGGATCTAGGACTTTGGCATCACGGATGGTCAACTGAATTCCACAGGCCTTCTCATTTATAACTCTCAGCTCCTCCAGTACATCATTCAACCAGAAGAAATCCTGCCATTGAGCATCAATCTCAATTGAATCAATCACATACTCCGATTTATACGCCAAATGGATGATTTGATTACCCATATCTTTTAGCTCCTGATCCTCTTCAATCTGTAACTTTGAAACATCCACCAGAAAAGAACTCAATGACTGGAGATGCAGTTGAATTTCTTCAATGTGGTGCTTCACCAAAGCAGTTGACGCAGGATCATATTTCAGCAGCTCCACAAGGTTTCTTGACAGAGAATCAATGAAATTCAGTCTGAAAGTCATAAGGAAAGCAAATAGTGGAAATTGGGGAATTATCTCTTTAAGCTTTGCCTTCATCAACTGATTCATCTTATCTAACAGCCCAGAAAATGAAAGGATCAATTCATCTTGTGCAATAAGAAAAGAATAATTGAAATTTGTCAGACTCCTGAAAAAAACTTCAATTGGTTTGAAGGCTCAGAAGATGTCCTCTCTATTCTTCATTCGCTCATCTGAGAGAATTACTGGAAAGTACTCAAGCTTCTGAAGATGAAGTGCAATTCAATCTTTCCCACTAGCCATGGAAGTTGCCTCATTACCACTCTTCAACAGTAATAACTCTGTTAGAAACGACTCTTTCTTGAAAATCACAATCTTAAAAAAAAGTAGGAGAAGTGAGTTCTTCACGATAGATCCAGTGATTTTCTTGTCCCTAAATGACTGATGAAGAGATTCTACTTCCTGAAACAATGATTCAGTGAATGCCAACATCTTTTCCGCATCCTCAATCTTCTCAAGGGGTAAATTTTTGGAATATATGCTCATATTTCTCGGGATATCTTTCCAACCTGAAAGCATACTAGAGGAGGGCGACGAATTACTGCTAATTTTGCTCATATTACGAATTTGCACCACGAGGGAAAGCTCTGCTCTGAGAAGACAAATTCTTGTAAGTAACTCAGATCACTGCAGAGAGTCATTTAGTTTATGCCCCTTGCGACTATTCGCTTCAAAGAGTGACGCCATCTCAACAAGCATTACATTGATTTTTGGAAAGAAACTTTGTACTGCATCCTTGTCCTTTAATTTAGTAGTAGCATCAACAAAAAGAGTTAAAAGGGAAGTCACCTCTTTCCGAAAATCACCACGTTCAGAATTGAAGAGATAGTTGCAAAATTGCATAACAACATCCATCTCTTCATCCTTGTTATTACTAATACAGCAAAGAATCAAAAGGAAATTGAGATGGAACCTCATGAAATTGGGATTTCTTGGATGAATCTCATGGTGCAAATCCTCCACGAACTTACTCAGCTCACCTTTTTCCACCTGGATCCGGCCTGTTTTGCAATCCAACCAGTGATCAGAACACCGATTTGCAATCCGAAGGACCAAGGATACCACATGACCGAGGGAGGCATCAATACTAGGCACTGCATCATCTGTTGTTGCTCCTGCCCCTGCTCCTCTCAGGTATGGGAATTTGGGATCGCTTAGTAATAGACCAAAGTAACGCTTGATTTGACTTTAGACTGTTGTAGAAGGTAAAGACTTGATCTTGTATACAAAGTGTTCATGACCCAAGTGATCTACCACAATTTGACTGATTCTGAGCACGTTTGATTGTGCATGGCTGACAAATCTTGGCCAAAAGGAAAAATCAAGAGTTGCAGGAGACATTAGCTGTAACTGGAGTGAGCTGCTGATGGTGCTCCCTCCTGTTGAGCACAACGAGTACAGATCATGGTTCAAAGTCGAGGTCGCGGTTGCGGTCGCGGCCTGTACCGTTCCATATCGGTCTCAGCATATCGGTCGCGGTCTCAGTGAGACGCAAATTTTTGAAATATTTAATATTCTAAAAATTGTAAAAAATATGATAAACAAAAATAATTAAAAAATTAGTAAAATAATAAAAATTCGAGTTGATTCGGGATGACTCGAAGTGACGCGGTGAGACTCGGCCGTTTTAATCCTTCACGGTGACATCTCGGCGAGTCACGTATCTCGGTATCGTTTCGTCGCGATCTCGTCTCGGATTAGGCCGAGACGGTGACGACTCGGCCGAGTCGTCTCGGTCTCAGCCGAGTCTTCAAACCATGGTACAGATAGTCAAGAGCTTCTCCAATTTCAACCATCAATCATCGAGTCATCACCGTCTCGGCCTAATCTTCAAACCATGGTACAGATAGTCAAGAGCTTCTCCAATTTCAACCATCAATCGCTTGGTTTTTGTTTCACAATCACGAGCTAACTGGAGAAGGAACTGTGATTCTGGACCCTCGTTGTCCTCCCCCTCTCCATCAAAAAACCGATTAAGGTCATGGGCGATCTCCTCAGCTGCAGCTTCAATCTTGAGTCCTGCATCACTCCCCTTGTGACAGGACTCCCAAAGAATCCTCAGAACTCTCCAGTCCTTGTAGACCTGCTCTGCAGTGACCGACCGACGCCGTAACCCTTCCAAAACGGAATCAAGGCGGTCCAAACTAGAAGCCGCACCACCACCACCACCAGAAGCCATTATCTTCAAAATTTAAGGATGCAAAAAGTCGTCTTACAACAATGTTTTCTACCTACTGCAGAGTTGTATACACATGCATATTGTTAGAATTCTGGCCAAAATAAAATAATAATTGACGACTAATTAATCAAGATGATTTTTATATAGGGAATAATTGCAGAAACCTCCCCTGAGGTTTCTAACAATTGCATTGAGCTCCCCTGTGGTTTAAAAAATTGCACTAACCTCCCCTGAACTTACTAATCCTTTGCAAATTCAGTCCAAACGATTAAAATATTGTTTTTACGAGTGAAATTAGAATTTTGTACTAGATTTGCCCTTTGTTTACATGTCCAATGAATGACAAAGTACTACAAATCAATTAACAATTAATAAACTTTAAGGAGTGTAGTTTATGGGCAAATACACATTAACCATTTAAAGTACCGGCTCTTTATGGATATTTTTCATTCAAACATTTAATTTGTAATAAATATATCAATGTTTGTAAGTAAAATTCAAAAAGTGTTACAGTAATATTCTTACAAAAAGGAAATCGGTAGGTTATCTATTTAATATAAATTAAAGATTAAAAAAAAGAAATGACCCATAAAGTATTAATTCTTTATGGCTTTCATCCATCTTATTTACTCTCAAATATTTAATTTTTGTTAAATACAAAATCTACCAGTTTCCCTTCTGTAAAAATATTAATGTAAAACTTTTTCAATTTTAGTTACAAATATTTATGTATTTAACATAAATTAAATGATTCAGAATAAAATTCCCATAAAGAACCAATACTTTACTCATCTAATGGATGAAAAGTATAAAGAATTAATACTTATGGGTCATTTCTTTTTTTTAAAAAAATATTTAATTTATATTAAATAGATAACTTACCGATTTCCTTTTTATAAGAATATTACTGTAACATTTTTTAAATTTTACTTACAAACATTAATATATTTATCATAAATTAAATGTTTGAAAATAAAATATCCGTAAAGAGCCGGTACTTTAAATGCGTAATGCGTATTTGCCCATAAACTATACTTCTTAAAGTTTATTAATTGTTAATTGATTTGTAGTACTTTATCATTCATTGGACATATAGCACAAAGGGCAAATTTGGTACAAAATTCTAATTTCACTCTCTAAAACAATATTTTAATCGTTTGGACTGAATTTGCAAAGATTAGTAAGTTCAGGGGAGGTCAGTGCAATTTTTCAAACCACAGGGGATGTCAATGCAAGTGTTAGAAACCTCAGGGGAGGTTTTTGCAATTATGCCTAAAAAGTATAACAATATAATAATACTCTATTATCTTGTTAGTTACTTTGTACAATTGGAAATTGGAGTTTTATGAAAAACCAACAGCCGTTGACTTTTTCCCAAAATCTTTCGCAAGTCTCTTTGAGATAAATCATTTTTTTGTGCAATTCCAAGTGTCCTGATTGGATACTCAAACTTTTTCCTTTTCTCTTGTAATATTAAGGGCCTCACTTAGATCGGATTAAAAGAAATGGGATAATTGCAAAAACATCCCCTTAAATTTTTGACAGTTGTACTCACCTTCCTAATATTTGAAAAATAGCATTAACCTCTCCTAGCATGAACTTGGAGCCTATAGTTGACATAAAATAGGACAAATTTATTTCTATGCCCTAAGAGTTTAAGGTTTGTTAGTAAACAAATTTGGGGCAAAAAAAATTAGGGCGATAAACAAGTCTAAAATAACTAATTAAACAAGATTAATGATTATTTTTTGCTTTATTAGGCACTGTAAGTCCACTTATAAAATGACGCCATTTTGATGCTCCAACGTGGTGCCATTTTACAATTGACAATACTTGATAGAACAATGCAAATCATTTATTTTTTGTATAGAAGAGAAACAAAAGCAAGAAAAATGTAGGAGAAAAGAAACTTCTAGGCAAGGCTTTAGTTTTTGTGGTTTTGATTGAGCTTATTTCATGAAAATCAGAAACAAAAGGAGGAATCAAGGCAAAATCTGAGGATTTTTCTATTAAAAATTTGTGGCAATTAGAAGATGATAGGTAAACAATCATTTATCATTTTAACTTAATACACAAAGTTGTGGTGCTAATTATAGTATGATGAAATTGTTGTGTAAAACATGAGAAAACATAACTATGTATGAAATATGGTAAATAGTGTGAGATCGATATACTATAAAGTATGACAATAAAAAACTCTCTTGTACTGATCAAATGTGAATTTTCTTGCTTGATCAACAGTCTCTTTATATGCTTTAGAATCTTAGATTTCTGAACATATGTTTGTTGCTTCTTCCAGATTTTACTGTTGTCCTTGTTCTCTCTGCACATATATCTTATGAGTTTCACTAATTGTTTCCATCTTTTAATATTTTTCATTCTTTTACTAATACAAGCTCACAAGAGGCAAAAAGAATATAAATGGAACAAAATTATTATCTCGATTCTCAAAAGACTTTTTTAATAGCACTTTCTCTAATGTGGGGATGAAGTTGCTATTAAAATCTTAAGTTCAGAGGATGTTAGTGCCATTTTTTAAATCTCAGTGGAGGTAAGTGCAATTGTTAAAAATCTCAGGGGAAGTTTCTGCAATTATCCCAGAAGAAATTAAAGGTAGGCGCTAAAGTAATTGAGGTGCGACCTGTTACCTCGCCCTCTCCTCACAACTCACAAGACGGAACTAGAGGAGCAGGAAAGGGTCACCCTATCTCCCAACTTGTAGATATTCATATCTTATCCCCGGAAAATTTTGAGAATTTTGAAAATTCGTATATATTTTAAGCTATTTGTCCCTCCGTCACCCCAAAAATTTTGGAAAGAAAATGTTACGTTGATTCGAAAGTTTGTGCACATATATATTTCACCCCTTTCAATCTAAAATTCTACTTAGTTCCGCTCCTGACTTTTAAAAAAGTTCTTGCCGGGGTGAGGTGTCTCTGGGTTTGAGTTTTTCCTCAAAATGGCATAGGTGGGGTTCGTTTGTTTGTGCCACGATCACTGTTGGTGGTTCTTAGGCTTTGCGGATGGTGGGGGGAGTGGCCCGAGTGGGACACGAGCATTGCCGCGAACTTTGAGTGTTGTGGCAAAAGATTGAGAAGGGCATTGTGGCCAGGTTTACGGTTTACAAATAGGTTGCCATTTGGGCAATAATTAAGCATGTTGAGATGGAATTTTTATCTGTCCCATGTAAATTTACAGTAAGGTCCGAAGTTCGACTCTCACGTGCTATAGTTGTTGGACATCTTTGGAACGTAACTCTGCCTAACCTGGAGGGATTAATCTGGGTGATTCCGGTATTCCCCTTCAGACCCGACTAAACAAAAAATTGAATCTTTATCCAAATTGGGTTTGAACATTTTACGGCCTTGATTGGTTAAGAAAATTTAGACGGCTCAAATTATAAGTTGTACATCAATTTTAACGACGTGTCCGAAACTCGCAAAAAAAAAAGAAGATAAATTTACATTTTGTTCAAATTGATTTACATTCTGAACAAATGCATGCATATTTTGTTCAAATGCATAAAACCGTTCCGGAGCCCCGATCCCTTAAATGAGGACATTGATCGGTTCTGCTGCAATATATTCAATTAGTATCGGCTTGGGGTGGAAAAAAAATGAAATTACGAGACAAAGAGAGCAAGTTTTCCACCTGGTGGTAATTAATCTAAGAAATAATCAATTAAACCACTTTTAAAAGAAGATATTTATTGTGAAAGAAAAACAAATGTAAAAAACTCACCATTCTTCAGATACGTAATAGTTAATGACTGTCAATCAGCCAATCTCAGATACGTAATGGTAAAATCTATATTTTCTACTTGTTTAAAAGTTTATTTGTTTGCCAACAAAAAGGCATATTTGGGCCTTCACAGAAATCAGAATCGCACTCTTTGCTGGTAATAATAATACTCTTTCAACTTTTCAACTCAATGTGCTATATATATGCTCTATTCAACTTTTCATGGCTAAATTGCGTTATAGCATAATTATTGTACGAATCTCCAAAAGTTTCAATGGACAAGAAACTACTATTTTTTTTTGTGATATTAACAATCCCTGCACTATCAATTCAATAATGTTATGAGTAATTCAGTGAAAATTTGACTATCGGCTCATGCTAATCAATCACATTGTTTAATCTGTGTGCCTCAAGCCCACAAATATAGGCTATTTTTATTTCATTTTAGGGAAAATTGTTTAAAATGTCTTTCACATTTTGTTAAATGAAAATTTTCATCTTTCACTTTTAAAATATTAATTTTATTTTTTTTTACAAATTTAATTTTGCAAAATTTCGTCCAATCTAAATTTTTGACCATTTTTAGTTTGAAATCACTACATGACCCATATGTAATCATTTTTTTAAGATATAAAAAGATCAAATTCCACTTTTTTAGAGGCAAAAATAAATATGAATTAGATCGGATCCCACTTTTTAGGAGAAAATAAACATGATTCAGGTCAGATCCTACTTTTTTAGAGGCAAAAATAATTATGAATTGGATCATTTATTTAATTACTCATGAGATTTAACTTTTTTACTTTGAAAAAAAAAGAAGAAGACCATGTATAGATTACGTGAGGGACTTATGATAAAAAGTGATAAAAAAAAACTAGATTCTACTGATTTGATTTTATAAGGAATATAAATTTACTATTTCAAAAGTAAAGAACGAAAAATTGATTTTGACAAAATATAAGCAACGTTTTAAATGATTTGTCCTAATTTTATTGGACCCTGTTCCTACCTTCAAATCAAATGTGAAAATCGCCCTTGGACAACATTGTATGATTCTGTGTAGAATTGTTGAGCACTTGCTAGTTTCATGTAGGCCGAAGCCTTTGCAAAACAGTCTGTACGTAGCATGGATGAGCATGTAACACGTATAATACAAAGGTTGTGAACGTGTAACACATCTAACATCGCTCCCTCATGCATGCACAACGCAAACTAGCAACATGAAACGTGGCACAAAGGGATCAAAATTCGAACCAGATAAAAGTTGTTGTTCATCCTAGGATCTCATAGATGGATTTTAAGGAAAAACAAGAAAGAAGGGAAACCCCACCAACTAGGCACCAGTACCAAGGAATACAAAAAATTATTGAACATAGGTAGAGAGATTTAAGGTTGTTCTAAAATAAGGTGAAAATTAAGGATGTCAGGTGCACAAGGAGCACAACCAAAGGAGTCCTATACGGCTACAACGTATGAATCAAAAGATGGAGGAGAGAACAAGCCCAGAACCGACCTTTATTCCAAGGAGGATGAGGGCTATATTGAGGTTGATAAAATTCAGGAGAAAGTAGAGGATCCTGTGGGCAAGGGAGGTCCTGTTTTTGGCGCTGGCAAGGATGATGACAAGGAGGACTTGGGTGTTACTGGAACTGGTTAATTAATTAGTATGCATGGTCTTTTTTGTTCCTTCTTCTTATGGGAAAGCTGGGGGTTTCTGTTAAGTTCTGATAGTTTCTATGGGCGTAAATCTTTAATCTAGACTCTTCCATTTTTTTTCATGGTTTTTTGATCATCGTATTTGGTCTTAATTTTGTATAAAAAGTTGATTCTCTGCACTCAGAAGAATTTATTTTGGTAACGGAGTTCTGATGTAACTCGTGTATTGGAAGTTATCATCAGTTCCACTTCCTTGTAATGAAGTTTGCAATCACCTCTGCTTTCCTTGTCTGCGAGTTGAATTCTCTGTAAAGTTGGACATGATTTTTTCCCCCCTCTCTGATAGCTCCTGGGCTTGATTGTGTTGTCTCGGAAACAGCATTTAATTTCTTGGATGGTAAGTTCCTGGCAACAACCAAAGTTGACAAAAACTGGGTAGGATCCTACCTGAATATGCTTTCCATGTCATGGATGATGTGTTTGAATGGATTATAGATTTGTCTAATCTTGTGGATTAATTAGTCTTCTCTGATCTCATTAGCCTAAACGGGCCTACATCATTGATACCAATCAACATCATTAAGCATAAATTACAGTCACTAATTTGCTGTTTTAGGAAGGAAAAGTATGTTGTTGCCTCTCCTGGCCATGTCCATTTCAGCTGAATAACAAGTTTCATTGGAATTCTTTTCTTGCCAAGCGTTAATTCTCTGAATCTGCTGCGTGCAAAAAGATGCTCTACTATTGTGGTAGCTCACCAAACAGTAGAAAGAGACTGTTTTCTTCTCCAAATAGAACACTTTAGCTTCTTGCTGAATAGACAAAAGTGGTTGTCTAACTCTAACGTGATAGTACTTTCAAATGAAATCCAAATCTGTTGTTTTTTAGTGGTTTTGATTCTTCGAACATATTGAAATTTTCTACCCGCTGTGTTCCATGACTTGATTTTTGTACCCAAAAGAATGAAAGACGTCAGTCCACAAAAGAAACAGATAAAGGAATGAAAACGAAGAAATGAAGAAAGGGAGCAGGCTAAATACTTTGTGTTTAAGCATCTCAAGTTCTTTTCTCATATTGACAAATTGTCTACGGGAGAAAATTGAAGCAGCGGAGTTAGGACGTCCGACATGCTACCATTTGCGAGGAGAATGAAATGACACTTTGACAAAGCCAGCATTTAAGGGGTTTAATAAGTTAGAAGAAGAATGAATTAGTACACAAAAACTCACTAGTATGAAATAGAATAATTTTTTCTTGTAAAATAGTCTAGTCTGCTGCTGATTTGAACAGAATATTTATGCACGGCAAGGCTCTGTGAACAGAAAAAAAAATGTGGGATTTTTCAGGCAGGAAACTTTTGGTGCAAAAGAACCTAACTGGTCCAAATCACTTGCAGAATACAAGGCAAGCTTGTCATTCAAAATTGAGGAATCTACAATTTGACGTAAGAGCCATACAAGGCTTGAAAATGTGGACCAAATTGTCTGAACGTTCAAAGTTAGCTGAGCTGTTGAAGCTTTTAAGTTTTCCGGGTTATGTTTGTCCAATGAATGCTGCTAAAGACTGTAATGATTGCTATCTGAGAAGTCCGTAGATTGAGAAGAAGTCCAGGCATGAAACCTTGACATTCGAATCAGCTAATGAAGAAAGATGTCCCTAAACAGATGATTGCTTTGAAGCATTTTACATTAATTAACATCTTTCAGACCATAAAATACGAGATAAGAAGGTGGAAAAATGGAGATGAAACCATGAGAAAGAAAGAAAAGTGAGTCCTTGCAGATTCCAGACTGCAACCTTGAAAAATTATAAACTATGGAAGGTCAGAAAGTGGTTTTTCTGCGCAACTCAAAACACATAATGCTTAGGTCTAAGAAAGTTGCTGGGTACAACCTTAACAGAATTCATTAATTCATATCGAACTTGAGCAGAATGTCAAAGTCATAGATTTTAACCGAACTGGAGGCAATTTGCTTGTTAGCTCTATTAAATACAATAGAACTCTATCTATCCACTTCTTCTGCAACCAACTTCTTGTTTCATTTGCATCCCTCGACCCTGCATCTGCAACTTACTCCTAAATGGCACCCCTGAGATGGCTCTTGATCTTTGTTGCATGTTTCCTTTTCATGCACAGTCTTGGAAAGTCTGAGACCTGTCCTGATTGTTTTATCCATTCTCGGGCAGGTTATTACCCAAATTCTGATGAAAAGGAACAGAAGGTCAGGATCAAGTACATGTACAAAATTTATAACCATGAGCATGAAGCGTGTTGTCTTGCTTGCTTTGCAATTTAGGATGACATGAATCATGCACATTAATTGACTAGAACTAATATCGTGCTTAACATGATTGCAGTTGGGGAAATGTGGCTTTGGTAAGTTTGGAGCAACACTCAATGGCAGTGATGTTTCGGCTGCATCAGAACTATATCGAGGGGGGTGTAGGATGTGGTGCTTGCTATCAGGTAATTACAGCGTGCCACAATTATACATGTCATTAGAATGCCTGACGTTTTCATATGCTTGTATGCATTATCTATATTTATGTCTAATGACTCTATCATGCTGCTCTTAATCAGGTAAGGTGCACTAACAGTTATTATTGCCTGGATAAAGGAGTAACTGTAGTCATAACTGACCATGGAAGCAGTGATCGAACTGACTTCATTCTCAGCCAGCGAGCCTTTAGTCAGATGGCACAGAGCACAGATGCAGCAGCCTCTCTACTGGTACTTGGAATAGTTGACATTGAATATAGAAGGTTAGAGATACATATGAACAAAAAAACTACAAGATATGCTTCATGGTCATTAAGAAAGCTTCTAGATTTAACTAATAACAGATTGATTTAGAAGTTAGAAGCTCACAAATTGAACTTTCATATGACTGAGAGGAGAAAATCTGCAGGAACTATATGTTCTTTTCCTTGGGTTTACCATCGATTTATTCCATAAAAGTAATTAAGCAAGTCCATGAAAACACAAAACTTCATTATATCCTCCATAGAAAACAATGTAAAGCCTCTGTGAACTAAATGAATCTCTCTGTCTCTTTTTGAACAGGGTCTCATGTAGCTATCCTAACAAAATATTACATTCAAGATCGATGAGAGCAGCAATAACCCTTATTATTTAGCTTTTTGAAATATTGTACCAGCAAGGAAAGATGGACATACAGCTGTGCAGCTCTGTGAGGTACCATACAGTGCTTTTTCCCCTTTGATACTGGAACCTACTCATTTTCCATAGACCAAGTTTATGAAAAGATATTGTCAAATTATCTGTAAAACAAGAATAGTTTTGTTTCACAGACTTGAGTGTCACAATATTAATTAATCAGTCTGGGTAAAAGCACACTACCTACACTCATTGACTATAGTTCAGAAGTGTAATTAACTTACAAATGCACATTTTTCTTTGTGCAGACACAAAACTTTGTTTGTGAAACTATTGGATAGGACTCATGGAGCAGTATGGACAACCACCTCGCCACCAAGCGGGCCTTTATCGATAAGGATGCTATTTAGTGCCAATGATGAAGATGAGACATGGGTAGTTCCAGTCAATAACATACCAGGAAATTGGAAACCTGGAGACACATATGACTCAGGAGTACAAGTAAATGCATAGCCAAAGAAACTGAATGTTGTCATTCTACGGTCAATAAGTCCTCGGTGTTCTTGTGCTTTATTTTTCATTCGTTTCATATCCAAATTTAGTCAGGAGATGGTACAAGAAGTTGGCGTTCTACACTTAGTCATTCCATTACTGCTCACTAGTAAAAGTAACCAGGAGAAGAATTATAGGTTTGTAGTAATTCTCTACTATAGACTGTGGACTAATTGTATCCTCCTCCTATGTCCAAACAATTGATTGCATATGAATAAATTGGACGCAAGACATAATTATTTTTCTTTCCAACATTTACTCATAAAGCTTTCAAAGCTTCATATCTCTGATAGACAAGATGTTGATTGTATCTGTCAATATACAGCATTTCATGTTACTTCTGAAACAAACTGAACAACTTGTGAATTTACAACTATATCTCACCTGGGCAGCAATGGCCTTGAATACTTGAATGCCAATGCTAATTCATAAACTGAGATCAAAAGTATTCCACGATGAAGTTGGGCAATCATAACTTAGGAAATCACCCTATTGTCTATGCAAGTGATGAACCACGAAAAGTCATACCATCACCTTCAATTCAGAAGCCAGGCAAGGATATCTGATAGATAATTGGTATAAAGGTCAACTTTTGCCTAGCATGCTTACGTCTCAAATAATCGCAACTCAATATTACAAGAACAGGTTCTGATTTTTTGCATATGCTGAGCGAAAATCTTCAGTTAAAAAAAAATATCATAAACTGTTTTCCCTTTGCTTCAAATATATAATTTCCAGAACTCAATCTTCTCTAGCAGGGAGTTTTGTATTGGTTTAATCCTTCTATTCATGAATTTGGTCTCCCGAATAACCAATTTTGATAATTTCTTCCACAAAGAATGTATATTCCTCTTCCTGTCTATTGTCTGCATGACAACTTCAATTGAGCACCCATTTCACTCAACATAGAATAAACCATGCTTCTCTTGTGGGCTGATCTAGTTTTCTGAGACATATCTGATTGTAAATCCATCAAGTGCACAAGGCTAGACCCAGCTTCCTTTTCTGTGCCCTTTTCTTTCATCAACTTTCTTACATTCTCCACATCATCCCATCTCCCTTCTGTGGCATATATGTTGGACAATAACACATATGGCCCAATATCCCCTGGTTTCATATCAATTAATCGCTTTGCAACAATCTGTCCAAGTTCTAGTCTGGAGTAGGTCCTGCATGCCGAAAGTACAGACCCCCATAGAGCTGTTCCTGCTTCCACGGGAATTGTCTTAACAAGTTCTTCACTATCATGCACCAACCCAGCCCGGCCAAGGAGATCAACCATGCAACCATAGTGCTCAACCTTGGGCTCTATATTGTAAACTCTATGCATTAAATCAAAGTACCACCAGCCTTCTAACACCATCCCAGCATGATTACATGCACTTAGGATGCATGTAAAAGTGGCATCATTTGGCATCAGTCCACACTTTTCCATCTCCATAAACATTTCAA
This sequence comes from Coffea humblotiana, assembly GCA_023065735.1. Lineage (NCBI taxonomy): Eukaryota > Viridiplantae > Streptophyta > Magnoliopsida > Gentianales > Rubiaceae > Coffea > Coffea humblotiana. Next base: position 27,930,282 of record CM041210.1, read on the forward strand.
GAGCTTTTTCTCCATGCCCTTGCATCCCATATCCCATAATCATAGAATTCCATGATAGAACACTTCTCTCTGGCATCTCATCAAAGATCAACTTCACCAAATCCATAGCCCCACATTTTGCAAACATTGTCAAGAGAGTTGTCATAAGCAACACATCTGGCTTGATTCGTTCACTACCTTTTATATAAGAATGAATCCATTGACCTCGATCAAGCCTTCCCAGATGTCCAAAAGAGATCAGAAACACTTACAAGTATAGCCTCATTTGGCTGAACATCTCCTTCCACCATCATCTCATCAAACAATCTCAAACACTCAGAATAGTCCTTCAACCTCACATAAGAGCCAACATAGTAGTCCAAGAAACCATATTCCGGCAATCCATTTGATCAAATAACATAATCGCTCCATCTTTATTTCCAGTCCTGGCATAGCCATCAATCATACAATTCCAAGAAACAACATCACGAGAAGGCATCTCCTCAAACAACTCCTTTGCCACCACCATATCCCCAACCCCTACATACCCTGTAATTATTGAATTCCAACTAAAAACATCCCTTTCGTGCATCCCATCGAAAATCTGCCTTGCAAAACCCAGTTCTCCATTCTTCACATACCCATCAATCATCGTATTCCACGTTACCAAATCTGAGTCAGAACATAAATCAAATACCTTCCTTGCATCCCAAATTTTTAAACAAACAGAGTACATATGAATCAGAGCATTCCTAACAAATAAATCCAACTCAAACCCACATTTCACAACACGACAATGAATCTTTATCCCTTCATCTAACAAACCCACATCAGCACAAGCTTTAACTAATATAGGAAAAGTATAATTATTCTGAAAGACGCAATTTTTAACCATTCCATTATAGTAAAAAGCCAATGCCTTTTTTGGGTCATTGAATCTCACGTATCCTCTAATTATAGTATTAAATAGAAAAGCATCTGGGTATTCAAGATTATCAAATATTTTAATGGCACAAGGAAGTGTAGACTCAGAAGAACAGAGCATTTTAATTGCTCTGCAGGAAGCAAGGGGATGTTGAATGAGGCCCGAGACAACGAGTTGGGTATATATTTTGTTGAAATGATAGAGATTAGGACTGATAGAGTCTAAAATGCAGGATGGGGTGGCTAAGATCTAAACTCTGCATCCCATCATGGTCTAGATGGCTGGGGACTCGTTTATCGGTATCAGACCAGAGTTTTGGAGTTGGGCTGGCAAGATTTCTCTGGGTTTTGATGAACTTTTCAAGGGTTCTTGAGGAAAGGTCGATGAATTTCTGGCGGCTCTGAGCCTAACGGTCATCTTATTCTGTCCAAGATTTGGCGGCAAGATCAGAGAGGGACTGTATAGTTTGGTGTTTTACAGTTAAATTTCTGTATAATGATGCTTACTTCATCAGTTCTTGTCAAAATAATTTTAAAAAAGTCGTTCCGAAAATGAAAAAAAAAACATTGGTTTGAACTTTGAACTCTTATAGATGCTTTTAGCTTGGCCAGATTATTATAGGTCATGAATTGAAATGATCTTTCATCAATTGAAACTTCTTTTTTGATTAATGTAGTACAAAAAATGTTGATTGGAAATTATATTTAAAGTTCTTTGACAATATGTTTACGAGGGGAATGGTGGAATCCAAATTAAGCCATTGCAGTTTTTTTTTTTTTCATTATGTAAATTTCTTACACCTAAAATTTTCGAGCAACACTATTCATGTTTAACCTGTGGTTTGAACTCTTAAATTTGTGCTTTTAACTTGGCCAAATTATTATAGGTCATGAATTGATTAATTGAAATGATCTAACAGCAATTAGATGTTTTGAGATGCTTTTATAAAACTTTTATTGAAACCTCTTTTTTGATTAATGTAGTACAAAAATTTTGATTGGAAAATACGTTTAAACTTGTTCGGTAATATGCTTACGAAAATAGTGGAATTCAAATAACTTGGGTGCAATATTTTGTGAAGAAGGACTAAACATATATACCTTTCCAAATGGGAATGGAAAATGCGAAATTCACAATGCGAAGTTTCTTGTGGCACTAATTATTCTTTTCGTCGAGTAAAATTAAAATGGTACAAAAGTTGATTAGTAGTATTTAAAATTGTATCAACCTTCCAAAAAGACAGAGCATCGTAGTTTTAACGCATAGAATAACTTATTCCATTTCAGTAGCTTACTAAATACTGCTATTCCATTACTCTTACTGTTACGTTTCTCGGTTCTTCTTTGTCTCTTGCAAACTTCCAGCAACTACCACAACGGTACCAGGTACATTTCTCTTCTCCCCATTTAAATCTATGTTTTTTCTGATCTTAATCACTAGAATTTTCTATGCGGCTTAGACTGTTTGACTGCATGAAATCAGTGCTTTAATTTGGAATGGTACGTTCTTGTTTCTTGTTCGCAAGGCATCTGAAAGTGACGTCCAGTTTTAGCTGATCATCCTCCTAGTGCTACATGATTGTTTTAGCTTTGATTAAAGGGTGGTTTGGATTTTGTTTGTTAATTTTCAGTACCCGCAATTGCATATTTGGTAAAATAAATATGTTTCAGAAGGATATTATCGCCTGATTATAAGGTAATACATTTGGGTTAAATTTTGTTTTTGACTTTGTAGGAGCTTACCTCAATGGGAAATTGTTGTGCTCTCCTAAAATCTTTTATGGGTTTTGCCAACGAGGTAGACATATACTGCTTTTTGTTTGCCCATGATTTTGAAATGAGCAAGCCTAGTGCATGGTGATTTAAAAAGTTGCGTATGATATCTCTGGGAGCCTAGTTCTCTATCACAGTTTTTAAGTATTGATCTGTTCTAGACATGATTTTCGAGGTTAAATTTATAGGCAGTTTAAGGAGCCAGCTAAAGAATTATGTTCTTAATTCTGGGCAATTACATGTTTGATTTGCTCCATCTGAATACTATCTCCGCACAACATCTAGGTAATGGGTGATTGGATTGAAAGGTAAGCACTACTGGACTTGTGCAGAGCTTCAACTTGATGAATTGCCTCAGTAGATATGTTTTTGCTTGCTAATGTTTAGTTTATATAGCTAGAATCAGCAGGGATCATATTCAGTCTGATCAATGAAAGGATTTCATAATACACGAGGAGCATGATGGAAGGTTGCCAAAACAGAAGAAGGTCAAAGTTGTTTTTGTCTTGGGTGAGCATTTGAGGTTGATTCTCTGCTCCTGTTCCTAACCTATATGAGCATTTAAACGGTCATGTTCCACTTAGTTATATTTAAATCCACAGGAAGTGTCTTCTGATCCAATTCTTCAGTCAAAATAGACTACTTCTGTTCTGATTAATTAAACTCATGAATTCTACACAGCTTTTTCAACAAATCTTGAAGGTGGATCTCTACTTATTATCTTTCCTCCAGATAACAGAGGACACAAGTCCAAGAAACTCGAGAAAGTTGAGCAAAAGACATGTTGACACAGATTTCAATCAAACAGATAAACTGCCAAATAATTTCAAAATCATCTTGGAAAATTGTCTCATCAAATCTGCCTTTCTAGTTGTGTGGACCATATGGAACCAAATTTGCTGCTTGTGACTGGAAGGGACACCTGCAAGGCTTTTATATCTTTTATTAGCAAGAGGAGTGAATAATAAAAGGAAATAGTAATCTGCGCTGCACCAAATTCATTTATTTCAGAGAATGGCTTCATAGTGCTTTTAGTTCCTTTGGCTTAGTTGAGTGAACGAGTTTTAGTTGCTCCGTCCTTTTCTGAAACCCTCTATTTGGCAGAAAAGAAAGTATTTTTTTTTCATTGCTTGATTTGGCTGTGTTTCATTGTCATGGCACCTGAAGTTGTTAATTAAAGACCTGTTTTTGTTTTTAGATATTTGGTTGCCAAGTTCAGTAACCATACACATCCACCTATGTGTCAGCATCCAAGTTTCTTTTGCCTTTTCTCTTCAATTTTCCTTTGCAATAACCCTAACAAACTCACATGAATATGGTTTTCCTTTTGATCAATAATTTTAGTGTTTCTGACCTTGTAATTGTCAATCTGTGACCTTTCTCAATATACTTGTATCACTTCTTTTATTCTTTCTTACGGTGGGATGGCTTTGGATTATGCATCTAACAGGTGGTCGAGGAAGTGGAAAAGGGACTCGGTGTGCCAAAATTGTTGAACAATTTGGTTATAGCCACCTTAGTTCCGGTGATCTTCTCAGGAAAGAAATCAAAGCTGGCTCAGAGCATGGGTATATACTCTTGCTTTTCCCTTCATTTATTGGTCTTACAATTTTATTTCTCAGAATATTGAGCACGAAGTATCAGTTGAACAATGTTTGATTCCATGGTATTGACTATACAACATTGGCATGATATTATCTAGTTGAAATGGATCTGATGTAGAATTTTTGTGAGATTATGGTTATGGTTGGAATAGTTCTTACTCTCTGCTTCATACTGTCATCATGTCCTTATTGATTCTGCAGCACCATGATCCAGAACATGATGAATGAGGGAAAACACGTTCCATCTGATATAACGGTTAGGCTTATTCAAAAAGCTATGCAAGAAACTGACAATGACAAATTTCTTCTTGATGGCTTCCCCAGAGATGAAGAGAATGTTAGAACGTTTGAGAAACTTGTATGCATGTTCTTCAACTGAAAGTTTGAGTTTTGAACACAATGCATGTGATGCCTCCACTTCTCCCAAAGGTGAACCCAAGCGTATCCGCGGAATGCCTGTCCAACTCTCGCCAGGACTCGATACAATTCTAGTTCAAACTTAAAAGTAAACAACTAATAATAAAAGTCGAACTGAAAAGAAATCGCTTCCATACAAAAGTATTCAATCTTACATCACAATTAGTCAAAATACATCAACTTTCCCAAAATATACAACTTTCAAAAGATGTCTAGTCCAATACATTCAAAACCCTAATCAAAAGACCATCAAGTCGGGTTTTCTGCAATTCCTTCCGTTTCAATCCCTGTTAAGGAAAACAAAACTGATGGGATGAACTAACGCTCAGTGAAGCCAAGAAAATCATGGAAGCATGTAATTCAAGAAGCAACAAACTTATACGAGAAATAAAACTATAACATTCAAGTAATTCACAAAATAACACAAAACACACTTGATAAGGATACGAGAGATTTCAGGAGTTAGGTTCCACTTGCTTTGCTGAGTCTCGATCATATACCTCCGCTTGATGACACTCTATCATCCGAGTAAGTATTTTTAATTCGTAGAACACCGCTTTACTTCACGAATTCCGTTTACCGTTACACCCCCTGTTTCTGGTCCGCTCATCATTTAAAAGGCGATACTACTCGAATATGCCAAACGAGATCTCTCAAATCGATCAAACTTTACGAATAATCTCATGGTTCACCAAACTTTTCGACCAAACCCATGCCAACTCGAGTTACAAGATTAGCCTATGAGTTTGGGCATCCCCCGAATACGAATACGAATATAAGTCGATGAGCAGCGCTCCATTCGACGATCCCAAATAGGAATCACAAATACAAATCACGAATACGAATCATAACCATACGAATATGAGTCAATGAGACAACGCTCCAATCGACGGTTTCAAGTATAATGCACATTGTGATAGCCCCACCTTCCCCTAAGACAAACCAAAAGGTTCGGCGGACCGCCTGCCCAACTCTCGCTAGGACTCCTTCACTCTCTTCAAACAAAATAAGATAATCCTTGAGGATAAGCGAAAAACAAATTTCCAAACTTGAAACATATATCTCCATTCATCAAACCTCAAATAGTAATACAATCCCAATTAAGACAAAAGTTTTTAGTTCCCAATACAATCAACCCTATCCAAACACTAGGGCAAGTGCAAAAACAAAACAATACAAAAGAACTAAACTATACTATTCTATACAGGTCTCTCGCCCTGACTCGCAACCCCTGAAAGAAAAACAAATGGTGTGGAATGAACTAAAAACCCAGCGAAATTCTATATACATAACCAAGCAGATAAACAAGGGCATTAATCACGTAATAACATGTAATCCAGAAATCATTTACAGTAGAAAGCAATAGTAACACATTCATTAAAAGGATACATGCTCACGAAGAGCCATTCGTTCATTCATTCGCCTATCATTTCTCTTATTCCTCCAATCATTAAAAACATGTTTGTGAGTGAAAATCCCTTCATTTTCTTGTCATTCGTTCATTCATTTCATCTCCCCTTTCTGGCCAGTTCATTGGCCAGTCTCCTCCAGATTTCGTGGTCATACTCGAGTATACCAAACATTCACCCAGGGTCACTAGTCGCCCGACCGAATCCGTTTCTGGCTCGAGTCGACCGGTAACAAAAGGCAAGGGCCCAGTTCAGCCAGAAAGCTTACATTCATACACAAGTAGCATTTAATCATTCAACCATTGAAAATTTCACGTTCATTTAGGTCGGGTGCAATAAAGTAAACACTCGCCTAGCCAAAAATCATGTTTAGCAATCATTGAGAACATTTAACATTTAATCAAGAATCACAACCAGCCACATAGTCAATGGAAAACATAACGTACATCAATCGCTTATTAAAGTAACAATCCAAATAGTCATAACAATTCACATAGTCATTAGAAACAAATCGTATATAGAACACTCACCTATATAAGCAAAATAACGTCCAATGTTTCTTTCCGGATAACACCCTTAATCACCAAGAAACCCTAAAAATAACCATAAGAAAATATTACGGTTCAACCAACCCAAGATTAAGTGAATCAAAGAAAATCCGAATAACTAATAGTACAATGTGTAAGTATGATTTTGGAAGTGAAAAGAGTACATTTAAACCAAAGACATGAGTAAAATAGTCGTAAAACTTATGCTCATTCTTAAAACTTTGAAATTGCCATATGAGTCGAAGTGACAAAGAAAACGTATTTCTATTAGTCGTTACTCTCATTTCCAAGGGTACAAATTTCGGCCGAATTCCAACTTATAAACCTCTATTAAAGAAGACTCGAATACCCCAGATGATTCAAGTTAGTTTCATCCTCAAACCCTTACTCGTGTCACGAGTACATCTACCTAGGTCTCGAGTGCAAATTTGGGCAGCACGCCCTTTGTATTTACCTATTTTTCAGCCATTTATGGCTTCATTATTTTCCTCAAGCAGCCCCCAAATCACACACAAATAATCTCATTACAATAGCCATTCAATAGGCTCAAAATCATCCACGTACAACACAAGTATAATAATCCAATCGGAACTCAAGTTTTGAAGGCAAAAGACTAAATGGCAGATTCGACATCTTAGAACATTTTGATCACAACTAGAGTTACATTTATCGGATTGGTGTGAACTTTATACCATTTCGAAGTTAAGACAAAGCATTACAACTTTCATGAAGACAACTCAGCCCAGTTCTCACCCTAACCTAGCCAACTTTACCCAAACAGCCCCCAGATTTTCCAGTTCAAAGCTCACGGTAAAATTCAACTAGCAGTCCTGACTCATTCAATCATATCTGAACACACACAACTCCGATTTAGGTAATTCTAAATCCATTTGAAAGCTAAGATACAAGGATACAATTCTTAAGAAGGCATCAAAAGCTAATTCATTCATCTTCCCATCCAAACGAACCAATTACAGATGCTGATTTCCAGTTTTGGCAGAAACAGGGCAGCAGGGGTAAAATAGTTATTTCACAAGATACAGTGCTCCGATTGAGCTGAAATTTTACAGACATAATCTACACTCAATTATCTACAACTTTCATGTTTTGAGCTAAGCCCAATTCAGCCTTCATCATGGCCGAAAAACACTAGTCAGAACAAAGCAGAAAATTCTCTAAGAAACTGAAATCTACACATCATCACTTCTAACCAAGAAATATTGCACAAAACTACTAAAATAACAACCACAAGCCAGTAAATTACAACTATTGGAAGCAAAGAGAGATGTTCTTAGCAATTTATCTCAAAACCTCAAAGAAAATGGTAGCTTAGTCTTTCTTCCCCCAAAACAACTCCACCAAAGCCTTTAGTCTTCCTTATTGATCACTTGTATGGAGTAGATCCTAATTTGGTTGGCTAAAACTCAAGATTTGAGCAAGGTTGGAAGCTAGAATTGAAGAAGTTTTCCTTGTTTTTCTCCTCAAGAGGGCCAGCCAAGAAGGTAAGAAAATGATGAAATTTTGGGTTAAAATTTGGTTTTAGTAAAGGTAGAAAGACTTGGTCAAGTCCACCCTCCAATCGAATCGCGACACTTGGCACTTTGAATGGTTAAAGCTTATCTTCTTTCTCCCAATGATTCATCTAACTAGCTAACCTTTAATCATCTCCTAACACCTTGGAAAATAATAACACTTAATACTTCGTCACTTATACGTCAAAATTTTATCGCATTAGCAGGTCCTGCATCGGAATATACACTCCAATTTAACGTACACTAATTTATACCAAGAAAATGATTCAAAACCTGTACTTGCTTGTAAAATGTATAGAACATTTAATATTTTCAAGAACGGTATAAAATATAGGCAAAGAAATAAAATAATACTTGGAAAATGTGAAAATTTTCGGGTTCTTACACACATAGTCAAATTCGAATATAATTTTTATTTGAAAGAGGACGAGTGTGATAAAGTACACACTCGACTCACAAATTCCAAATTCATATAATTGATGCAAAACAATTCACGTACTTAACCACATAACATGCACTTGATACTCACCAAGTCAAAACAAAAGTGAGTGAGAAAGTCTTTAACGATCCGTTTCGGAATTCTCTTCGAGACCTTCTTGATCGCCTAAAGAAAAAAGACCAACAATCACTCTCACACATTCACAAATTCCTTATCAAACAAAGAAGAACGCACACTTGCTTTAGAATTCAAGTCAATGTCTTTATAAGAGTTTCACTTTATCGAAAGTCAAGATTCAAAAGTGAGGATTTTAAAGTTACTAAGGAAACTCATATCCTCCATGAAATCGGGTTCAAAATGCTATATCAATATCAAGATAAGAAGTCAAGTTCCCAAATTTTCATTTTCTAAGAAATCGGCAAATTTCAGCTTTGCATGTCAATCTTAAATAAATCAGATCTTGCACTAAATAGGTCTAAAATTGGAAAAATTTATACCGTTGGAATCTTGGTTCAGAGTACTAAAAGTTCCTAGAAGATACTTTTCTAAGATTCTAAATGGAAGACATTCAAATTTCAGCTCAAAGTGGCTGACTTGAGCATACAAGACAGTTTCGGTCATATTTTTCGGCAAACTTTGGAAATTCGGCAAAATTCACAGAAAATGAACTAGCCTCTGAAATTCATAACACAACAAAATTTCCAAACAGGGTTTCTAACAGGACAAACGGAACTAAATTCGGAGTCTTGAGTATCAAAATATAGCAGTTCAAAGTCGGTAAATTCCCACAGCTAAACAGTGAATTTTCCAGATTTGAAAGTAAATTTTGGCACATCATTTGTATATCGAAATGGTCTTAGAATGATACCAAATCTGGTACGATTAAACTCCCATATGAGAGCTATCCCTCTATCAAATTTCATGTAAAAACTCGTACGGGAAGGTAGTTAACAAAACTATCAAAGTTCAAGAAATTTCCAAGACAAATCTGTCTTCTTGCTTTCTTTTCCTTTTCAAACACTTTGCAACATGAAATCAGTCTCATCTTGGTTCATTTGTGAAACCAAGGTCCAAGAAACATTTCATAAGCAATTGATAGTTGGTTGACAACAAAATTTCAAAATAAAACATTTCACAAACAACTAAACCAGTCGGCCAGCAAAAGAAAGGGTTTTCCAGCTTTGCCGCAGTTTGGAAATTGAACCATATTTCACTCAATACAACTTGGAATTGAGAATGGTTGGTGGCGTTGGAAACTAGAATCATAAGGTTACATTTCATCAGAAAAAATAATTTTCAAAATCAATTCATAATTGAGAGAAAATAGAGCCACAAAATGCAGCTTCTACCTTTATCTCGGATAGGCCATCAGAACAGGACAGCAACTTTGCCGACTCACTACGGCTCACTCATTTCGAACTAGAAAGTGACTTTTATACCGTTGGAAAGCTACAACTGTCTAGTTTCAAATGCCACAAAAGGCACTCGATTTCGATGTCTGTACAAAGAGATATGTTCGATCAAAAGTACACTATTCAGACTGTCTGAACACGTTTTCCAGATTTCTTTCAATTTCGAAATTTTAAGTTTTGTTCAACCAATTCAAATGATTTTTGGTAGAAACTTTCTACACACAATATATGACATATATACATCAGTTTCACAGTCATTGGAGCATCAAAATTTCGAAATATAGGCTAGGAAAAAACAGGACAGATTCGGCCATCCCACTTGCACCACTCTCCTTCGATTTTTCCTTCAATTTCTAATCTTAACACTCATCACAAACACACTAACACACATTTTAACATCATGGCAGTCCTTATATAACCAAGGTGGGAGTTCATAGAGCCCACTTCAACCAATCCAATCCAAATAACAACAACAACAAGGAAGCTACAAGCTTCAAAGCCAAGAATGAAACTCTTTAAAGCCAAGAAATGAAAGATTGGATGAGTTGAGGTGTATACCTCTTGAACCCTTGAAGAACCAGAAATTTTTTATCACAAAAGCTCCAAGAAAACCGCCAAGATGAAGTCTTCCACCAAGTTTAAGCTAATCTCTAAGTGATATGGAAGTTGAGTGAAGATTTTGGAGTGAAATTGTGCAAGAATGGAGCAAGAATGATGAAGAGCTTTCTCTTCTTCTTCCTTGGCTGGTTTGGCCGGCACTAAGAGAGAGAAAAGAGAGGTTGGTGTCTTGTGAAGCTTCCTTTGGAAGCTTGAGGGTTTTGTGGCCAAAATTCTAACAAAAGTCAACTGAGAATAGTGCTCGCACGTGCGTTTCGTATCCGATTTCTCTCGGGTTTGTTTCACTTGTGCACTAAACCTCAAATGTAGTTCCTTTAACATTATAATTATTCACTCTTATTAGTCTAGTATAAGTTTCTTAAATCGCCAATTAGTTTGTACAGGCGCGACTTTCGAAAAACTTTTGATGCACTCGCAGTATAAGCTTAAATTTTTAACTCACTCATCTCTAATCCATCAATTAACTTTTCTTAGTCTACTATTACTCATTTTTAATTCTCCAGGATTATTGCACTCTTGATTCAAATATTGTTTCAAAAAACGTGTATTCACTATTTCTTACTAAACGAGCTTCCGAAAATTAAATTTACTAACGGGACATTTTAAAAATATAAATAAGGCATAGTTCCGTGTAAATGGATTTAAAATGGTTGAAATAAATTATTCAGAAAAAACGGGTGAATAAATATTTAAGTAAACCAGTAAAATAAGATAAAAATAAAAAAATTTCGAGTCCTCAGAATGCATCCTCCTTCCAATTTAAACTTGTATTCACCTAATCCCAGTGTACTGGGCTTCTGACAAAACCATCACTTTGTCAAAGCCACACTTAAAAGATTGACTTCAAATTCAACTCTTCTTTTATGTAGACAAAGATTGAACCAGATTTCATACTGTTTCTTGATTGTCCAGAAGAGGAGATGAAACCAGGTTAGGTTTGTGTAAGCCAAGTTGACATGCTCATGGTTTCTGTTTAGTGCTTTTACAAATGTAGGTTTCTTCCTTATTGTGGACAAAGAAAGGATCGCATTTGACTTGCACCCAAAATCTTAGGGAAGAGAAGATGATAACATTGAAACAATAAAGAAACGCTTTCGAGTTTTTCAAGAGTCCACTCTGCCTCTGGTTAATTATTATGCTTCAAAAGGGAAGGTACGAAGGTAAGCAATCTTTCATCTTCATGAGTTTATGAACAAATGACTGTTTTGGTTCCTGCAGCAGCAACAACCAAGTTCTCAATTGGCAGGTGGATGCTGCAAGGCCTGTTGAAGATGTTTTTGAATTAGTCAAAACCATTTTCTTCTCAGCAAATGAACAGGTAAAAACTAGATATGGAATTTATTGATAAATGACTATGACATTGGAAATATACAATCTTTTACCTGTTACAAGGTTGATTTGGCTTTTTCTTTTCTTTTTCCCCTGAAAACAAAGTGAAGTAAAGAGAACTCTGCATTGGATTGTACAACTATAGTTTTACTTGCCTTGAAAATTATGAGTTGACTGAACTAGTCATGCTCTTAAAAGTTTTTAATGCCACATCTTATCTGTTATCCTACTCAGCTGATGCAGACCATGTTGTGCCTTGCAGGGTGCCTAAAGCTCAGGGAATAAATAGCTTTTACTGGTTTGATACTACATGCATTTGGGTAGTAATCTCTGATTTACATAGGCATTCTCTCAGATGGAACATTCATCCCTTCCTCTCCCAAAATAAGTACAAAAACAAGATGCTGTTTCTTATTTTTGCGAAAAGAGAATGTTAGCATTGGTTAATTTTGCTTAATTACAGGTTTCATGTATTGTCACTCTTGGATGGCTACTTAAAAGTGGATTGGGAGTAAAGGATTGAAAATGTACAAAACTTGCTGAAATTTTCACAACTGTGGATTGTGGATGCCATATTAAATTTTTGAAAGTATGTATATTGTGGATGTGATACGGTCCTCGATCAACACGTTTCGAGACACGTAGCACGTTTGCCCAAGGATCTAGCGAGGTTGTCCAACGCTTGGATTGCGGAACCTAGAATCAATACGGACGACACGAATTGATTAGAGGTGGTAGAACGACGACTCCAAATTGAGGTGAATACTCAAGTGGATAGATTGGTAGAACAATCATAGGCAAGCGCAAGACTACTCAATAACCCTTGCCAAAACAAGTAAAGGCTTTGAATCTCTCAATGGAAGAGAAAACAAAACTAATTGTTTATTATCAAAATTGCGTAACCCTTTGACCGTACAAAGTGAGACTTTATATAGGTTAAGGGGTTAGGTCAAGGGACTAACGAAACCCTAATAAAGCAAGCAAGGGGGCGGCCACTCTTTGGACAAGATGGGCCATCCCATGACCTAATTTAACAATCTAATCCAACTCTAAACAAAATGGAAATCTAGCACTAAGGCCTAGGGCCTAGTCGACCAACCTACTTGGAGGCCCTCTTGATTCTTCATGGGCTTGGATCATCGTGTAGATGACTTGATTATCTCCTTCCAAACTTTCAATGTCCCTATGGACTCCCTGTTGGTCTTGGACGTTTCGCACAAGGGCTTGGAGTGACTAGGCCCGTGCACGTGTGACTGGGCCCAATGGAACTCGGACGGGATTATTACTTGGGCTAAGGGCCGTGCACACATCAGTCCACTCCACTTGAGAGCAATTTGCCCACAAATTGAAGCACGAATGGTGACAAGACGAGTCACATGCCTTCGACTCAATCTTGTTATGATGGCTACAGATGTCATCCAATGCAAAACCCACGTGCTAAGTTGGCAAATAACCCTTGTTGAATCTTGAATTGCACAAACCATCTTCAATGTATGCTCAACTTGATCGTTTGTGGTCATGAGGTAAGGGTCCTCAAAGCGGTGTGATGGGTATCCCATGAAATCGAACTCCGACTCGAACACACTTGCAAGGCACCAAGGCGGATTTGGTGATGTTGGAGCTTCATGTGGACCAAGAGCAAGACGAAAATCATAGTGGCAATGGTCATTGAGGTACTTGTTCTTTAAGCAAACCCTTGGTACACAACCATTCCCAAAATGTGGAGCCGTCCCTTCAAGATGAACTCGAATCAACTCCCCTTTGGTATGGATTGATTTGAGTTGACATTGTTCCATGAATTGATACCAACGGGGTTTAACTCTTGGAAGACCAACTCCATGGAGGCTTGCACAGTCTACAATTGATTTTGGAATGGAGCACACCAAGATCAGCCCAACTTGCCTTTGTTTGATCTGTATAAAAGAAGAAACACTAAACAAAGCAAAGGTAAGTTCGTTAGGAAAATAATAGGCCTTCACCGGGTTGCTCAAGATCAGCCCACTTTCTCTCTTTTCTTCCTTTTTACCACCCATCTCATCAGATTTTTCATCTCTTTTTCTAGTTCAACAACTGATCCTTTCATCTCATTGCTTTCAACTCCCTCGGGTTTTACCTCTTCAGGCACAATTCCCTCATCTAGTTGTTTCTCCATTTTATAACGCTCAAACTCACTTTTCATGTATGCTAGATCAATACAAAGCTGGTCATAAGTAAGTGATACAAGTACAAAACGACGACCATTAAATAAGAAGGAATACTTATTAGTATGTCCGTCATATTTAATTTCTCGTCTCGACATCCATGCTTTGCCCAACAACACGTGTGTCACTTGAATTGGGACTACATCACATAACACATCGTCCACATATTTGCCGATTTGAATAGGTACAAGTGTGTGCTTAGTAACCCAAACATCACCATGAGTACTCATCAACTTGTACGGTTGAAGATGATCAATGGTTGGAAGATTTAATTTCTCAACCATGATAGCACTTGCAAGGTTGACTTCACAACTCCCATCAATGGCCAAGCTACAAATTTTATCTTTCACACCACAACGAATATAAAACCAACCAAGCAGCTGAGATTTGACGAGGTCCAATTGCTCATCCATACCATGTAATGCCACTTTTTTTACTCCCGTAGGATTAGGAAGACAATGTTGTGGGTTAGCTTTTATGCGTCTTGTACTCGCCATGATGTATGAGGGAACCTACAAAAAGATTAGTGAACAAGAAAAGACTACAAATATATCCTTATTTCGCTCCCTGAATGTTTCACTCACTCTCGTATTTGTTACTCAAAACACTCTAATGATCTTACCAATTACCTTTACCTAGTGGTTTAGGTAGTTGAGAGATGCTGCTCAAGTCCAATGAATGCAACCAACTTTCTCCACAAGAGTATTCAAGAAGTAAGGCACAAGATGGATTGCAAAAGGAAACAAAAATGGATGTTTTTGGAAGGAAGTTAATGGCGGACAGATTTGGAAACTAATGTTAGTGTGAACGGAATGAAATGGAAACCCTAGCTCATAGAATGTAGGAATGTGTCCAAGTGGAAATAGAGGAGTTATCCAAATTATCTACTTAGTTTCCTAATAGATTCCGTCGCAATTTTTGTTTTTATTTTTCTTGATTTTAAACCCTAACAACCCAAACACAAGATCCAAGAATGAAATTTGGACAGAAAACACAAAAAAGACAACACCCAAACAAATTCTTGTTCGGATAAACAGTACCGGATGAACAGTGACTGTGAATAGTGACGGTGAACAGTACCGATGAACAGTACCTTTTTTTTTTTAATAACTCAAACAATAAGAACTCTTGGCCGAATGGAGTAAAAAAATTCCAGGTTTGGGTCAGCCACCAATTCACACCACAAACTGATGCGAATGAGCAAGCTGGCCGTGGTGTTCACATAGGCCCGTTACACATGCACAAGTTAAGAGGTTCAAAGAGTCACTTCAAGCCTTAGTTCATGCCGTATAAGCTCAAGAGAAACCAAGCCAAAAGCATTGAAGGAATTGACTTGGAGGATCCTTGCAAGACTACCAAGATATTGCTTACAATTGAAGCCGCAAGTGATCAAGCCTCAAAGGGAGGATTGGGCCTCGATTAAGTAGCTCTTCTTGAGCTTAGCTTCGGCCATGTGGGCTTTAGGTCCAATAGTACTTTAGTTAGTCATTAATTTAATTAATTAGTAGGTTAGCTTTCGGTCAAGAGAGACCCAATGGGCTGCCCGAATTTCCTTAATATTTTCCAAATTCTATTAGGGTTAGACAAGGCTATAAATAGCCCCAAGTCATTGTTTACATTCAGTTTTGCGATATTTTTAATAAAATTCCAGAATTTCGTCTTCCATTGAGGCAAATTCCTTTAGCTTGTGAAAGCTAGTTTGAACACCCTAGCGTGGTTCCTAGGTTGTTTCTCGACTTATCAATCAAGCAAACACACTTGATTGTGGCGTCCTCTACCGTTGAATCCGATCTTGAGTGGTCCAAGTTTGGGTTCAATTCCGTCCATTGTCAACGTGTCCTCTGCGATCCAATTCTTTGCTTCCGCGCTCGTATCATTTGGTAATCAGAACTAGATAGAGGTATCACGTATATCCCTTTTTCTTGTTTTTGAGTCTTGACATCGTTGAGAGTCACCCAAAAAAAAAAAAAAGTACTGTACCATCGTACTGTTCATCGCTACTGTAGCGACACTATTCACGCATACTGTTCATCCGCAGTACTGTAGCGACACTGTTCATCCGAATTTTTTTTTTTTTTTTGCTTTGCATAACTTGTGTTTCTTTCTTATTTTTGTGTCTTGTGAAGTCTTGTGTTGGTTTAGAGAAAAAAAAAATTTTCTGCGACGGCTAGGGTTTTTGCTCTTATTGCAGCATATCAAGTAGGTTTGTTCCTTGTGTTGTAATCTGCCCAGATTGTTTTCATCCAATATTTACTGTTAGTTTGTCTAGATTGTGGTCTAATTCTGGTTGGTTATTGTGTTGCTTGGGGCGTGAAAACAATCTAGCAAAAAGTCACAAAAAAAAAGAAATTTCACATACCTCATTGTTCTTGAGTCGTTGCTGGAAATTTTTCCTTGGGAGGCTGCCGAACCTGTTTTGCCCTTATTTCTTGAACTTTTGTGTTGTTTCTTGCAAAACTTGAATACCAAAACATATTTGGGGAAGTTCTTGAGCTTCTTGAACGAATTTCTTGAAGTTCTTGAACCACCAAAGGCTGATTTGGGGAGATTCTTGAAACCAAATTGTTGGGTTCTTTATACTTGAAACAATCTTCAATCTTGTCTTGGCGAATCTTGAAGCTAGAATCGAATTCAAGGAAATTTTTGGGACTGGAATTACGTGCTTAAAATAATCTGTTGAGCCACAAAAGAAACAAAAGAAAGAAAGAAAAGAAACGAAAAAAGGAAAGAAAAAAAAAAGGGGAGAAAGATATTGGCTCTAGTTTCCTAATTGTGCACCAAGTCCCACCTTGACTCCAACTAATCCTAATTCTGTTGGGATTAATAGCAGCCAAGAACCCATCGGCCAAAGGCCCAAGTTCCCCTCCAAAGTCAGTATATTCAAGGAGAAGTGAGGAGGTTCATTTGACAACAAAGCATGCAAATACATTATCCGTAGATGAAGGAGTTAGTAGAGTGTGGGAGACATATCAACAACTCCTCCAACAAAAACTTGAAAAAGAGCGAGTTGAGTGTGGTGGTGAGAGTGCACTTGAGGTAAAAGTTGAGGAATGTGAGTTAGAAAAAGAGGTAAAACAATCTGAGGAGATGAGTGAAGCATCAAGTGAGCTGATTGTGCATGGGAAGGCGAGTGTTTATAGCTTTCCTAACAAACTTAACTTTGCCTTGTTTAGTGTTTCTGCTTTTGTACAGATTAAGCGAAGTCAAGTGAAGTTAGTCATGCAATGTTCCATTCCAAAGTCACTTGTACAATTCACTAGTTTCCATGGAGTTTGTTTGCTAAGAGATAAATCTATTTGGTATCACTTCATGGAACAACGTCAACCCAAATCTGGCCGCACCAATGGAGAATTAATTCGAACTCATCATGAAGGGAGAATTCCATATTTCTATTCTTGTTTGTTGCCTATGATTCATTCATCATCTTTACCTTCTTTTGAGCATCATTTCCATCCTCACACTTGTATTTCCTATGCAGATTTTGAAGGAAAATGTAAAGAGCCATCAATGCAGTCTCAAGTTGAATCGATTGATAGAAGGAGTCATGTGTCAAAGGGAGTTTTTGCATTTAACTCTTATTCTATACCTTCTCACCACTTAAGTAATGATGTTCCATTGCTTATATATCCAATTTCTGGTTCAAAACAAGCTGAGACTTATTTTGTCTTTGTAGGTTGTAAGGCTGTTCGAAATTTTCCAGCTTTGATTAAAGAGTTGCAACCTGATTTCATGCTTGTGCCAACTGCTTGTTGTGATCTTCCATGCATATTCATACATCCAAAAGCCGGTCACCATGAGTTCATTTTATCAACTCCAACTGGCGCAAATTCATGCGACTCGTATGGAGTGACCTTCACTTCATTGCTGCCACTTATGTTGGGTGATGCACACAAATGTGTCAATCAAGATCTGAATGTTGTTCTTACGTCACTGGTTCATGCTTCCACGGAAGTGCAACACGATTGGCTCATTGTTCTATCTCCAGATGGGCAAGTAGTGCCAAATCAGCAACAACTAGGGTCGAATTGTACTACCTTGCACAATCAGATTCGAAATTTTTCTAAGCTGAATGAGAGTCATCATGAAGATCCCTATCTAGTGCATGGGAAACGTAAGTTGTCAAGTAGTATTAACCCTACATATACTAATTGTGTGATTTGTTTTGTAGGTTTGAACTTGACATGCAACGACCAAGGGTTGATGAGAGAGTTTTGGAGTGCTACATGGAATTTTCACAAGCTTTATACAAGGTGTTTCTTGTCTTGGAGAATGTCCTTGTTCAAGAGCATCATGAGGTTGTCCAAGCGACATGTGACGTGGCTGGTGCTCATTCATCTAGCTCCCACATTGCTATCCTATAAGCGCACCAACATGGAGTACCACTTTTCCCCAAGATTTGAGGACAAATCCTTTTCAAGAGGAGGGGAATGATGCGAATGAGCAAGCTGGCCGTGGTGTTCACATAGGCCCGTTACACATGCACAAGTTAAGAGGTTCAAAGAGTCACTTCAAGTCTTAGTTCATGCCGTATAAGCTCAAGAGAAACCAAGCCAAAAGCATTGAAGGAATTGACTTGGAGGATCCTTGCAAGACTACCAAGATATTGCTTACAATTGAAGCCGCAAGTGATCAAGCCTCAAAGGGAGGATTGGGCCTCGATTAAGTAGCTCTTCTTGAGCTTAGCTTCGGCCATGTGGGCTTTAGGTCCAATAGTACTTTAGTTAGTCATTAATTTAATTAATTAGTAGGTTAGCTTTCGGCCAAGAGAGACCCAATGGGCTGCCCGAATTTCCTTAATATTTTCCAAGTTCTATTAGGGTTAGACAAGGCTATAAATAGCCCCAAGTCATTGTTTACATTCAGTTTTGCGATATTTTTAATAAAATTTCAGAATTTCGTCTTCCATTGAGGCAAATTCCTTTAGCTTGTGAAAGCTAGTTTGAACACCCTAGCGTGGTTCCTAGGTTGTTTCTCGACTTATCAATCAAGCAAACACACTTGATTGTGGCGTCCTCTACCGTTGAATCCGATCTTGAGTGGTCCAAGTTTGGGTTCAATTCCGTCCATTGTCAACGTGTCCTCTGCGATCCAATTCTTTGCTTCCGCGCTCGTATCACAAACCCTCAAGAACTTAGCAAAATACGTTTCAAGAATTTCAAGAACTTCAACATAGGCATCAAGAACTTCAAGAAACCCCTAAATCTTGTAGGTTCCTCTTCAAGATTCACAAATACCCACCAAGTTTACCGAAAGTCAGATTTGAAACACAAGTAAAACACCTTGGATGACTCAAAAGAAACTTGGACAGATTTGGCACAAAAGAAACTTGCACAAACAAAACCCTAGCCGCACAAGTGAAACCCTAGCCGTCGCAAATATTTTTTTTTGTGAATAACGAATTCTAGATGACACAAGGAGGAAAAAAAAACAAGGATATAACGAAGAATACCTCCACCTAAGCTCTGAAGCCAACTGATACGGTTCTCGATCAATACATTTCGAGACACGTAGCACGTTTGCCCAAGGATCTAGCGAGGTTGTCCAACGCTTGGATTGCGGAACCTAGAATCAATACGGACGACACGAATTGATTAGAGGCGGTAGAACGACAACTCCAAATTGAGGTGAATACTCAAGTGGATAGGTCGGTAGAATAATCATGGGCAAGCGCAAAACTGCTCAATAATCCTTGTCAAAGCAAGTAAAGGCTTTGAATCTCTCAATGGAAGAGAAAACAAAACTAATTGTTTATTATCAAAATTGCGTAATCCTTTGACCGTACAAAGTGAGCCTTTATACAGGTTAAGGGACTAGGTCAAGGAACTAACGAAACCCTAATAAAGCAAGCAAGGGGGCGGCCACTCTTTGGACAAGATGGGCCGGCCCATGACCTAATTTAACAATTTAATCCAACTCTAAACAAAATGGAAATCTAGCACTAAGGCCTAGGGCCTAGTCGACCAACCTACTTGGAGGCTCTCTTGATTCTTCATGGGATTGGGTCATTGTGTAGATGACTTGATTATCTCCTTCCAAGCTTTCAATGTCCCTATGGACTCCCTGTTGGTTTTGGACGTTTCGCACGAGGGCTTGGAGTGACTAGACTCGTGCACGTGTGACTGGGCCCAATGGAACTCGGACGGAGTTATTACTTGAGTTAAGGGCCGTGCACACATCAGGATGTATGAAGAATCCATGATCTGTTGGTTATGAAATTCTAAGTTCAATATTATGTTTTTCAACTGATATAAGGATCAGAAATTTTGAAGTTAGCTTGGCAGGCCTCTTCATAAAGGCTACTGAACATTTGCAGGTATTGACATGATAAGCAGCATTTCAACAGTAAACCAACAGTTTCTTTTCTTATATATCATGGCATATTTGTGACATACCGTTTTTTACTGTCTATTGAGTTTCATATTCTCTTTTTTACATGACTTCATCCTTCATTCAAAAGGTTTAGAATGTTTTGTAGTTTGTAAAGATAGCACTTATTTGTCAAATTTTATTTACTTGTATCATCAACACATTTTTTAACTATATTTTTATCTTACATACATTGTATCAAAAGTCAAAACAGTACTATCATATTTTTTTTGCAAAACATTATCTCAAATAATCTACTTGATTTTTAATGCATCATCATCCTACATGAATAGAAGGCCACGTAGTGAAAAAGTGAGAATTAAATAATTTATTTAAATATGACGAATATTAGGACACAAGTTATGATTTGTTCTTCAAGTTTAAGGTTGAATTTTTGAATGCAATATTTTCAAAATTTTAAATTCACTATTTTTTTAAAAAAATTAAATAGAAGTATTAAGTAACAAACATGCATTAGATGAAATATTACATAGCTGGTTAGTGGTTACCGCATCCAAAAAATAAAAAAAAGACAAAAAAAATGCTGGTCACTTGCAAAATGAAAGTGGAATAAGTGAAAAAGCAGAGACCACCTAAGGGAAAGACGTGAGAAGCAGAGACCGCTTTCCTCTTTGTCCAAAGATGCGAAAGCGTTCCCTTCCATCAACTTATGCAAACGGTAAAGTGAGGTAGATCTCTTTCAGAGCTTCCACGTTTTCTGTGGTTGGAGGAGACGGCTTTTCGGTTTTGAGATTTGACCATGGAGTTCTTAGACGAAGATGCCCGACCCAGATTCGTCCTCCAATCGAAGCCTACACCCGAACCCGCCCAATCGTCCCAAGATCCCCCCATCTCTCCGTAAACCCACTCTCCTCATTTCTCTCAGTCTCTCTGCACTTGTCCTCGCTCTGTCATTCCTCTACTTCACCTCAGATCCCTTCCAATCCCTCTTCACATGGTTCTCTGTTTCCCTCCTCGTCGGCCCATTTGCCCCCCTCTCCCTCAAGGCCGGCGACATCCGGGTCGGCCTTGGCCCGCCCCTACCGGAACCCACGAAGGAAACCGAAATATCTGATGAGGTCAGCAAAAGAAGCGGTAAAAGGTCAGTAAAATCTACAAGGAAACAAGACGGGTCAGGAAATGGATCCAGGTCGACCAGGCCGGATTACGGCTGGGAAGCGGTGGAACAAATGGGTCGGTTGCAAAATTTGAGAAGAGCGGGGGGAAGGTTGTGAATGAGGAGGTGCAGTGGGTTCCGGGGGATGATGAGTTGTTGAAGAAGTTGATGGGAAGCATCCGGTAGGGAAGCCAGGACGTTGGGAGGCGGTAACTGAGGGTTTTAAGGGCAGGCATAGCGTAGAGAGTGTGATAAAGAGATCAAAGGAAATGGGGGAAAAAAAGTGAGTGACGAGGGTAGTTATAAGAAGTTTTTGAAGGATAGGAAGCCGGTGGATAGGCGAATCGAGGGGGGAAATGAGAGCCATGTTGGAGGATTGCAGAGCGTTGAAGCGAAGGGAGACAGTAGTGGATGGAGTGCTGGGGAGGATTTAGCATTGCTTAATGCTCTAAAAGCCTTTCCTAAGGATGTAGCAATGAGGTGGGAGAAGATTGCAGCTGCAGTGCCGGGGAAAAACGAAGCCGGCTTGTATGAAAAGAGTGGCAGAATTGAAGAAGGATTTCAGGAGTTCTAAGGCTGGTTCTAGTGAGGCTTAAATGAGGAGAGTGGCAATCGAATTCTGACTGCCTTGAGAAGGTAAAAAATTTTGTATTACAGAGTGATACACTTTAAAAATTTTAAGGATAGAGATTGATGAATACTCTTTCAACGCTGGATTTGAGTCCATTCTAGAAACCTGTTACGAATACGTTTTATGGTAGACGAGAGTGTTGATAAGTTATTAATTTTTGGATATTCATTGGAATCTTGTTATTTTGTATGAATCAATGTGTTATCAATAAAGTTATATTTGACTGTTTACAAATGATCTTAGTGTCTGTCTTGCAACTTGTTTGAGTTGGTTAAGAGGTCTTTGTCGACTGTTCATGTGGTCTGTCCAATGATGGGTTCAATGTTCGATGCTGAAGTTGTGATATTCCTCTAGGAAATGATGCTGTGGCCATTTCGTGGGAGCTTTTCAAACTGGCATGCGACATAGTAATTCTGGGGATATGACCTAGTGTCTTGCCTATAAAATGTAAATGCATCATGCAATAAGTTCAGGGCATTATTGTGCAGATTGAAGGATGAAATGAACGAAACACTGGGGCAGGGGAGGGCTCTTATAATACTTCCCACTGCCAGGTTTAGGGTTCAAATTTTGGGCATGACAATTGGAGGTGGGAAGGGTGAAGGGATGGGTAAAAACAAAAAAAAAAAGAAGAAGAAGAAGAAGAAGAAGGTGAACTATGGGATGGTTTGTATGAGTGCTGATCTTACTCAATTTTAAGTGTGCTAAAACTACTCAATTGAGTCCGTTGCAGGATACATAAATTGTTGTGAATATGCTTAATCTGTGTGGAAACTGTTTATATACTTTTTTTTAATTTCTTTTTTTTTCTGTGGATATAATTCCTTGAAGGTGCAAGCTAAGTGATAGTATGGATGAACATAATGTGAATGAATGTAACTGGAAGCTAGAAGCACCAATAAATGAAGCAATGACACAAGATGCTGTTAGATATTAGATACTAAGATACAGGTCAACATACTCCCTTAAACAGTTACTTGCAATATCATAGAAAGTATTTAGATGAAGCTTTAAAATGCTGTTAGAATGGGGTTTTTTTGAAGAATGATTTTTGATATGAAACTACATTGAACTGTAACTGGCCTCTCTCAGATGTACAGAGACCTTGTAAGCTTAGTCTTAGTTGTGAGTGTCAGTTGTAGTGCAAGGAGCCAATAACTAATGCGTCAGATGGAGTTAGTGGATGTCTGTGTTCAGGAATAATTTTCATATGGAAAATACATTTTATAGAGTAAGATGATATGCATAACTTTTAGTGACTTCTTGAGTTAATTGCCAGTGTTGTGTTGGTGTAAGAGCCATTTGTTATTGAGTCAGATAGAGTGCCAATAAGCATCTTCCACTCAACAAATAAATTGGAGAAATTACCAGTAAATACCTTGAGATCACTTTTATGGATTGTTAAGTTCTTATATACCAAGAAATAGTTTTCAAGATCAGCAAGTTGGTATGAATCTTTAAGTGGCGTTAAAAAACTTTTACTGAAATAGAGCATGCTGCTGGAGAAAACTTTAGACACAAACACATAAAGGTTTGGATCATGGAGTCACTAGTTAAAAAGCCTCCTTATCTGTTCTCTTGATTAGTGTTATGATTTTGGAGGTGTGAATTTATAGAAATACCAAATGGATTTTCAACTTGATCTCTCTAGAACAGTTCATAAAATTACTGGTTTGGATTGTTAAGTTTTCCTTATATACCGAGAAAATTTTATCAAGATCAGCAAGCTGATACAAAACTTTAAGCGGCCCTGAAGAAACTATAACTGAAATAGGGTGCTCTTAGTGAAAACACACTGTATACAAACGTGTATGGGTATTGGTCCATGGAGTCACATCCAAAATCTGTTCTCTTATCAGGAAAGTTAATCAAGGTTTTGCATTTTGGAGGTGCGAATTTAAAGAAATCCCAAATGAAGGAGAATGAAAGTTAAAAACAATCCCAGATGCATTTGAGAGCTTCAGAATTTAGAATATCTAGATATGGGTGATACTATTGCCAGGGGGTTACCAATGGAAATCCTTACATCTGGAAAAAAAATTCGTCATGCCTGGTCGTTTTAACTTGATTATTTAAATCCTGATAATGGGCGTTACTTGTTAAAGTTCCATTAGATTAAGAGGGCTTCTTTCCTTAAGTTACAAACCATAATTGTTTCAACAGTCCATGATTATTTTCTTCTTTATTTTGGGGCAACACAGAAATTGAACTGGATTTTTTGAAGCACGGATTAGTTTTATTTTTTGAATTATGTTGCTTCAAATCCCATTGGTTCTCACTTACAATATTCTATCTGTGAAAATGAAAATTTATGCATATGAAATATCATAAGCAACAATACTTGGCACCAGGTATAGCAATGTCACGCTGATACAGAATAACAGAGATTAATTGAGAAAGTGTATTTTTCCTTCGAAAGCTGTCAAAGAGGATAGTAGAAGAGTTGAAACAAGAATATTCAGGATACGAAGAATGAAGCCATCTTTGTTTGTCTTATTATTTCCCATAGGGGTAATTGACACCAAAAGTGGTGCTTCAACCTTAAATGATACTCATTTGCAGTATTGAAGAAAGAATATAACATTTCAATAGAGGTGGCAAAATGGGAGGGATGGGCAAGATTTGCCTGGATTTGAGATAGAGTCGAGTCATATGGATTTGGGTCCAACCTTACCCGTATGTGTTTTGGGATTAACTTGGGCGGGATCACTTTGAGATGGGTTTAGATTGATCCGCCCAATATCCAAATCTATTTTGTACCTATATTTTTTCTTTAATTCATTTTTTATTTTTAAAAAAACTTTAATATTTTTTATTTATTAAATTTCTTTTAGTCTTATTGTGAATTTATACTTTCATGAATTCATTTTTTCATCAAATGGGGAATGTAAGGCAATTTCCGACAAAACCATATTACCATAAAAAATTATGTTTGAGTCAGCAAGTAGCAGCATTGGGTAATCAAATTAGTCCACTAAGCTTGAATAACATTGATTTACACTCTAGAATGATCAATAATTGCTTAAAAAAGACATGACATTTTGGTAAGAATGAATATACCTTCTTCCGAGATTAAACCAAAAGAATGAACATTTTGGTTTTATTCATACATGAAGTTGACATTTTCACTTCCTCAAAAGCATGAAAACAAAAAGGCAAAGGAAATAGCTAACAAGAAAATAGACATGCAAGTGTCTTATATTTAGGATTCTCACTAAAAATTGGATTAACAAATAAAGGAAAAGATAGATATACAGCCATATTCTAACAGATATCAAGATGGCAAAGGCATTTAGGGTGTTGAATATTTATCCTCATCATTGTCTAAGGATGGCAGGTTTAAACTCACTGAAATGTTAGAAATTCTTGTGGATAATGACTAGGAAGATTGCTAAATTATATTTATAGGTGGCAAACCAATCCATTTAACTAAATTTACTCATATCCACCCATGAATAGATGGGTATGGGTATCTTAAGTTTTTGCATATGGATATAACGGGTTACCCAATAATACCCATTTAAATGGGTTATAAATGAATTTAAAAGAGTTTACAAAAAGTTAAAAAAATGGGTTATAAATGGGTAATTGGGTTACCCAATTCATTATTTGATTTACTCATTTCTATCATTTAATTAAATGGATATAAATGGGTTGACTCACTTATATCCATTACCCATTTTAACCAACCCAAATCTGCCCACGTCACCCATTTTGACACCTCTAATTATATTCGTTGGTATGATTAGGAAAACTGTTAGAAATAATTTTTAAATAAATTAAATTTTTTGGTGAGATATTTGGGTCCAATGGGTACCCAAGTATTTCCCATCAATTAATGGGTATAAATGAAATTTGTCCCATTTTAAGCCCAATATCAAATTACAATACCCATCTCGCCCAAAGTTCCCATGGACATGGATAGCCCACTGGGACTTGAGACAAATTGCCACCTCTACATTTCAAGTTGATTCTATCTACCCTACGGAATAAATTATTGCAGGAAGAAGGTAAATCATGAATAATTCTTGGCTAACATTTACTGGAGGGGTTATTAATAACACACAATTAGCCTGATTTTCTGCAAGAAGAAAAATTCTTGCTTTTTATGGAGTAGATTCTCTCCCTTTAATTCCAAAAGATATTTTTTTGGTTAGCCCGATTCATTGCAAACTTGTCTTGCGGCAAATGTTGTAAGACGAAATAACAATGCTGAAAAGACACAAAAGACAAACAACCTGCTACTGAATCTGTTTCCTTGTACTTTTGTAGTACAATTTAGAAAGGAAGACTTGGTTCCAACATTCATCTCAATTTTGTTGATGCACATTCTACAGTATAAAAAAAAAAAAAGATTGCACAGATTATGGTAGTTGTGCTATATATACTCCTCCAGATTGTAACAACCCTCCATTTGTTTTACCTTTTTCTAGTGAAAAACAACAAAAATACACGAATGAAGAAAGGCAGAAATGAACTTCATAGAGGAACAATACTCATCTATTGGAGTGTACCAAAACAGATAAAGTGTTAGATCGAATTCCTCTGAGCATGGACAAACTTACAAAACTCTTTAGCAGGGACCAAACAAATAAATTAGCTTCGCCCCACTATCAATCTTCTTGAGTCTGACTGGACTATGAAAAAGTTTCAAAAGGCGTTCACAGCCCATAATTAGTTTCTCCTTTATTGTGGGGCGGCACAGAAAATTGAACTGGAATAGTTTTATTTCTGAATTAACTTGCCAAGTTTCTGGTCAAAGTGAAGATTAAGCATATCAAATATCATAAGCAATATTATTCTTAACCATCCAAAAAAAAAAAAGGCAAGATTACTCTGGCACTAGTTACCAGCAATGTCATTGATGAGAATAATAGAGACCCACTGAGAATGTGCTTCTTTTAGTTGAAAGCCTTTGAAGATGATATAGCTAAAACTTGACGTAAGAATAAAAAGGACAAGAAGAATAAAGCCATGTTTGTTTATCTCTTTCTTACTCTTAAGGGCTGATTTATTCCTAAAGTGGTGCTTCAGCTGTAACTATGATCCTAATTTTCGATAGTGAAGAAAGAATAAATCATTTCAACTTTCTTTCTACAAATTCCCAACCAAAGGGGGCCAAGGAAGGTAGAAAAAAAGCATTACTTCCAATTCAATCAACCTGAACGCTGGCCAAGGTCTTCCTTCCTATATAGTAAATCCTTCTCTGGCTCCAAAAGTTCACGAAGTTAAAACCATTCTTCTACTCAGAACCATATAAAAAGAAGCTAAAACCCTGCCTCCTCCTTCTTCTTCTTGAAAAAAAAAAAATATAAAATGGCAGAAACTGTTGTCTCTTTTGTTTCCAATCATCTCGCAACCTTACTCCGAGAGGAGGGAAGCCTATTTTTCGGGCTTCGACAAGAGGCCCAACTCATCAAGGATGTGTTGGGGCATATGAAAGCTTTCCTCAAAGTGGCTGAAGCAAAAGAAGATGCTGATCTCAGGTATAGGTGGCACTTAACTAAATTTACTCATATTCGCCCATGAATAGATGGGTATGAGTATTTTAAATTTTTTTTTATGAGTTATCTGTCCATGAATAGATGGGTATAAATGAATTATACAATAATGCTCATTTTTTAAATGGGTATTATTGGGTAACCCATCAAAACTAATTAACCCATTTAGAATTCTCTTCCCCCAAATCTCTTCTTTTCCCCCACCCATTTTTTTTTCAGATTTTTCATTTTATCATGATGTTAACTACTTTTGTTTCATTATTATTATTATTTGCTGGTTTATCTTATTATTTTATTTTCTCTTAGTTTGTTAACTTACTTATTTTTCAGCATTACCAATTTATGATAAGTTTTAGCCTCTTTTCTTATCTTTCTAAAATGAAATTTTAAATTTATATATGAAAAAAATGTTAGGGGTTCAAAATTTTTGGATTAAGTTTTTATATTAATTTTTATAGTACTTAGTTCAAATTTTTATATTCTTATTATTCAATTATTAAATAATATGTAATTAGACTTATTGAGTATTATAAGTAAATATTTAAAACTAATGATGGGTACAAAGAGCGTTATAAATTGATAACTTAGTTTGCAAAAAAGAATTTAAATGAGTTTATTAAAAGTTAAAATAAATGGGTTATAAATGGGTAATTGGGTTACCCAATTTATTTTTTGACTTATCCATTTATACCTATCTAATTAAATGGATATAAATGAATTGACTCACTTATACCCATTACCTATTTTATCCAATCAAAACTCGCCAAGTCATCCATTTTGACACCTCTAATCCCAGGCTCCAAGAATGGATCAAGCAAGTGCGCGAAGCTGCTTATGACATTGAAGATGTTCTCGATGAATTTGTACTTCGCTTTGCTGGCTACCGACATCATGGATTCTGTGGCTCTCTTCAGAGAATTCTCAAAGCCATTAAGAGCTTGCGAGCTCGTCATCAGGTTGCCAGTGAAATTCAAAGCATAAAGTCCAGGATCAAAAATATTTCAGAAGGACGTCAGAGATACCAAGATGAATTTGGCATCGATGACCGTGTCACTGGATCTTCAACCATGAACGACTCATGGCGCTATAGCAGGGATGATGCACTTCTAGTGGAGGAAGCAAAATTGGTTGGCATTGACCAGCCCAAACAACATCTGATTTCTAAGCTTCTCGAGGGGGACGATCACCAACTCAAAGTTATTTCAGTGGTCGGTATGGCTGGACTAGGGAAAACTACCCTAGTCAAAAAGGTCCATGAAGATCCAGATGTTAGAAAGAATTTCCCAGTTCGTGCTGGGTAACCGTCTCTCAAACATGCGACTTTCCAAAGCTCCTGAGAGACTTGATTTGGCAGTTGCACAAGGAATTGAACATCAGTCCCACAATTCATGAATCTATATCTACCATTGAGTTGAAAGAATTTGTCAAAGATTTTCTTCAACAAGCTGGAAGGTATGCAATTGTGTTTGATGACGTGTGGGACGTGGAATTTTGGAATGAAATCAAATTGCACTGCCTGAGGGTAACTACGGCAATCGTGTCATGCTAACAACACGAAAAGCCGATGTAGCCTCTGCCTCTTGCAAGAATCTCAGGATTATGTCTACAAATGGAGCCACTATCAATTGAAGATTCATGGACCCTATTTTGTAACAAGATCTTTAAAGGAAATCGTTGCCCCGCCCACCTGATGGATGTTGCAAAAGCGTATTGGATAAATGTGACGGTTTGCCTTTGGCGATTTTGCGATCAGTGGGCTCTTGGCTTCGAAGGACGTGAGCAGAATAGATGAATGGGAGATGTTCAACACAGTCTTGGGGGTGAATTAGAAGGCACCGGTAAGCTAGAGAGAGTTAAAAGGATACTTTCTCTGAGTTACAACGATCTGCCTTCGCATCTCAAACCCTGTCTGTCGTATTTAAGCATTTATCCGGAGGATTATATAATATCATGCGGAACACTGATTCTCTTATGGATTGCTGAAATATTTGTAGAATGGAGAGAAGGAATGAGTATTGAAGATGTAGCCTTGGGGTTATCTCAGTGAACTCATCAGCAAAGCCTAATTCAAGTAACTGAAGTGTTTTATGAAGGACACCCTACACTTGTCGAATCCATGACCTATTGAGAGAAGTTATTCTCATCAAGTCAAGGGAACAAAACATGGTCACAGTTACTACTGGACAACCAATGACGTGGCCATCTGAGAAGGTACGCCGTCTAGCAATCCATAGTAGTAGTAACAGTAGCATCATCCACACCACACAAAGACAATTTTATTCCTTTGAACACCTTCGATCATTCATCACAGTTAGTTCCACCAACCCATTACTATCCAAAACTTTCTTATGTGAAGTTCTAAGGAGTAGCAAGTTGCTAAAGGTTTTGGATTTGAAAGGTGAAGAGATAGAGGAAACACCAAATGAGATTTTCAACTTGTTGCATCTCACATATCTGAGCCTATATGGTACAAAAGTGGCAAGAGTCCCGAGAGCTATTGGAAAGCTTCAACATTTGGAATATCTGAATTTGGGGAACACTGGAGTTAGGGAATTACCCGTGGAAATCCTAAAGCTGCAAAAGCTTCGGCATCTCATAGTAGTCGCAGCAGTTGATCCTTCAGATGATGATTGTGGATATTATGGGTTTAAAGGTCCGTCAAAATTGGGAGGCTTCTCGCTCTACAAACATTAAACACCATAGATGCAAGCAGCGGGTCTGTAATAGTTAAAGAGATAGGAAAATTGACCCAATTAAGAGAGTTATATATTACACAGTTGAGAAGAGAAGATGGAAAGGAGCTCTGCTCCTCCCTTGTCAACCTCACCAGTCTTCGGGAATTAAGTGTTGATTCAGTTGGAAAGGTGATGATTATGGGATAATTGATCTAAATCATCATCAACATTCTCTTTCTTCTTCTTCTTTTCGTTTCTTCAATCTCTTCGTGTCTACTTATGTGTGGCCGCTTAGAAACGATGCCAGTATGGATAACTCATCTTCAAAACTTGGTAAGAATAGATATGACTGGAGTGGGTTAAGGGCTGAGGAGGATCCGCTTGAATCCTCCAACATTTGCCCAATTTGGGTGAAATTAGTTTCTGTGGATCTTACCAGGGAAAAGGTTGTGTTTCAAGGCTGGAGGGTTCCTAAAGCTGAAACGGTTGTGGTTAAGGAGAATGGAAGGTTGAAATGGATGAAAGTGGAGGAGGGTGCGTGCCCATCTCCAAAGACTAATTCTGATCGACTTCCATTACTAGAGGACTTACCTTGGGTATTCAGCACTTGAGCCATCTTCAAAAGCTGTTGTTGAGATGAGTTCTCAATGATGGAAAAGGTCGAGAATCAAGGAAGACAGTGAAGATTACAGAAGAATGACACACATTCCTGAAATTGTCATTGGTTTCTATGCCGATGATGGGGAATGGAGAATCCGCCGGCTATGGGGGAAGAAGAAGAAAACATCCTTGCCTAGCACTAGCAGCATCCGTGGCTTTCCTTTCTCTTTGTTTGCTTTCCCTCCTGTTGTTGACGATCCTGCTTTCTCTTCTTCTTCTGTTTTTCTGAGAAGTGAATTTCTGATGTTTTCTATCTTCTCCACTACGTGTAGTATGGTGCATTGCATCATCATCTTGTTCATATGCTGCATTTTGTTAATGTATTTTTTTAACTGTTTTTCTTTAATTTTAACTTCAGCAAATGAAGCATTCTTACCTACCTCCCCAAATAAGCGCTTGTGAGATCATGAGCTCAATTCAATGATAACTATTTAAGGTCTTTCAACAATAACTGCCAGATACTTGATTTCTAGTTGTACAAGGTAGATTAGTCTATTTTTTTTGTTTTGTATTTTTTTTTTTTTTGGGGGGGGGGGGGGGGCAGTCAACTTAGCAACACTGGAAGGCCAAACTTAAGCTCTTTCCAGTGCTGGTATGGCAGCAATTTCATTGTATATATACAGCATGATAGAGACAGAAATTTAGGCTTAATGAAAACATGTAAAATGAAGTTGACGGGTTCCATTTGTGGAGTGTTTCATAAGCAGCCTTTTGGTTGAACAAAGCCTGAAGAAGTTCCAGCAACATTGGAGCATGATGCCTGAGCTTGTTGATTCATGTATCTGAGGTTGACATCTTGCAATCTTATGCCACTGCAGGGGGAGTCCTTGCTGCAACCAATTGCTATAGCTACTTGTGATGATGATGTTCCATGAATTTGCTGGTAAGTCACATCACTAATCTTTACACCAGAACCCTGAAAATGGAACTCCAAATATTGAGAAAGGGAAGCCAAAAACAAGTTTGGAAGATGCAGGTAGGACTTGAGACAGTGAAATACATTCATCTAAACTCGTTCTGTCTTGTAACACCTACCTGATTTGGACAACTATTTTTTTTGGACAATAACTTTGGTCGATGATAATAGGGTATCTCACATTCAGCATTACTGCATTTTGGAAAAGGATCCTCTTAACAAATCCGTTGCTAGGCCTTGCCCAGGTCTTTATCCTCAAACCATTTTGTGTGTCTCTGAAAGTAACGGTTTTAACAGTCACATTTTGTACTCCAGGTTCTTGCATATCCCATCCTAGACTCCCTATGCTGCACCAGATAATTTCAGAATGCACATCCACTGGTATTCATTTTAAAAACCTGCTAAACATAAATTAATTATTTTACCTTATTCCATGGCCAGGGCCACAAGAAACATTCTCAATCCACAAATTGGAGGTGCCGGGGCCAATTGAAATGCAATCGTCCCCTGTAGCTATGTTAGTGCCCAATATGGTAACCCGAGGACCCTGATATATGAATGCCATCAGTATTTGGACTAGTGGCTGAGGCTGAGATCTTCATTCCTTGTAGCTTAGCATTTTGACAGCCGTAAAGCATAACATGGAACATTTGGCTGTTCAGTGACGTTAATTTGCTGATGACAATGTTATTTGAATTGTAGAATGCCAATGTCTGCAGCACATATTACCACATTAATACAAGAACGAAAAAAGGAATAGACAAGAAAAAAATGTCAAGAAATGAATGGGTGGAATCATGCATAATTATTCAGCCCAAGTGATATATATATGATAATGTTGTGTTTGGGAAGTAATCATAGTACTAATTTTTTATGAGTACAGCATTAGGTTTGTTTATTGTGCATACCGTTGCACCACCAGGACAGTTACTCTTGGAGGCTTTGCAGTTCCAAAGACTACTGCCTTGTCCATCTAAAGTTCCGCCAGAAATTGTCACTCCATTGACTCTTTCAAACTTGAGCCAGTTGCCAGCATAGCCAATAGTACGATAATTCGAGGGAGCTACAAGAGTACCATCTATACGTATTTAATCGCATTATTCTTGAATTTATTTCCCCAGAATGATGCAGCCCCGAGCAAGTATCTTCCCCGCGGTACATAAATTGTTGCAGACTTTACTGAAGCACAAGCTGCTGCCCATGCACTGAGAAAGGCCTTAGTCGAATCCGTCTTTCCATCAGGTTTGGCTCCAAACTTTTGCACATTATATGTGATCGTGGAGGCTGATGAAGAAGAACAAAAGGGCAATGCGAGTGAAAAGAGTTTTCTTGGATAAGCCATTTCCCTAGCTCTTTGCTATGAGAGAAGATAGGAGAACTAGGGATGGTGCTGGTACTGATCTAGCTTGAAGAACCCTTTTATAGACAGGCATCCAACACTGCATGCAGGTATGCAACCTCAGCCCAACCATCTTTACTTATTAGTACTTTTTTTTTGACGTTTCATTTGCTTTTCAACTGTAATTGTTCCACTTTTGATGAATGCTCATATGATTAATTAAGACAATGATTTAGGTTGTAAAGGGCTTGTACTTTATAAGTCATGCATCTTATAATCTTGACATAACATGAGTACAATTCATTCTGATACCTCGAGATGCGTTAATTGTGAGGGACAAGTGCAGTTGACCTTGATTCGAAAAAAGCAAGAAAGAATGTGAAGAAGACTTTTGTGTTTAGTACTACTGCCAATAAGCAAGATCACATGCTGCCTTCACTAAATTTTGCTCATGCTCTCAGATAAGAAATTAATGGTCAAATGAGAGAGGATACAGAAGTACAACCGTATAGCATATTAGCACGTGCCCTGTGTTTGATCAAAAAAAAAAAAAATTAAGAACATAAGCACTTGCATTAGTTGCATTAATAAGTTCTTGCCTATAACAATCAGCTTATAAATGATTAAAGGTCTATGATTTCTGTGCCCACAGATTACCAATACAACAACCAGATGCATAGGACTAAGTAAGATTCAAAAAATAATAGAAATCACTATTGAGGAAAAGACAAGAGCAAAGACCGGTTATAATAAGAAGGAATTTAGAAGGCTAGATGGCAGATGGGCTAGAGTACCAGATGAAGAACACTAGAACATTAATTTTCTCTTGCTCTGACAGAAGACGTCTCAAAACTTTAACTCATTAAGTATGTTTAATTTGTTCCATTTAAGTTTAAATTTTACAAGTAGGTCTGGACTTTAAGACAGCATTATGTTAATTTTATTAAGTTGTTCATTTAAGCTTAATTTATACAAGTACGTCTAGACTTCAAGACATCATATATAAGCTTGTTATGTTATCTTGCCGTGTCTAACAATAACAAATCTGGACGCTGGAGGTGCAAAACATCAATAAGTTAAATCCAAAATCTTGTGTATATACTAATAGTTGTTAGCTAGCTTTATGGTTTAACTGAATTAACCTTGTATGTAGCCCGCAGAACTTATTAAACTAGATTATCCAGATAATCAAAAAACGTAGCATGACCCCTGCCGGGGGGGGGGGGGGATTGAGGTATCTCATCACGTTCATTCAAATTTATGATGTACTTGTGTGCTTATTGGATTTGGAAGAAAGTTTTCTCTTAATTCCACGGTTGATATGGCCTTAGAGGAGATTGATTTTCATCTATCTTGTTTGGATTGAGTATGGAAGGAAAAGAAAGGAAACACTGAACTTTTGTTGGGATTGAGAAAGGAAAAGAAAGGAAGGAAAAGATAAGTGTTAATTTATTGAAACCTATAGAGAAAAAAATGATCTTTTAAAAGAAATTAAATTATTTCAATTAATTTGGTTTCATTTCTCTTTGTTTCTAACTAGACCTTTTTTCCTCCCTATCCTTTCATTTCCCTTCTAAAAAATCAATTCAAACAACAAAAATCAAATTCTTCCAATTCCTCTCCTTTCCTTTCCCTCCTACTCCCTCAATCCAAACGATGCCTAAGTGTCATTTAGGGATATTAATTGATTTCTAGTAAAGACTTATTAGAAAAAGTCCTTGTTCTTATTACCGTATTCATTAAGCTAGTGAACCTAGTATGATAGAATTTTGTATAGGTTATTAATTTCTAAAAAAATTAATTATCTTTTCAATTGAAAATCAAGTTGTCATTGGCCAAATTCAAGCTTTTTCAGTATGTTATTTCCAGAACTAACTTTTTTGCACCCACAACTTATTTGTGACGTGGATCATTGACATATACATAAAAGAGCGAAAGCCATGGCTCAAAAGAGGGGCTCGTGTTG
This sequence comes from Coffea humblotiana, assembly GCA_023065735.1. Classification (NCBI taxonomy): domain Eukaryota; kingdom Viridiplantae; phylum Streptophyta; class Magnoliopsida; order Gentianales; family Rubiaceae; genus Coffea; species Coffea humblotiana. The sequence continues at coordinate 27,965,638 of CM041210.1, forward strand.
GTGATGTGGCCAGTCGTTATTGGCTGGAGAGTGTTCGTCCAACTCGCTTGTGCTCCTCACGTGAGTTTACTTTGGATTCTATTGTGCCTCCAATGAAGAAAAAGTACTACTCGGTCTCCAAAGTAAAGTACTTTGCTCCAAAGAGTATGACAGATGTTTACCACTGCTTCCCATATCACTTTCTCTGCCTCGGACAGAAAGTTGAAGGTTGAAGGTTGAAGTTGTGGGTAGTTGTCAGAGTGCTTCATCAAGACAGAAACTAACACCCTTGTAAATGCTCCCAAAACTTGTTCACAAATCCAGCTGGTGTAGCGGAAATGGCCTTGACCAGTTTTTGTAGTGAAGTGAGAAATGCTGTGCGAGGAAGGAAATTAGGTAAGCTTATACCTTTAGCTTCCTCCAGGATGCTAATCTCTTCCTCCAAGAACTTCTGCTTTTGTTCAACTTTGATAGACGAACACTCTTCCTTTCTCGCTCTCCCTCTCTGTCAAACGATGACCAGATCTATCATTCATCTACATGTTTTCTTTCTTCTTTTCTTCTTTGTTAATCAACAAAAATTAAAAACAAATAAGGCACTTTGATGTTTTTTTGTTTAGTTTTTGTTTCTTTCTTTGTTTTCTTGAATTTGCAGTTACTCACAATCGCATTTTGCTACTCATAGATTGCGGACAATGGATTGAAAGTCCACGAGAAGGAGAAAAAGAATCAACTTTCCAGGTTGTGCGATTTTCTTTAATTTATTTTTCAGTCTTTTTCCAATTTTACTCTAGCCTTGAAATTTTTGTTTCCGTTTTTTTTTTTGTAAGAAAAGTTTCTGATTTCTGATCTCTTGCTTAGTTCTTTAGTTTTGTTGCTGTTAGCGATCTCATTTCTGCTGTCTATTGGACAGATAGGGAACTCATTTTTCTTTTAATAAATTGAGGGGAAAATGGAAGAAAAGTCGACGGGAAGAAGAAAAAAAGATTTAGGCCTTGTTTGGATTGCTATTTTCCGTCGAAAAATTACATCATTTTCCGTGATCACATTTTCCTATTACCTTTTTCCCTCACATACATCAAATCGCTACAGTAATTTTTCCATGAAAAATGACGGAAAATGCAATCCAAACGGGGCCTTAACTTTTCAAGGTTCGAATTTTTCTGTAGTTTATTTTCCAACCATTTTTTCTAATTTTACGCTAAACTGGACCTTCAAGTTTCTGCTTCCTTCTTCTTTCTTTTTTTTTTGGCTTTTCCATTGAAGATTATATGTTTTAATTTCTTGTTTAGTTATTTAGTTTGTGCTGCTGCTAAATCAGTCCTTATTCTTCCATTTATGTCATAATTTTGATTCTGTTTAGTAGATTGAGGAAAAACGCAAAGACAAAATCCCACAGAAAGAGATAGATTTAACTGTTTTAGGTTGTGATCTTTTATTCCCCAATTATCTTTGGCAGCTCAACTGAAATTCAGCTTTCAAGTTATATCTTATTCATTGGTTTTCACAAAGTAGCTATAGGTATGATTCTTAGTTTTAGCCTTTTATCTTTACTATTGCCTATCTCTCCACACGAGAGTTATGCATCCAAGTTATTACATGGTACTAGGGAGATACCGTTTGAATTGTGCCTTGGATAAGATGTCTCCTGTCATTACTTTTCCATTGCAGTAGTTGGTGACTTTTTCATTTAGAGTTATGGCATAGAGTCGGTATAGTTGCATTTGCAAGTGTGGTTAACACTTATTGCTAAAATGCCTTATGGTGTCTGAGTTTTGCAGCGGAACCAAAAGTTTTTATAATTTGCTTCAGTACAATATTGAGTTTTTTGGTTGATCAAATTCCAAAAGTCCTTGCTCTCAAATTACATTTGTGCAGTGCAAGAAATTCTGTTACCACAATGAGGAAAAAGTGATTGCAAAAGTGTGTATATTTGGCCATACTCTAAACTGTGATTATTTTTTTTGGCCATCTCACCTTTTGTTCAATTTGTTGTATGGGTTCCAGATTTTTACTTTTTCCTCCATTTATTTGTCTCAAACATTCTGTGCAGAAGGCATTCAATGGAAAATCATAATGTTTCTTAATGTTTATGTGCCATCATCCTGTTCAAGAAGGAAAGATTTTATGTATGCAGGGATTATACTTGGTTCAGAAGCCCATGATTGCAATGTTTTTTTCTTTTTTCTTTTTGGGGTTTTTTTGAGTATCCGAAACTGATCTGGTGTTTTTAATAGGTATTTGTGTTAAGCTGATTGCTGGTAGTGATAGGAGGGAAGCTGCTTATATTATCTCACTAGCTTTAATGCTACTTAAGTTTGTTCTATGTTTAGCCTTTTTCTACTTAATTAGGTATGTTTAGTCTTTGATGTAACCTGTTGTTTACTTAATGTTTCTTTTAACCATGAGATCCTTGTAATTTTGTAGTCTCTGAATTTTTTAGTAAGAAATTTTCATTTATTGCAGATTATTTTAATATTTGATTTGAAATTCATTTTGTTAGCTTGCTTATATGCAGTTTCAATGTATTGATGTATTTAACCTTCTGGTTCATAGTTTGCTTTCTTATTGTATTATTGGTCTACGGAAAAGAATGATTCATTTACAGTGGCTCATGTGCAGTTTCTTTACTATCAATGCAAAAAAAAAAAAAAAAAAATCACCACTTAATAACTACCACTGCGACATTGATTGAAGATAATGCACACGTGGTGGTAAACAGACTGATTTTGTATTCTTCGGGGTTTTCCCCCCTGAATAAGAAGAATTTTTCCCTTCCCTAGATTCTTAAATGTATATGCTGATAGGATTTAGATTATCTCCTAATTGCGTTCTTTTGTTTATTTGATGGATTGTTTTCCTCAACAATTGAAGGTTACGAAGCTAGAATAGAAACTCCCAGGGGGTTGATACATGTACATTTGCTTGTGAAAGTTAAAAATACATATTGAATAGTTGTGCCTTATAATTTTCTTTGCCTTTCTACTCTTGAATGATGAGTTGGACTGGGGCAATTTCTTTTCTGGCCTGTTCTTCCTTTTTTTTTCCAGGCTCTCTTAGCTCTTCAAAGAGCCTATTACTTTGGTTATTAATCAATAGCATGGTTAGGTTACACAATTTGTTTCACCAATGTTAATTTGTAGATTTTACAAACTTACTTTTCTTCTTTGCATTTTAATCTTGATAACACCTCATTAATGTTTCAAAAAACTAGAAGATCAATTTTTTAGCAAATGCTTTTACATTTTGAGCATTATCATTTAATTACATGGCTTTGTTCTAGAAGTGTTTGTGAGCAAGTTGGGTAAAAGCAGAGTTGACGATTGAAACTATGTGGTTTATTGCCTATAATAGCAGTCCTATTTCTGCCCATAGTAATTGTAAGACAAAACAGCCAAGTTTGATCTAATAATTGTTTGTTTATACTTTTATGGGTTTTTTTAATATTATTGACAATATCTTACTTGAGCTTTTATTTGTATGTGAATTTTGCCAAATGAGATTTTTAAAGGCCTTTTTTCTAATGGTTAGTCATTATTGGTGAAGTCATTTTTTCAGTGTATGTAATATATGGTTCTTCGTATCTCAACGTTATAGTATCAAATGTGAAAACAGTTTGAAAAAATGGAAGGAATATCTACTGAAAGGAGAAAAAATTTTAACTTTTCAGGTTGTGAATTTTTTTTGATTTATTTCCCTGTCATTTTTCCAATTTTACACTAGATTGGGACCTTCAAGTTTCTGCTTCCTTTTCATTTCTGAAGTTTTTAATTTCTTGCTTGCTTCTTTAGTTTTGCTGCTCCTCATAATCTTAGATTGCAAGCTATTTGATAGATTGAGGAAAATCACAAGGAAATACTAAGGGAGGAGAAAAAGATTTAGCTTTTCAGGTTATCATCTTTTCTTTTTTATTTTGTGGTCATCTTTCTAGATTACCTTAACTTTGAATTTCAAATTTCTGATTTTTGTGCTATTTAGTGGTTTTCACGAAGTGTCTGGTGGGTGTTGAAATTGTTAATTTTACCAATTCTTTTTTTTTTTAACTATTGCCTTCTCAACATGAATTGTTATGCATCTGAATCATATATGAAGCTGGGAGGTTCAGTTTGAAGTACTCTTGAGGTGGATATCTTTTCTCATAATTGTTATGCATTATGCTCGTGTTCTATCATTTGCCAATGCTGAATTTATCAATCATTCTAATATAGTCTTTGATAGCCATATATTGAGGGTTTTTTTAAATAATGTAGCTTATTCTTCTAGAAGCTGTGGATGTTGAAGAAAAGGCAAACAATTATCTAAAGGAAGAAATAGTTGAAAGAGATCAATCAATATTGCTTCATTTTTCTAGACATATATATGTTTCTCACCTTGTGGTTTGTGCTGATTCTCTAGGCTTTTAGATCAAATATTTGCTAAATGAATGATGTAAAAGAGGACTAACAGTTTGATTGGATGCTTAAAATGCATTTTCGATTGAGCATAGAGTAGTTATACTATTATAATTATTACTGCAATTCAAAGGGTAATTTGTTAGTCATGTTTTCCCTTAAAAATGCTACTGCAATTCAAAGGCTAATTATTACTGCATAATATTATGTGTCTGATCGGATTCCTTAAAAATGTATTGATAGCAAGGATTTCACAAATTTCATTCCTTGACTTTCTCCAAAATTGTATCAACCTGATAATTGTCAGTGCTTCGTAAATTTCTCATTTGAGTCTTTTCCTGTTTCTCTTGAAGCTCATTATGGCATTTGCTTATGCAGTTGTGTTTTGACTTGTAGCTTTACTATTCGATATTGGCCGCATAGTTTATAATGAAAATTCAGACTACTTGGCAGTTTTATGGTCTACCTTGTATTAATTTGTTTGGAATGGAAAAGTATGATATTAATTGTTTTCTTTTTGCTAATAAAGAAAATAATAAGATACCGACTTGTTTGAATTTGAGGAATTCTAGCTGGTTTTGAGGCTGTAAATATTGGCCAATGTGCAGTATAAAAGAAAATTACTTCATATCTTATCTTTGTTTTTGAGTTGCTTACAAGGTTATAGCTTGCTCTAGACAGTTCTTTTTTTTTTTCCAATGTTGTCTCCCCTTCTACTTCATTCTTTCTTCTGTTGCTATATTCTTTTCTCCCTTCCTCCTCTGAATGCCAATCATATTTTCTCTCCTTCCTCTCCCTTTCATGAAAAGTTTCTTCTATATTTTATTTTAGTGGGTTGTTCTAATTTTTTGTTGTCCTTGGGCTATGAGCATCAAAGTTAAGTTGAAAATTTTTAGAAACTTCCTTTTGTCCTGCTTTATTGAGAAATCTTCTTGATTCTTTTGCTCTCCTATATGAAAACTTGCCAAGTCAGATTTTGGAGCAAATGTTTTGCACTTAAATTTAGTTAGTTTTTAGTTGTACATAACGTCGAAACTGAGTAAATTTTGTTTGGAAACCATTGACGAGTTTTTTGCATGTGGCAAACCCCTTATTTTCATTTAGCAATTTAGCTTGCATCTTTTGAAACAGCATGGGACTACTCCAAATGATAGTTGTGAGATTGACTTGCATGATGTGAAGGATATTACCAGTCATCTATGCCCTTACTATTGCAGCGGTATATGTAGATCCATTTGATTGGTCCTTTTCTTGCATGCAGTTTTAGTAAAAAATTTAGGTATCAGAACTCAGCAGATCATAATCTTCTTATTCAGATATGAGAGTTAAAGCAAAGGAGCTGGGGCTGTTAGCTGAGTCATATTTGGAGGGAATGCAATCAATATACAAATTGATTGGCCAAGTGCAGCATTTATGGTCCATTAGGTTTACAAGTTCTTGATGACATCCCGCAAAGATGCGAGATTTTGTTGGAAGCGTAATGTGTTAGCAGTTGCTTATTCTCATTTTGTTTCTATTTAAGAGATTTATGACCTCTTCCAATGTACCCAAAAAAGAAAAAGAAAAAGAAAAAAATGAGGTTTCTTTATGATGTATATCCTTGATACTTTTGGGAGGATTTTAATTTTTATTTTGATTGGCTTTATCCCATAATGCTGTAAAACCTCTCTAGCATCAAAGCTGTGCAGAAATTGTGAGGTCGCTTTCCTCAAAAACTCAAAAGACAAGATATTGTTGAGAAAGAGTTTTTAATTATGTTAATTAATGCAAATATGTTACTGTTGATGCTTTTAAGAATGAGATTTTCATTCGTAAATTTTGAGGACAGCACAATATAATTTGTATATTGGATCAATGGCCAGTTGTGTATGTTCTAATCATGTTTTTCTTGCCCTTTTTTAAAGGTATTGTATAATAATTTTCAATCTCTTGAATTTCATATTTTTACAATTTGGAACTAATTATATATAATTTCTAAGAACACAACTATGAATATTTTGTTTATCATTTACATTTGCTACATAATAATTTGCAAATTAAGGGTCTGTTTGATAACATAAAAAAAATGCTGAATCTGAATTTTTTCAGACATTCAGATGATTTAAGTGTTTGATAAATGAAAATTCATTTGCTGAACTTGTGTGTATTTTTTTTAACACAAAAATTTTAACTAAATGCTTAATTCTGACAAGAATTAAAAGCATTACTTCAATTACCTTGTCTTATCTATCAATCTATTCTTGTTTGTTAATTATATTCAAAATTCTTATCTAATTAAACAATCTAATATTCTCTATCTAATAATTTTCTATTTTTTTCTCCCTTTTGAATGATTTTCACATCTTCTCCATACTCCTCATATAATATATTTCATCTTTTATATTAATTTGATTTAAAAATAAATATTGTCATTTTCATACCTAACATTTTTAACCAATTAAATCATAGGTTCTATTTCTTTTATGGATGAAAAGATATAAGGGCAAATTTGTCAAAATAAACTTATTAAGCATTCAGTTATAAAATATTTATCAAACAGTATAAACAGGTTTAACATTAAAATTCAGACATTCATATATTTTTTTTAGTATTTAAAATTCAGCAAATTAATTATTTCAATATTCAGATTTCAGACTTCAGAATTCAGATTCAGTTTCGTTAGTATTTAAAATTCAACAAATTAATTATTTCAATATTCAAATTTCAGACTTCAGATTTCAGAATTCAGATTCAGTTTTATCAAACGAAACCTAAGTGGGAATAATTGGGCTCTTATCCACCGCTCATTCGCGCGGTGAACATCTCCTAGTTCTCTTAAAAGAAGGGCAAACAAATATTTGGACCAAGTATTCTGTGTTCACAGGATAAATTTGCAAGAAAGTCCAATGTTGGACTTTCTAAACTCGTCCATATCACAGGCCAATATTAATTTGAATTGGGCCAAGTGTCTTTCTCAGTCATTTCGGTCCACATCCATTTTGAAGCACGATCTTTATCTTGAAGAAAATATGTTGTAAGAATAGTTTATAACTTTTAACTCATATTATCATTTCTAGCATTCTTATTTTTTTTGAGGATGGAAACGCAATTATAGAATATACAAGCTGAACTTTTCCCTTCCCATGATTGGGCTAGGTGAAAACAACAATGCCCACTAGAAATGTGGTGTGTATTAGAACTTGTATCATTGGACAATCCTAATTGAATCCTAACATCAATGTAAATTTCAAAATAATCCCTCCAAAAGAAAGATGAATTCAATTTTGTAAAATCTAATTTATGATATTTGCAAATCACCTCCTCATTGACATTTTTTTACTACGTTTGATCACTAACTGAGGTTCGTTCATCGGGCATAACTTTCTTAAAATAATTCACGTAATTGTTAAAAAGTTTTGATAATAAAAATGTCTTCTGATATTGCAATTGAAATTAAGCATAACAACCATTGAGAGACTGCCTATGTTACTACAACCATAGTTCTCATATCGATAGTGAGATTAAAATTCACAATTAATTATGAAGAACGTGGTTCGTTCGTCTCAAATGAACCAACATGTATTCGCACTGCATATCTTCCAATTCTTATAGAATGGCATCATCTTTGTAAGTTGTTACATTAAGCCTAATGTGCATATGTAGTTCTTATAAGTTAAAGCATCGTCATATATATCAAGGTGGGTGTGCTAAATTTGTTCTAGGTTAATTGATCACTTAGTTGATTTTATCTAATCAACTAGTTCAACAATATATAGTAAAATCAACATTGGATTCGGTAAATTGCAGATAGTATGGACTTGGGGGATCACGCATGAAATTCTCCATGTTCAATGATTCATTAGTTTCTGCATTTCTCCTGCATGCTTTGGAATAAGCAGTAAGATTAGCCATGTGAAGCACCCTCTTGATCAATTAGCAGGCAATTATTGATAACAGTGAAACTAATACCATGTGGTTTCTGATTCTTCTGCCTAAGGAAAAGTGGTCTTCATGTACTTTATCGTAGGAATGTGCAAGTACCATTAGTCCTTCAAAAATCTAATCTCTAGTTAAGTATTCCCTAGGGCCTAAAAAATATTAGCATCTAGAATGCATAAATTCAGATTATCAAATGATTAAATGATTAATTAATAACCTGAAAAGATAATATGGTGTGAAAACCAATTTGGAGCCAATCATGTAGTTCCTTGTTTATAGCTTGTGTCACATGCATGTTGAAATTTTAGGCATGTTGACTTATACTTCTACTTCATTAATTAAGATTCTACTAATGACTTACTTTTCCCGCTTAATCTTTTTCTTAATATATACTAAGAGGACAAATTTGTTTAAATTCTGATCATCAAGAAAGAGGCAGAAGTAAAATAACATAATATTTGTCTTTCGGCTAAGACGTAGACTTTTTTTTTTTTAAATTTTTTTTCAAAAAAAGGCTGAAAACTAAAACTTTTCTTCAGCACAAAGACTGAATGGAGAGATAGAAAAGTTTGGTAGCTTTGCAATTGCATTACGGCTGCAATAGTTCTTCTCCCTTATCCAGAATGGCAGTTGGTTACCGACAATGAACAGTTCTTCTCCCTTATTTGACTGTTTGGGGACAATGAACAGTTTCATATAGCATCAAAATACTGGTCAAAGGCTGAAATTAGTTTTTATTTTATTTCATTTTATATTTTTACAAAAAGAAAAGTAAAGGGATCGAAGGGCATTAATTAAAGGGTAAGTTACTCATAATTTTCCTATACTTTTGTATAGCATTACAAGATCCCTGTAAGGTTTCAAAATATTTGCGTCACCTTTTTGTGATTTTATGAAAAGTGATAATTAGATGGAAAATAATCTCTATAAAACCGTTAGTAAAAATACCAATATTAGCCTTATTTAAATAAGAGTCTAATTGCTTTGCATAGAAGTACGGAGGAATTATGTGAATAGATATAGACAAAATCACAGGAAATTAAGTGAATATTTATGTAAAATTAAATGAAAATTAAATAAATATTATAATTTCTTCACACACACTTTTAGAGTGCATCTTGAACAATTGTCATAATAGGAGATGCTTTTCATCTATTTTCACTTTACACAAAACTATAGGAGGTTACATAATAATTTAAAATTTAAAAGATTTATACAGTATTATGTAAATGCATGGCGGTTTATGAATAATTTACTCTTAATTATATAGCTATTCGACTGTAACTAGGGCTTGCCCCAATCTTAGAACCAGTTTGACTCCTCTTCTACTAAGTTTTTTTTTTTTTTTTTAACTTAAGAGAATAGGCTTTCATAAATGTTGGGCAGGGAACAAAGTCATCCATTCTTGGTTGCACAAGAGAGGCAAATGGAATGCAAAGTTTGCCTTTGGCAAATTCTAAGATGAAAATGGATAAAGATAGTTCTCTCTTGCCGACAACTTCTTCCCCAAAATTAAGGTTAATCATTGCATAGCGGTCTTTTTAAAAAAAAAAAATTTTTTAAAAAGATCATTTCATAGTGGTCCATGTAGATAAGCTCACGATAGGCACAGGAGCAGTTTTGAATTTGTGGTAAGAGACGTGCGAGTTATATTCATGAATGCACGTTGCTTGTTTTAAGGGCACCGTGTTTCTTGCAGTTTTTGGTAAGATGTGATCTAATTTGACCCCTGAGATACCCCCTGTTGCATCCTACAGTTCATAGATAGGTCCAGCAGCCCTTATATTCAAATAAACAGTTGTTTAAATGAGATTAATAATGTATTTCCAAATAATCATCAATTAATGTTGTTTACCAATATAATTTCGTGAAAGAAATGAAGCAATCATTTCAAAGAATTTTAGTGGTTGTATCATTTGATCTTATGCAACTGCCAATGTGTAAGCAAAAGGCCAATCATGAAGCAGATTAGCTTTCTGAGAAACTGAATAATAATGTTTGTGAGATTGTTAGTTAGCACACAACAGACTGAAATAAAATGATATAGAGGCCAACCAGCAGTATCAGTTAGCAAAGGTATTAGAGATCCCTTTTCAGAAATTTCTAATGCATTATTATTCAGATATTACATAGTTGTTGATGAGGTGAATTCTAGTCGGACCAACCAAGTCACGAACGCACGAGCTCACCTGCCAAACGAAGAGTAGACGGGGTCTTGTCCCCGGCCTCACTCCGATACTTAAGTTTAGATATAGTTCGAGAGTTCAATATGCGGGTTAGATTGTGCGCCTCATTTGGGAGTATTAGATGAGTATTTATAGTAGTTGTGTCTATGGATGGAATGATGAGGTCTACTTCCTACTTGACATCACGAGGCAGTTTAGGGCAGTGATGTCAGGTGTAGGTTCGATCAATAGGGTGGCTGGTAATCAAATTACTCCATCAGTCACAAGTCATGCAAATAGCCGAGGTGTCAGTAGTCTTGGGCAAGGAGATAGACGAGATGGAAAGCCTCTTCAGAGTAACCTCGTTGATCGCCTCGTTTGGGAGTATCCGAAATGAGGTGTTTGTTATCGGCAGGGAGTGAACGAGCTAATAAAACCCGGGTAGGCCGAGGTGTCCCTAGTTGTCAAACCTATTATTTGTTTTATCCCAATTAGCAAACAGAACGGTTGCTTTCAAGTAGAGTTTAAGTAATTTCAGCTAGAGCATATATTTTGACTTAAAAACATTCTGTTGTTTGATTCAACCTCTGGATAACTAACCAATGGTAACATATTGCAATAGGGAAAAGCATAATACACAATTTCTAGATTTTAAACCCAGAGATTCCCAAATTAAATCAAACAAATGACTTGGGTTTCAAGACAAGTTCATTCAAATTTCTTGCTCAAAAATTTTTTTTATTTACATAATTTCTGGCTGTTCAAACAAGGTTGAGTCCTGCCTGAGCTTATTGGTAGCTGTGACCATAGTATTTACCTAAAATACTTTGGCAACTTCCCCTATTGGGACACTAAATTTGGTATGGTACATATTCCCCTTCAATCATGGCCTAATCAAGATTGTTTCTGCATCTACTTTTCCTTGAATCAGTAAAGCCACGCTTTTTGCGGTGTAAATTGCGATCCCATCTCAGACTATTAAATTGTTGACATACATACATATATCTCAAGAAAAAAAACATTAAAGTTATAATCCATATACTTTTCAAAGACTAAAGGTTTGAAGACCAATGTAAAGATGATCAATTAAATACTAACCCCACCCAATTACAATAGTGTTCAAATTCGAATCAATATTTTCTTTTCTAGTCAAGTATTGCATTTGGATTTCGTACTTTTAGTTTTCCAGTCAGGATGAGCTCGAGTTTCAAACTTTCAATGAATGAACCTCTTCCATCAAGATACCATTGATCATGGCTAATCCTTTGATGCTTTTACAAATTCTGCTATAAGAAGCTGCTTTAAAAGTTAACCAACTCAAAAATCTTTTCCAAATTTGACTTGATTAACATTAAACTGTTATAATCAACGGCTAATTTTGCATGAACAAGTATAATTGGTTTTCACTGGTAATTCCTTCGTTACAACCTTCATCTCTCAACTACTCTTATTTTTTTCTTCTGTTTTTTTTTTCATCTCTCAACTACCCAAAAACAAAGTTGGAAAAGGAAGCTAAATTTAATTTTTTTTTTTTTTAAAAGAAAAGCTTCTTCCTTCTCAGGACATAGCCCACATTTATCCATGCTAATCTATCCTCGTGGAATTATGAATTGGAATGCTAAAGAAGAGCAATTAAAGGAGTTTTACAGGGATGTTTGCTTGTCATTATCTTAAATTTTCTCTCACGATCTTCCTTTAAAATTACGAAATTTTTGCAAATCAATCAATGGGATACAAACCATGTGATCGTAGAATATTTCTTCCATTTAATTATTGAGAACTAGTCTTCCATCTTTCCATATTTTGTTTTTCCAATTCTTTAAAACCCTTTTCACATTATAATAACCACGTCTCATGTGATAAGAACTTCAGCCGATAATTCTTCTGTTTCCTCTTCTTCTTGTGCTTCACGCTTGCTTGTACTGTTTTGTTGGTTAAAGTTAAACTGCCATTTCTGACATTGACTAACACAAGAAATTAAAGCAAAAAAAAATATTGGCAGCATGGCGTGATTTGCTCGATCCCTACATTCACTCCAAGCCTACAAATATCGCCCATTGCTTTTCAAGTTCCTCATCCCTCAGATTATTACAGCAAAATTAATCTTAGCCTTACAGATTCTAGTAGCCACCCCTGATAAGAAAATGAACAGAAAAATGAGATTTCTCGCTATCCCATTTCTCTTTCTTTTCCTTCCTCTTGTCATCAGCAAAGAGTGTAACGTACAATGTGCAGAGTTACGGGGCGAAATCTGATGGGAAAAGTGATTCCACGAATTCTTTTCTGAGTGCAAGGGCTGCAGCTTTGTGCCTCAGTTGCGCCTGCAACAATCTATGTTCCACAGGGAAGATTTTTGGTTGGTGGAGCATCATTTTGGGGCCAAAATTGCAAGAATAATGCTATAACCATTCGCATTGATGGAACCCTTGTTGCTCCATCTGATTATAATGTTCTTCGACATACCGGTAACTGGCCCAAGTTTGAAAGAGTTAATGGACTTTCTATTTACGGTGGAACCCTTGATGGCCAAGGGACTGGTCTCTGGGCTTGCAAAAACACCGGCAAGCATTGTCCGACGGGAGCAACGGTAGGTTGGATAGTCTCTATATTGTTTTGAAACTCTACATTTTTTTTTTTCAAAACAAGACCCGACATCATTTACATTACTCTAAAAGGGTACGATATATTATACAATACTAACTTCCCTGAGGATTTAACTGCAGGTATACAATACTATAAGTGATTTTTAACTTTGACCAAGTACCAAATTAGGCATGTGCTATGAACTTAAAAACCGCAATTGCTCTAACAAGCATGTGCCGCGAAATGTTATTCCATATTCAGTTGAATTCGATAATATTGATTGATCATTTCCCCTATGTTATTTCTTGTTTTTCTATGGTGCTTCAGTCATTGGGATTCTACAATTCAAACAAAGTCTTGGTCAGTGGACTAAGTTCATTAAACAGTCAATTTTTCCATATCATCCTTGATGGCTGCCAAACACTAGGTAGAAGGAGTAAAGATTTCAGCTCCAGAAAACAGCCCAAACACTGATGGAATTCATGTCCAATCATCTTCTGGCATTACAATTACTAACTCTCACATTGGCACTGGTGGATGATTGCATATCATTAGGCCCCGGATGCTCCAACATGTGGGTTGAGAATATCAACTGTGGTCCTGGCCATGGAATAAGGTATATCAAAATCGGAAACTTATTAAGAGTCCATAGAATTCTTTAATTGTCGTTGCTGTAATTTTGTTTTGTATGGTCACTAATACATTGACTTTGCGGTTGATTTAGTATTGTAGCCTGGGAAGCAGTGTGGAAGAACCAGGAGTTAAAAATGTGACAGTTAAAACTGTTACATCTTCGGGCACAGAAAATGGTCTGAGGATAAAAACATGGGCAAAGCCTAGCAAAGGATTTGTTGCCGGAGTTCTGTTTCAGCATGCAGTAATGATTAATGTCCAAAACCCAATCATAATCGACCAAAATTACTGCCCAGTGGCGGCAAGTGTCCCGGTCAGGTATGATTAAAAGAATCCCTTCTACCACTCTTTATCTTTCTGGGAAAAAAAAGTTGATAAATTCAGAAATGGAAGCTGATAAATCTGTACATTGATTTTTGGCAGGCCTCAGGCGTGAGGATTAGTGATGTGACATACCAAGATGTACATGGAACATCAGCAACTGAAGTTGCTGTAAATTTTTGACTGCAGTAAAAAGTATCCATGCAGCCGTATAATTCTGGAAGATGTCAATCTTTCCTACAAAGATCAACCAGCTATGGCTTCATGTACCAATGCGGGCGGATCTTCATCTGGTTTAGTTGAGCCCAAAGCCTGTTTGTAGGAAAAAATATAGAGGCTCACTTGAGAAAGTGAAGCAGTCTAGCTTTTTATAATGTACTGTAAAAGTGAAATCTTGCTTGTGCCTGTGGCGGTATTGGCCTTATTGACCAGAGCCTGGCCTTGCAAGCAACACATTTGATATTAATACAACACCAAAATGTGTTCTAACATCTTCTCTCCTTCATTTATTTGATTTGGTTTATGGAACTCTAAAAAGCATTTGGCAAATTAGCATCCATATCTGAATCTAAAATACTTGTGTTAAATTTAATCCCTAAAAACTATACTATCCTAATTAATTATTCTCTTTCTTATTTATAGATGACATATTTGTACATGTGCCATGATTTTTTTTTTTGGCAAAAAAATATATTCCCAAGATGACACAATTTGAAATGTATGTATAGCCTTTGTAATGTATCTTATTACACATGGAGTTCTAACTCAAAATATTGAATGCAAATGTCTACTCCTACATTTACATGGCTGGCAGCCCATCTTTATTCTTTACTCTTTAAAGGGACTATGATTTAAAAGTGTATTAGTATATATGGAATTTTTTTTAAAAGACAATTTTAATTTGGACACAAACTCAAATGAGCCATTCACACGAGTATTTATTTATAAACAAGAAGTTCCAAGTCACTACGATCAGTTTACCCCATAACGTTGTCTTTTAATCACTTTACCCCCATAAATAATTCAACTCAACATGTTAAGAAATTTTGGACAGAAATACTCCTTTATTTTATAACATTACTACATTGTTATTATCATTTTATTCGTTTAGATTATAGTGATACAATCACTTTAGTTCCTAACATTATTTTCTAGGCATTTTTCTTCATCGTGAATCTAACTAGCATGGTCAAAAAATTTTAAATATATTTACCTTTTTATATATAATTAAAAATAAAAAGTTGGAATGGTTATTGTTCCTTTTTTTCACTTTAAGAGATCGAAAAACGTAAAAATAAAAGGGTTTTCTCAAAATTCTTTTTTTCACACTTATTAATACTAGGAAAAGAAAAAGAGATAGAAAAAAGAAGAAAGAAAATTAGATTTTGCAAAGAAAGAAAATAAAGAAAAGTCTAACATTATCGTATTACATTAAGGTTGTCGGGATTAGAATTGGAATTTGGTAGTAAATAGAAAAGTAAAATAATTTTAAAATAATAAAAGTATTTAATTCTTTCTTATTTGTAATTTTTAAAAAAATTGAGCTCTCTCACCCTCCCCCTCGCCCTCTCCATCTTTCTATTCCTTTTTTATATTAACAAGATTACCAAAAAGAAAGAAATTAATATTTTGACTTTTTTTCTTGATACTAAAAAAGAGAAGAGCCAATCTAAATTTTTTATTATTTTTATTATGCAAAGAGGAGGGTATTTTCTTCTAAAGTTTTTTAATTTGCTAAATTGATTTAATGGTAGGATAAATTGTCTAAAAAATAACTCTATGGGGTAAATTGATAATGAGACTATAGTTTATGGGAGTAAAGTGATAATAATTTTAAGGGTTAAACATGTATTTTCACTTTAATTAATAAACTCCATTAAGTTTGACCATTAGTTTTGCGGGTAAAATAACTAAAATATAACGTTAAGGGGGAAATTGATAATAACATCAAACGTTAAGGGAGTAAAGTGATAATAACCCATAATAAAAACTGATACTATCAAATGGTTGGATCTGGATTTGGATGAAAAAAAAATGGTTGGATCTGGATGAACATCAATAATAAGTTAAAGTAAATCGTATCCCATTGCTACCTACAAATAACAGACTACAAAAATTACTGGGAAACGTGGAGAATGGCAACCCATCATATTAATACGTGCAAGCATGTCATCCGATGACGTGCTGGCCTCGTTTTTCTATTTGAACCACATATCGTTGACAATTCCAATCACAATCCACAAATCTCTCTTGTTCCATGCAACAAAGAAGGAGATCCCTTGTCCATGTGCCTATCCCCATAACTGAATAACCGAACATACATACTATCAAAGATTAAATAAATAAAAACAAGGTTTGGAACTTTATTAGATGAAAAAAGGGATTTTTCTAACCGATGTCCTTAGAATACTTATTAACACATTTAATATTCATATAACCTACCATATATATATATATACACATACTAATAATTATTATCCTTCTTTGCATTTATATACTTTTCATATTTAATCTTATCTATCATCCAATATATTTGTTTACTTTTCCTAATTAATTTTATATGTTTAAAAATATAATACTTGAAATATATCTCAAGAGTGTCCTATGGGCACCCGTCAAACAGACCGAGAAAAAGGTTCAAAACTTTATTAGTGTGGGTCTGTCTATGGACTTCAGGTGTTCATATTTTAAAAAATGATGTTTATTAGGAAAAGCATATAAATGTAGAATATAGTAATAATTGTCATGTGCGAATTTATATGGTAGATTAGGTGTATTTTGAAAAAGTGATGTCAATTAAGGAAATCATGTAAATGCAAGACATAATAATAATTGTTAGTGTGCGAATTTAAGGTGGCTTCGAATCCTCTGTCCCCAAAGTAGTCTCTATCCCCTTTGTCCCTTATTTGTACAGCTGCCACGTGTCTCTAGTCTTTTGTTAACCCAAACTCAAATAAATCGATAATAATCAGTTTATAAGTTTACTCAAAATCAATTAAAACAAATAACTCAAAACTTTTTTTATTTTCTTTTTAACAAAAAAGAGTCTTGTTGATCATAAACATAGAAATCAACTAAAACTCTTCTTTATTTTTTACCCCAAATCAACAAGACTCTTTATTGTTAAAAAGAAAATAAAAAAAAGTTTTGAGTTATCTATTTTAATTGATTTTGAGTAAACTTATAAACTGATTATTATCGGTTTATTTGAGTTTGGATTAACAAAAGACTAGAGACACGTGGCAGCGGTACAAATAAGGGACAGAGAGGGCAGAGACTACTTTGGGGACAGAGGATTTGAAGCCAAGGTATTAGAGATCCCTTTCCAGAAATTTCTAGTCGGACCCGCCGAGTCACGAACACACAATCTCACCTGCCAAATGAAAAGTAGACGGGGTCTTGTCTCCCGATCTCACTTCAATACTTAAGTTAGATACAGTTTGGGAGTTGAATGTGCGGGTTAAATTGCATATCTCATTTGGGAGTATTAGATAAATATTTATAGTAGTTGTGCCTATGGGTGGAATGATGAGGTCTACTCCCTACCTGACATCATGAGACAGTTTAGGGCAGCGGTGTCAGATGTAAGTCTGATCAATAGGATGACTGATAGTCAAATCACTCCATCAATCATAAGTCACGTAAATAGTTGAGGTGTCAGTAGTCTTGGACAAGGAGATAGACAAGGTGGAACACCTCTTTAGAGTAACCTCGTCGATTGCCTCATCTAGGGATGTCCAAAATGAGGTGTTTGTTGTCTACAGGGAGTGAACGGGTGAATAGAATCCGGGTAGGCCGAGGTGTCCACAGTTGTGCCGAGGTGTCCACAGTTGTCAAACATAATACTTTTTCTTTTCCAATTAGCAAACAGAACCCTTAATTACTTGGTTGCTTTCGAGTAGAGTTTATGTAATTTCAGCTAAAGCACATATTTTTGACTTAAAACACTCTACTGTTTGATTCATCCTCTGGATATAACTAACCAATGGTAACATATTGCAAAAGGAGAAAGCATAATACACAATTTCCAGATTTTAAACCCAGAGATTCCCAAATTAAATCAAACAAATGACTTGGGTTTCAAGAAAAGTTCCTTCAAATTTCTTGCTCAAAAACAAATTTCTTTATATAATTTCGGGCTGTTCAAACAAGGTTAAGTCCTGCCTGAGCTTACTGGTAGCTGCGACCTTAGTATTTACCTAAAATACTTTGGCAACTTCCCCTATTGGACACTAAATTTGGTATAGTACATATTCCCCTTCAATCATGGCCTAATTAAGATTGTTTCTGCAACTTACTTTTTCCTTGAATCAGTAAAGCCACGTTTTGCGGTATAAATTGCGATCCCATTTCAATGAATGAACCTGCATCAAGATAACATTGATCATGGCTAATCCTTTGATACTTTTACAAATTCTTCTATAACAAGCTGGATTAAAAGTTAACCAAGCCAAAGAGCTTCCTCAAATTTAACTTGATTAACATTAAACTGTTATAATCAATGGTTAATTTTGCATGAACCAAGTAGATTGGTTTTCAATAATAGATATAGCAAATATTTTTTAGACTTTTTGAAGGGGTCCTGATAAGTGTTTATTATGTGTGATTTAAAGTAGTCTTTTAGGTTTATTTTTATAATTTGGGGTTTTATGGTGTAACTTGCTCTCTAAGCTTCTTATTTTTGCAAATTTTGCTTGAGCAACTTAATATGCAAATTTGGTTATATTTATAGGAATTGAGAAGAGTTATCAACGTTAGTTGGAGGTGGATCATTTAAGCTCATTAGTGATCAATTCAACGGGTGATTTGGAAAGTAAAAGAGCATCAAATACAAGTATTATTGATGCATTGCATGAACAAGTACTTAGACATCTTGCTGGCAATCTTAGTGATGAATTGGAGTAGAAAAGAAGCAAGAAAACGTACCAGAATAGAAAACGCGACCTTGAACATGCGAGCTGAGGTTGCATATTCCAAGGTGGCGTATTGTGCTCTGTTTCTCTGCAATTTGTTCTGCAACTTGCTCTATTTTCACACTTCTTTCCAACTCAACTCCAGCACCGAATTTTGGCTGCACATGCTCAAGATTCCTTAGGGAAGAGAAAAGAAGCTTTATGCCATATCATTAACCACTTTTTGACTCTCCTAACATTATATATGTAAGAATCATTGAAAAAAAGGAGAATTAGTCATTAGAGAGAATTATTATCAGATTTTAGTTCAAGAGTTTAGTATTAGTCTTGTTCTTTCTTGCAAGAAACTTGTAAGAACAATTGGAGACTTCGTTGTACAACTCATTTTTGTTAAAGAAATTGAAGATTTGGGAGCTTGTTCTTCACTATGGCTAAGCTTTCTTTATCCATCTTTTTACTTGTGATTCAATATGTGTTCATGCAATGAAACTATGTTCTTTCTTGTTACATATTATATGAGTAGCTAAATTTCTAAATTTAAGGAGTAGATGAAACTTATGGCTATTTGATATGAGTTGAATATGATTTACACTTACTATCTCCTATAACTTGTTCATTTATGTATGCTTATCACTTGTTGTTGTTTGATCACGAATAGCAAGTTATTAGTTGTTATTACTCAATTAAAGTTGGTAATAATGATGGAACAACATAAATGGAGCTTAAAAAGTAGACCCATGAGAATGGAGATACACTTAAGTGGATTAACTTTGCATTTCATGAAGAAAACAAGAGTAGATTTAGTTATTAACCATGAAAATAGGGAAAACTAATCTAGTTTAGGCCATTGCATCATGAGAGTGAGTTTTGGAATATTTGGAAATGAATCTCTAGTTAAACAAGAATAGTAACAAGAGGTAAATCAATTGACTTATATCTTTTGTGCCATAAGTGGACTCTATATCACTAAACTCAAGTATTTAGTGACATTTCTTCATTGTTATCTTGCAAGCTATCTAGTTAGGTAACTTAAGTAGTAAGTAATTGCAACTTCTCTTGCTTTTATTGATATTTGGTCTAAATACTAGAATAAGTAAGGTCTTAGTACTTGCATAGTTGCTTCTTGTGGGATCGATTAGATATATGCCATAAACTATTACTTGACCTATATACTTGCAATCAAACGGGTATATTTTGAAATTAAACTTGTACTCATATCTAAAACCTGTCAAGTTTTTGGCGTCGTTGTTGAGGATCGAACTCGGGTCACTGCCGTGACAGGCGAGAATACTCTCCACTATACTACAAAGACCAGTTCTAATTCCAGTTCTAGTTTAAAATTTGATGAACCTGCACATGAACCTGAATCTTTAGTCATGGTTATGGTTTTGGTTCCAATTTCCAAAATCCTATTCTGATTCCTGTTCAACAAATTGTCAGGTGGGTTTCGTTCCTGTTTCGGTTCAAATCTGAACCGTGGCCATCCCTACTAACTTGTAAGTTTTAGTCAAAATAGAAATTATGCTTTGAGTAATCAAATTTACATATTATTCGATCAAATTTATTTTTCTTTAAACTAAACTTACTAACAGTAAAAGAAAAAAGTTTGCATCTTTAAGTGAAAAATAACTTATATCCTTGCATTATGAAGTGTATTAGAGCTATTACTTTCCTCAATTATCTTCCTCCTATTCTACTCTCACAATCATCCTAATTTTTTCTGACAAATTTGTATTTTTTCTCTAATGTTATTTATTATTGCAATTTTCTCTTTTAATTAATGGCCAACACTAACTGTTTAATAAACTAACATTAATGACCTCAAAATAGCAATTAGTATACAAATACTTTTAAAAATCTAAATTTTTTTTGAGATAATGTTCATAAAAGGAGATCCAATTGCTAATAAAAAATCACATGCACACATATAATCAATTTAGTAATTCAAATTGAATTAATTTTATGTACAAAACAATCCTAAAGTAATTAGCACACTATAATACCATGTTATATTAACAACAAAAAAAATTTTTAACTAAAATTCTCAAACATCCATGACATGTGTATGAAAGATATTTTACTATATTTGAGGAGGGAAATTTTTTATAATAAAATCATTTTGAATTTAGTTTTGAGATTTAAAAAATAAAAGTGAAATATTTTGGTAACTTAGTTTTTTATTTTCTCAAAATTAAAAAAATATGCTGTATTTTATCAATTGTTGCCACTGACACTTATTGTCTAGACCAACTTTTATCAATGTAAAATTAGTGTCATTAACAATAATTGAATCAAGTTGCACAAGTTCAGCAAGTTGCAAGAAAGCTTTTTGGCTGAAGAACTGGCCTTGGAACTAGCCCAACACTAGCAAACCATGGCTGGTTTGTGATCTGTCAGGCCTGGACTCCTGAGCTAGGTCTAGAAGGTAGCAAAGCAGGGGAAGAATTGGGGAGGAATTGGGGAAGAAGAGAGAACTAAGAGAAGGAGAGATAGAGAGAGTATCCGAGAAGAGAGAGAAAGTATTTCATGTATTTTCCGATAACCTCCTAACAGAAAGGAAAAGGAATCTTTATACAATTCTGTTCTGCCTTCCAACTAACTAACCAGATTCCTAACTAACTGATTTAGTCTAACTACGTCGTTTAAGCCATCATATCAGCAAGTAACCAAAACGCACAGCAATCCTCACCAAATGACATTGCTTATTCCTTGGGGTCTGACATTCTCCCCCTGTTAAGAACTGAGCTTGTCCTCAAGTTGAAAAACCAGGAAACTGTTTGTCAATAAACATTTTATCCTCCCAAGACGATTCAGTCTCTGGCAAATGGTTCCATTTGACCAGGTACTGGATGACGGGTTGAGAGTTACGCAGAGTAGCTCTCCTTTTCAACACCTTCTCCGGCTACAAAATACATTGGTCAGTAGCATCAAACTCAGGAAGAATGGGTTCAATATCTTGGCCTACACCAACCCTCCTCTTTAACAGAGAAACGTGAAAAACTGGATGAACTCTGGACCTCTCCGGAAGCTGCAGCTTGTAAGCTGCTGCGCCAACTTTGTCAATAACCTGAAAGGGTCCATAGTATTTAGGAGACAGTTTTAAACTTTTCCTGATGGCCACTGTTTGCTGCCTATAAGGCTGCAGTTTCAAGAAGACCCAATCACCTATTTGGAAGGACCTCTCTGTCCTGTTTTGGTTAGCAAAGTGTTTCATTCGATTCTGAGCCTAGGTCAGATTCTCCTTGATGTTTGCTAGAACCTGGAGTCTCTCCTGAATCATATCAGTAGCTGCAGGGATAACACTATCGTGGAAAGGCCCTAAAAGCAGATGCATTGGTTTATACCCATATAGAGCTTCAAAGGGTGTCAGTTGCAGACTCGTGTGAAAATTGGTATTATACCATAGCTCAGCTGCGGACAACCAAGTACTCCAGTGGGAGGGATGTTCACTACACATGCACCTTAAGTAACTTTCAAGGCACTGGTTTACCCTCTCACTCTGACCATCCGTTTGAGGGTGATAAGAAGAACTATAATGTAACCCCA
This sequence comes from Coffea humblotiana, assembly GCA_023065735.1. Lineage (NCBI taxonomy): Eukaryota > Viridiplantae > Streptophyta > Magnoliopsida > Gentianales > Rubiaceae > Coffea > Coffea humblotiana. The sequence goes on from CM041210.1 coordinate 27,988,087, forward strand.
CTCCCATGGCACGAAACAACTCCTGCCAGAACTTGCTAATGAAGACTCTGTCCCTATCAGAGGTAATGGACTCAGGCAGCCCATGCAACTTATACACATGATCCAGGAACAATTGAGATACCTGATGTGCAAAATAAGGATGGGACAACTTCATGAAGTGACTGTACTTAGTGAAGCAATCCACCACTACTAGAATGGTATCGTACCCATTAGAGGGAGGCAGCTGCTCAATGAAGTCCATAGTCAAATGTGTCCACGCCTGTTGAGGGACGGGAAGTGGCTGCAGAAGTCCCGGATAAGGGACATTTTCATGCTTGTTCCTCTGACAAGTATCACAAGCCTGAACAAACTGTATAACATCCCTTTTTATGCCTGGCCAATAGAATAGAGATTGTACCCTTTGTAGACATGCCCTCTGACCCGAATGGCCTCCCACAGCTGAGTCGTGTAGAGCCTTGATCAAACTGTGCCTAATTCCATTAGCTGCTCCTACATACAGCTTCCCTTTGAATTTAAACAATCCTTTCTCCAGTTGGTACCCTGAGCAAGCATTAGGGTCGAGCAGCAGTTGAGACATGGTATCCTGAACCACACTATCACCAGCATAACTATCAACTAACTCCCTCATCCACACCGGTTGCACAGCTGAAAGGACACAGAGGTGTTTCGCCTCTTCTGGCTCCACTTTCTCTCCCTCTATCCTTCTCCTAGACAAGGCATCAGCTATACCATTTTCAGCTCCTTTTTTATACTGGATCTCGTAGTCTAGGCCAAGTAACTTGGTAAGCCATTTGTGCTGTAAAAGGTGGGTAAGTCTTTGCTCTAACAGATACTTGAGAGCCTGATGATCTATTTTGATAATGAAGTGATGCCCCACTAGGTAATGCGTCCATTTAGTCACTGCCAACACTAAAGCCATCAACTCCTTCTCATACACCGACATCCCCAAGTTCTGAGGTGATAAAGCTTTACTAAGAAAAGCTATGGGGTGTCCCTGCTGCATCAATACGGCTCCAATTCCCACACCATATGCATTAGTCTCTATCACAAAGGGAAGCTCAAAATTGGGCATTTTAAGGACTGGTGCAGTAATCATGGCCCTTTTGAGGTCCTCAAATGCTATCTGAGCATTATGATTCTACACAAAGCCCTCCTTCTTCAACAACTGAGTTAATGGTTTGCAGATGATCCCGTATCCCTTAACAAACCTTCTATAGTATCCCGCCAACCCCAAAAATCCCCTTAACTCCTTAACGGTATTGGGAGTAGGCCATGATTGAATACATTCCACTTTGCTCATGTCCATGCTCACTCCCTTCTCAAAATAATGTGCCCAAGATACTCCACTGAGGTCTGAGCAAAAGAGCATTTAGACTTTTTGCAATAAAGCTGATTGTCAGTTAGGACTCCCAACACAATCTTCAAGTGCTGTGCATGTGCTTCTAGTGTGGGGCTGTAGACCAGAATGTCGTCAAAGAAAACCAACACGAACTTCCTCATATAAGGTTGGAATATCCTGTTCATCAAAGATTGAAATGTAGCTGGTGCGTTAGTGAGGCCAAATGGCATTACCAAAAACTCAAAATGTCCATGATGTGTCTGGAAAGCAGTCTTGTGTATGTCGACTGTCTTGACTCTCAACTGATGGTATCCAGCTCTGAGGTCTAGTTTAGACAGATATTTTATCCCATGTAGCTCATTCAACAGCTCATCAATGTTTGGGATAGGGAACCTATCCTTGATAGTAAGCTCATTTAGCTTCCTATAGTCCACACACAACCTCCAAGTATTGTCCTTTTTTTTTACTAACAGCACAGGGGAAGCAAAAGGGCTACAATTGTTCTTAACAATCCCATTTGTGAGCATTTAAGCAACTTGTTTCTCAATCTCAGATTTGTGTGCGTGGGGGTACCTGTAAGGTTTGAGTTTGAACGGCTCTGCTCCTGGTTTCAAGGTAATTTGATGGTCTAGTTCCCTCTCAGGAGGCAGTCCTTGTGGGGTTGCAAACACCTAAGAGTACTACTGCAAAACGGAAGCCACTTGTTCTGGAATACTCCCCTCCTGATCACCCTTAGACTCCACCTGTAATGAGGCGCAGCTCCTTTTCTTCTCCTGTATAAATGTCCTGAGATCTTTACCCCTTACCAGCTCCATCACAGGTTGATTAATGAAGCCTTGGAGATGTAGTAAGTCACCCCCACTGCTAAGAGCAATACTGAGTGCATGGAAATCAAAAGTGATGGGACTGAATTGGCACATCCAATCCACTCCTAAGATGATATCCCAGTTTCCCAACTCCATTATCTTCAGATCGAACTGAAACTGGTAGCTCTGTATTAACCATTTAACACCTGGACAGATTGTCCTACTAGTGATATCAGTGCCATCTGCCAAGGTCACTGTGAAGGGTCTGACTGTTTGATAAGGGAGATAAAGAGATTCAGCCAATCGATAGTGTATGAAACTGTCAGAGCTACCCGTATCTACAAGAATTTTGATAGATATTCCCCCTAAGTTGCCTATCAGCATGATGGATTTCCTCTGTATGGCTGCTGCTACAGCATTCAGTGATACCTCGGCTATTTCTCCTACCCTCCCAGTAAGCTCATCCTGCTCTCCTTCAGCATCCTCAAATTCAGTTTCCTCCCCTTCCTCCATATCTATACAATGCAATTCCCGAGACTTGCACTGGTGACCTATTCCAAATTTATCCCCACACCTGAAACATAAGTTGTGCTTGCGCCTATACTGCATTTCCTCTGCTGAGATCTTTCTTAACTCCCTGGATCTATTGTCATCCTTCTTGAGATTTGGATCAATAGCTGGGAGCTTATAAGAGTTTGGATGGTTCTGGCTGTTACTGTGGTTCCTATACATCCCATACTTAGGTTCAACTGCAGTCCTTCCTGCATGTTTATGCTGCTTGGACAAGGTGTCCAATGAACACTCCTGTAGTTCAGCAACCTCAAAGGCCTTAGATAGAGTCTGTGGCTTGAACATTTTTACCATTGGTTTAATCTCGTCCTTCAACCCACTAATGAAACTGGATATAAAGTACCCTTTTTCCAACCTAGGATTTCTGATCAGCATGAGAGTCTTCAATTCCTCAAACTTCTCTTCATACTCCTCTACTGTTCCTCTTTGTTGTAACTTGTTGAATTCCTTCAACCACATCACGTGACCATTTTCCCGCAAACCTTTCACACAATAATTCACAAAATTCCGACCAAGTTAACCTAGGTTTTTCCAGTCTCACCCCCTGGAACCAATTATCAGCTCTCCCCTCCAAGAACATCTCTACCATATCTACCCTTTGATTCTCCGGTATTTGATAATTCAAGAAGTACTTGTGATACTTTCTTAACCATTCCCTAGGATTTCCAGAAGCGAACATAGGCATTTCAAGTCTTGGTAGGTTGGGGGTAAAAATTTTACCTCTAACCTCGGGTTGAGCTCCATGTGCTTCCGTGGTTGTAAGGAACTTCAAATGCGCAGGAGGAGTAGGCAAGATTGGTTCCGATGAGCCTGCTTCCACATCCGACATGCCTTTCTCCTTCATCATCACTTTCAGCAGCACATTGAACTTCATCTCCATCTTACTGAACTTCTGGTCCAAGTTTCCAACCATAGCCTCCACCCTCGCGTTATTCTGCTCCAGTTCTTCATGAAACTTCTGCTGCAAGTTGTTTTGGCAAGAGGTCTGAGCTGCGGCCATGGTCTCCACTACTTCTTGAAGTCGCATCTCCTGTTTCTTGAGTTGATCTTCCAGAGAATGGTACCTAGTATTCTCAGCCATTGTTGGTGTGCCAAGCAGCCAAGGATCGGCTGCTCTGATACCAAATGTCAGGCCTGGACTCCTGAGCTAGGTCTAGAAGGTAGCAAAGCAGGGGAAGAATTGGGGAGGAATTAAGGAAGAAGAGAGAACTGAGAGAAGGAGAGATAGAGAGAGTATCCGAGAAGAGAGAGAAAGTATTTCATGTATTTTTCGATAACCTCCTAACAGAAAGGAAAAGGAATCTTTATACAATTCTGTTCTGCCTTCCAACTAACTAACCAGATTCCTAACTAACTGATTTAGTCTAACTACGTCATTTAAGCCATCATATCAGCAAGTAACCAAAACGCACAGCAATCCTCACCAAACGACATTGCTTATTCCTTGGGGTCTGACATGATCATGAATTGTCTTAGTAACCCGTGATGTAACCAATGCCGGTTTTGAAGCCAAATAACTCTATAAAGAAGGCCGAATCAACTTTTGCACCAAACATAAAAGTTGTAGTTCTTTGAGTTTGCTTTCCAGTTCCTCAAGAATCATGTTTAGATGTTTGAATGCTGAGATAAGTTCAAAATACCAAGGACTAATTTGAAGAGCATCGTAGCAGAAATATACTTCAGTAACTTAGACTTTTGGCTATGAAAACATAACAATTGGACTTTGATGTCTCATAAGAATCGTAAAGATTAGCATTGCTTTATCCAAATGTAAATATATAACTCAAGTAACAACATAAATAATAGATAATTTAAAAAAAAAAAAGAAAATATGTGCTTAATTGATTGAGGTCAAACAACAAATTCCATTAATGGATAACTGGTATATGTTAAATTATATTTTCATTTTTTTAGAAATCAATACGTATTGTATATCAACCAAGGACTCAATTACTAATTCTTTATACAAATCATACCTAAACTTGTGATGTGATACGTATTGCATTTGCTCACCTTTATACTCATGTCATTGTCCTTTCTTTTTATTATTTTTTAAGGGTGCAAAATTCTTTTGATTATACTGGTTAAAAAGCACTAAATTTTTTATGAAATTATTTCAATTTATATACAAAATGTTACTACTTTTAGGGGAAACTGTGTATTGTAAGAATGGTTTAATAATTTTCTGATTACAATAACTACGACATTAAAAAGGCAAAAAAAAAACTTGATTTTATTGTGCTTTAATTAGTAGTACTTTTACCAATAATAATATGAATAGTAAAATTGGTGCAAATTTCAAAACAATAATCAATGTACACATGATTACGGTAAAATTTTAGACTGATCAAACTAATATAAGGAATGTAAGCCATAAAGTAGTAAGTTTTAGCCATTTGTGAAATGACAATTAAAATAGTTTACACACCATTCACCCATAAAAACTTAAGATTATTATAAAATAACATTTTTAGAAGTTTACGTACCATTTATCCATAAAAACTTAAGGTTATTCTCATAAATCTTACTAATTTTGGCTAAGTGTAAGCTTCATAAGCATAATGTTAAGTTTTTGCAATAAAGTAATAGCATAGTTAATTGAAAATCTGGAACACATAAAATACAATATATAATATGTGTCTGTAGACACCAAATTTTTAATTTATTTTATTTTATTTTTAACTCAATTTATTTTTATTGATAATTATTATCTATTTTTATTTATTAATCTTATGATTTTTCATTTTTAGACATTTAGTTGGCATTTTAGATACCAATTTTTTAATTAGATTTATTTTTATTTTTTATGATAATCACCATTCATTTTTTGTTCATTAGTCGTCTAATTTATCTTAAGTCATTTTTGACGCTTAATTCAAAAAAAAAGAAAAAAAGAAAAAGAAAAAGAAAAGAAAATTGTTACAAAAACGTGGGTTTTAATTTTGTTAGATTCAATAAATGAAAATTTCTTGCAAATTGATTTCAATTAGGAATTAACGCTTTCTAAATTAATTAATTGAAAATTAAAATTTTAGCACTTTTGTTTTGATTTTTGTTTACTTTTATATTATTTTAGTTTTTGCTAAGAAAATTGTCTTTTAATTAATTAATTAATTCATGGGAAAAGAAAAGAAAATGAAGAAAACAAAGAACTAAAATCAGTTTTTGTAAAAAAAAAAAAAAAAAAGGTTGTTCTTGCGCGCGTGTTTGCACGCGCTGTCCTTCTTCATTTGCAGCCGTGCACCAGAAGCAGCAGAAACGCAGCGTCATTTCTCATTTGTTTTTAGCATCATTCGATCACCTCAATTCAAAGCCACCTGGCTTAATCTACGAAGCAGGAAGGATCCAGAAGGAAGCCTTCTGACGGCTCCAATAATCCCACAAAAAATGGTTTTTTGATGGCCATTGAGATGAGGGTTTACAGACCTCGTCTCATTTAAATAGCAGAGGGACGGCTGGAAAAACAAGAGGGAAGAGAGGGCTAGGACAAAGGAGGTAGCGGCGGAGGAAAGAAAGATAGAGCGAGAGGGAGAGACCGAGAAAGGAGAGGAAAAAAACCAGAAAGAAAAGAAAAGAGAAAGGCAAGAAACCGCAGAAAGCAAGAAAGAACGAAAGAGCTAGGAAGGCCGTGAGCTTGAGAGGGTAAAAGAAAGGAGAGTGAGAGAGGCTACGGGCTGAACAGAAAGCGAGGGAAGAGGGTTTTTGAAGGGTGGTGGCTGAAAAAAAAAAAAGAGGAAAGAGCTTCAGGTGGCTGAGGAAGGGAGAAAGGAAAACAAACTCCGTGTCGGTTGAATCAAAGCTCAAAGTGACTCATCACTGCTGGAAATTACAACAGCGAAAGGGTTGACTGCCTTTTCTCCATAGATCCACGGTTTCTATCATCTCTTCAAGTTTAGTTGTAAGTTCACCATCAAAGCTAATTCTCGACCTTATTTGAAGTCTACGGACGAAAATCTTGCTGGTTTTTCTTTCCATAAATCTGTTGAGAAGGATGTGAGCCGTGAATCTTGTGTTTTGTTTGCTTCTTTTCTTTTCCTTGTTTCTGTTGTCGAAGGGGGAAGAATAACGCATGAAAAGTTTGAACCTTTGCGCATAAAATCTGCTGCAACAAGCTCAAAACTTCCGGGCTCGTTGCAGCAGCGTTGACAAATGCATTGTCTGGTTGCGTAAAATCTGGGTTTGCTTGAATTTTGGGTTTGTTTGCTGTTTCTGGGTTGCGTTTCTCCTTTCTTTTACCCTGAGTTTGGTGTTGGGTAATGGCTAGGTGTTGAAATGTTTTCTTTGCAAGGGTTAAAATGTTTTCTTTCTTATTACTTGTGCTCTTCCCCGCGTCACATATTCCTGTCTCGGAAGTCTTGTTGGCCAAAAAATTGGGTAGTTCAGTTCAGGCTCTTGATGCTAGTTCATGTTTAGTCCATGCTAGAGGGATGGATAGTTCAGTTTAGTTTAGTTTAATTCATGTTCTTTCGGTCGTTCGAAGAAAGTTGCGCAAGGTTTTTTTTCGTTAGGATCGATTCAAGTTGTTGCATTTTCATATGGCTGCACTTTCAAATCTGTGTGAGTGTATTTTTGAGGTAATGGCATCGATGGGCTGAAAATCATTGCACTTGGTAGATTAATAGGATGGGTTTATGTCGTTTTGCATGAACATGTTTCAATTAAATGAGGAAAGTCACGGTAGAATGAAGTAAACTGGTTTGCACTTGCTGAAGTATTATTTCACTCCCTCGTGAGTTACTGGCCTCTCCTTGCTCCAGAAATGCTTGCTCACCAAAGACTAGGTGGTTGAGTTGATGCTTTAGTGATCAGGTTGTAAGATTGGTATGATTTTGCTTGCTCACATCATAGCTGTGGGTAGTTTTCGGTTGCTGAAGCTGAATAGCATAGGAAAATAATTGCAGAAAGTTTCTTCGTGAATTTGCATGAAAACTTGCATATAATTCTTCCAACAATTGCATTGTTAAAAGGTGTTTAGCTGTGTTGGTTCTAAGCTATCGTATGAATCTTTGTTGGCCGAGAGTTTACATGAAAGTGCAGAAGCTTGCGGATGAAAATGGCTTGGTGGCCGAAAGTCTTCTTGTTGCTGAAATGTTTCTCAGCTTTCGCGCACAGTTTGCATGAAAACTTTTTCCATATTTTTTGCACGATCTTTCTTCTCAGTTCTTGCTCGTTCGAATTATGTGTTTGTGGCTTGGTTCGAAGTCTTATGTTTGGTCGAAAAATTTTCGCTCAGAATTGTAAGCTTGGGTCTGAAATTCATGATGGGAAAGCGAAATCGCAGCAGAAAAATTGCAGAAAGTTTCTTCATGGGTCGCATGGGTTGTTCTGAAATTTCTTGTGCAGATGCTTGTAGTGTCTTGTTGATAACTTGTAGTGTCTTGCATCTCTTGCTGCTTTATTTGTTTTGGGTCGACTCCAGCATGAATTGGAACCGCAATGTTGCAGCAGAAATGGCAGAAGAAAGAAAACAATTTCTGCTTGCCGAAAGAAAAACTTTCGTTTGCATGCATGAAATAGTTTCCAAAAATTGCACTTTGACCCTCGAATTTTGGCCATAATGCTACTTTGGCCCAACAATTGGAAAATATAATCAATTTTGCCCCCTTAACTTGTTGTTTTCCTTTGGCATGCTTGATTTGATCTTGGATAGATTTGTAATGAGTTTTAGGATAAATTTGAAGGGTTTTAATAACTTTTTCTAAATTTATGGTTTTGATTAGAATTCTTGTGGAATCTTGGGTAATTTGTTGTTTAATCGTAGTAGATTGGTTTTCGATTATTTTTGTGAATTTTAGTATTTGAATTGGTAGGTTTCACTTTAAGTTCTTGATTTTAAATTGATTCCTTTTAGATCCCTCATATTTGCCATAATAGCGATTTTGATCCCTTAATTTCTTCAATTCCTTCAAATTGGGTCCTTATTTGTTTTAATTTGTCGAATATGGTTTGTTTACTTTTATTTGAATACTTGATTGATTTAATTCTTGTGTTTATCTCCATTTTTGTGATTATCTTGTTAATTAAAGTGATGCTTTGACCCTTTTTATTATTTTGGAGGGTAAATAAGTAAATTTGTGTCATTAGGGCTCCAACTCAAGGGAGGTACACTCTATCCCTTATTTTCACTTTATTTGACCCTACGTGCACTTATGTGACTTTATGTGTTCAATTGCATGCCTTTTGAATGTTTTCATTTCATTTCATTTATTTGCTTTATTTGCTTTAATTTTTTGTATATTTATTTTTAATTTAATTTGTAATTATTTGGAAAGGCAATTAAATGCCGCAATTGTAATAGTTAGGTTATTATATCATTTTATTTAATTCTTTCCCCCTTTAGATTGTAGTAGAGCTCCCCGAATGTAATAGTTAGGGCTTTATTCGCTTTACTTGTTTTGTGTGCCTAGCATGCCTATGTGTTACGTGTTTACCGCTTTTTTAGGATCTTACATCTAGATATCATGCTTATTTGCTATGTGTTTATGTGAATTCATGTGTTTATTTGCTTTTTATTAGTTTTACATAATTTATTTGGTTATAAATGAATACATGACGTTACCCACACTAGTCCAATGCTAGTTTGTGGCTTCTTTTTCCGATTTCTCACTAGTCCAACGCTAGTGAGAACTTGTAGACATGGGCTAGTCCAATACTAGACCCTTAGGAGCCCTTCGAGCATTAGATCATGTTTGTGTGATAAATCACTTCATCTCATGCATGTTTTTCTCTTTCTTAGGGTTTTTATCATTTTGCATAACACTTTTCTATATATATGTATATTCTTTATCCCATATCTCCTTATATTTATATCCCTTATCCCATATTTCCCCTTATAGTATATCATTACCCCTTTGTAGTGAAAACATGACATAGATTTGCATTTCATTTTAAGGGAATAGAAATTAGGTTAGATCATTTGCTTGATTAGATTAGGCATACCATTTAAATATGGGATATGGACGAGTTTGGTTTTCTAGCCTTAGCACGCTCGTATTCCCTCTATAAAAGGGAAAATTAAGTCACGAACATTAGTCCCCGTACCCCGATATGATGCACCCCTTTAGGACATGTATATTTGTATAATTATGATTATTTTTATTATTCTTTCTTTTCTTAGAGTCTCATATTTTTGCACAATCGTGACTTCTTCGAAAGTTTATTTTTGGGCGTCGCAATTAATGCGAATTGCATCAAATAACTTCGAAGAGATATTTTGACCCCTCGATACCCTCTTAGGTCTAGGGTTTGCATTCATGTAGATACCTCCAAAATGTGATAAATTTTTTAGGTTAAATTAAGAAAATTCTTGACTAAATCACGCAACTAGCCTTGGCTAGGTTGAGAGGGTGCCTTGGATCTTATCCTTGTCTTCCCTCTCTTCAAATGTGACTCCCGAACCTTTTTCTTTGATTTACGTAGACTTTGAGTCGTTTAAAAAGGGTTTTGCCATTTTATTTATTTAGTTTATTCAAAATTCATTTTTAGGTGACTTGGTACACCTTAACTCAATACCAAGTGGCGACTCCAATTTTTTATTTTAAAACCCTTTTTAAACTATTATTTTTGGGTCAAATCGTCGCATTTTCAAAGTCCCATTTAGACCCATTTTTCTTATTTATTTTCCAACAAATCAAAAAACACATTTTTTTTTCAAAATCAAACCAAAAAAAATCCATTTTTTTCTTAAAATTCATTTATTCTATTTTTCTTATTTTTCAAAAATGGGGCGCGACAGTGTCTATATTCTATATCATTAAAAGTTCAACCCAAAAAATATGAGTTTGGCAAAAAATGCATACAAATCCATATATAAATAATACAAAATATATTTGAAAGTTACAAAACTTAATATATGGGTAATTATAATTTTCAAAGATTATGCTACATTAATACAAGTTTAAATTTTATACTTGTGTCCCAAACAATAAATATAATAAAATTTTGTCATCTCATTATATTCATAGATATTAAATTATAGAAATTATGATATATAAATAAGTGCTAAGATTTTCAAACTTTCAAGCTTTTCAAAAATTACAAAATAGCTTGGAATTTGTAATACGACAAAATTTTATTGCATATTTTATAAGATTATGTGAAAGTAAAATTATTTTTCATAGTATTTTTAAAATGTATAAAACACAGAAGATTTTTAAATGATACAAACAATCATGTATTATACAAATATTTTATGAATACTTACTAACTATAATACTAAGTTTCAATTTTTAATAAAAAATCTTAGCATTATTTCAAATAACCAGCCAAATGCTAGTTTGATATTAGTCTTTTAAGTAAAATACTAAATTTTGTACCACAAACTAGTAAGTTTTGATCATTAATCAAATTTACTATATTATCAATAAAAGCTTACAATTATTTGTACTAATTTTGGGATATAAAGTAGTAATTTATTCCCAAAAAAAAGTAAGTTTCATATTTATTCTAATTTACTTTTTGAGACATAAAAGTTACTAATTTGCTACTTTAACTGACTACTTTAAATGACCAACTTACTACCAAATTTTTAGGTAATATCCTATTTAAGTGGATGGATCCAACAATTAATCCAATGATCGTTAAAAATGTGATAACTTGTAATATCAGGTAAAAGTTTTGTTACGATAACAATGGTTACTGGAGCATTTTCCTTCATTTAAATTAGACATACTAGATTATTCTCCACGAAATTTGTTTCCTAATCTTGTTTATCGCCAATATCCATCCCATTGAATTTTCTTCCTTGTGTGCTATATATTTTATTCTATAAACAAACTAGTATGAGTCTATGAGAGTACGTGCGATACACGTAGAGTAATGAAGGATTTGCTTTAATAAAATTTTATTTCTATAACCATGTCCATCCCACAATTGTAAATATTCATATTTTTTCCTTTAAAATTTTGACAAATTGAAAACTCATACATATTTTAAGCTACTAATTGTCCCCTAAGAAATTTTGAAAACATGTTATATTGATTTGAAGGTTTATATGCGTATATAGTCCCCCCCCCCCCAACACACACCCCCCTCAAATTAAAATTTCTAGTTCCATTCTCTAGTGCATATTTACTCATTGTCAGCACCTGTTTGAACAAATGAAGAGAACAAGAAAAAGCTCATGAAACAAGTTTTTCCAGGAATAGCATTAGTGCTATCAGAAATCGTCCTTTTTGGGTAACCTATGATTAAAAATGGCAACAAGGCGAGATGGGTGAGGTAACCCTTTCCTGCCTCCCATCCCATCACCCAAAACCCCCTATCCACTGCCGTATCTCTCACTACCCTCACCCCTGCCCTATCCTCTGTCTTGCCCTTTCTCATTATCTTGACGAGTGCCTCGCACCACCCCATTACTATTTTCATTTTTATATTTGACTTTATTTTCATATATGTAGAATACTAATAATAAATTTACTAATAATTCTTTTAAATTTTTAGAAAAAATTAACATGAAATAATGTTTAAAAATTATTTTGATCTTGTCAATATGATACTCTATATTTGATGTTATATAAAATCTAAATCAATTACCGTTATTTTTTTATATATAAATTACATGCCATAACAAAGAAAAAAAAAAGAGCAATCTAACGTAACCAGTTTATCATTAAACCATAAAAAATTAACAAGAAGGATTATACTATTTTATCATAAGAAAATATCACATTATCAATTTGTTTTATATGTATATAATTATATTATATATATATATATGTATTTTATATTTATATATAATACTAAAAAAATTAAGTGAGTGGGGCTAGTACTCCCTAGCTCCCCATCCCGTTTAAAAGCGTGGGGAGATTTACTCCTTCCACCCCTTACTTCATGAATTTATTACTTCAAGTTTACATTAATTTGATGGCTCTATAATGAGAGTTTATTGTCAAAATAACTCTTCTTTTGAAACATATACCCAAAGTAACCTAGTTTTAAAATTTATTACCTTTATAATTCTTTTTTTGTCACATAGGTTGCATATGTGGCAGATAGAGATAGAGGCACATTTCATCTCTCTTTCCCAAACTAATATTTTCCCCGATTCTCTCTCTGAACCTTCCCACCTTTTATTTTTCGGTTCGTTATTTTTCGTTCTTTCATTATTTTCCCTTGTCAAATGTGATTGCCAAAAGCCAATATTTATATTAACAACATCTAAAACTTCATTGTCATTCCTGATATTATATCTGTGGATGAAAATATTCTCCTCAATTTGATAATCTCAAGGTAAACGAAGATTATTCTCTTATCTTTTCTATTGTGCAATTTTTGGAACATTCCTATGGCCTTCAAAAATTTTTAATACTAATTGTTTTAACAAATGATTTCTCACACCGTGTGTTTGATAAAATGTTAATAGGAAAACTACGTAACAACATAGATTCATACTCAATATGTTTGATTTCCGCCACATATATAAGCATGTTCATTTGTAGCGCCTCTCTATCACATGATCAAATAATCTCGTATACTTGAAGTATTTTTGCACATTTATTCAACATCAATTGATGGCTTGTGTTACGTTCAAGAAACTTTAGCATTATCTCAGTTGCAATAGTTTGATTACTTTTTGTAAAAGTTCTTTTCAAGGAGTCGGAAGCATAACATAAAACAAATATGATAGCCTTGAAGTTTTTGTAACTTTTTCTTGTTATTGCTTACAATTTTCATTGCAAACTTTTGTATTTTGCAAATTTATTTTTGAAAAATATATGCAATAAGTTTGATACATTTAAAAAAATTACAGAGAGCAATAATAGCAAGGTCAATAATGGTAGAATTTATTTTAAATAATTATAAGGAAATTATTAAAGTTATGCAATCTTCTTGTGCCTCTATAACAAAAAAGTTTAAATTTTTAGTTTTTGTTGGAAAGTATAGACTAGATTAAAGCTTTCCTTTATTGTTATCCTACATGGCAATCAGGGTAATTAGGTGGCAACAATAACATCGATTTGGGAATAAAATTTGAAAGTGAATCATATTGGGAATATTTTTTAGAAAGAGTGTTATTTTGGCAAAAAACTCCTATAATGAACTAAGGAATTACGACAGGAATGAATGTTCAAACGTATCTCTTGAGGAGAAATATAGACGTCCACACTTATTAATTTCATAACATTAAAACTATTTTTTGAAATTTGAACACTTCAAGCTTGGGTTAGCACGACTGTTTTGAAGCCGCTACCCGCCTTACTGCAAACTTTATAGTGGTCATTGAGCAACTTATAAGCAACTTTCCTATATAAGTTGCTCAGTTACTAATCACATCTTGCTAACTATTTGAAAATGGTTCTAGCTATCAATATTTAAATCTCTTTCAATAACAATAATGATTTAATTAATATTAACATGGGATAACTTTTTTTAAGACTTGGTTTATTGAAGCATAAATTGCAATTTTAGATATGTTAACATTATCTGAAAATGAATACAATGGATACTTACCAACATTCAACATCAATATAATACAATATTAGATCAAATAATTGACTAACTCAAAAACCAAATGACTGATTTTCATTAAAATTGCTACTTCATATGAAAATATATACAACTGTATTGCTTAGAACTTGGCAAAACTATTACATTAATTCCATCAAGAAAGACATCTAATTTTTTAAATTGTAGTACCCATTCACAAACTAAAAGTTTTGAGAGCTTTTAACTTTGGGGGGGGGGGGGGGGGGTTCAATCTCCCAGCATATGTCTTCAATGATTACTTTTTCCCATGGCAATAGATGGGCAATGAGTTATCTCCGAATCGGAAAAATCATGAACAGGGATTTAAAGAACTTTTTTCTTTATTTTTTGTGCTCTACAAATCATATCTAAGAATATGAAGTCAAATTCTTTGGTTGCCATAAGAAAAATCCCCATATGGGTTTTATATAAGGGTGGCAATTTTTTGATATGATATGACAACAGACTTGAACATGATTAGAAAGTAATAGGTATTAGCACAACCCGAATTTTAATGGGTTATTGTTGGGTCAACTTGTTAGTGGCATGAATATAAGCAGGTTGAGTTGAGTCAACCTCTGCTTTGACATGCTAACTCGATAAAGTGCCTACTTTATGATAATAATTAAACACTATAGAAGTCATTTTGAGCATTTAGTAGAAATTAACAATGATCAAATTTGGCTCGAAGATTTCAATTCGAAATTTTTAAAAGGGATAATTTCATAAACCTCCCATGAGGTTTCTAACAATTTCATTGAGTTCCCTTGAGGTTTTCAATATTACACTTACCTCCCTTGATGATAGATAATGACTATAATAACCTTCATAATTTTTCAAAAGACAAGCTATTGATAAAAAAGGGAAAAGATAGCAGAAAAAAGGAAAATAAAAAAGAAAACAATTCTTCTTGACCAAGCCATATATTGTGGCCAAACTGTTTCAGCTATGGCCATTAAATTGTAACTTTTTTTCACTCAAATATGCTAATCAAGGTAGATGTCTGCTTCCTTATCATCAGCCTACCATCACTATCTCTACCACCCTTCTCAAAGTGTCTCTTGAATTCCTAGTCTCCTAAGTGCTAATCTGAAACTTGTAACTCTTTTTTATTTTGCCACCTTACTCATTACAACATTGGTAATTCTATCCATAAATTCAAAAATAGAATGGAAATCTAAAATTTTACACAGAAAACCCATTAAAAGTGAAAATCTAAAATTTTCACATAGAAAACCCATTAGAAGCCTTATCTCACTAATCTTATTGTCATGCTATTGTTGTTGATGATGATGGAAGTAATCATCACTGCCAACAACCCAATTGTTCATATTATTGAGCACAAAAAAGCTACTGGAATACGGAAAAATATAATTTGATAAACTGTAGTCAAACTATTACCCCAAACTTGCACTTTGTTGATGTTTTGCCTGGTTCCTCTTAATAGATATCAAACTTGTTCTCAATAAAATTGTATCAATTCAGAGAAAAAAAAGTGGACTCATTTAGGATAACCAACCCAAATGTTGAGAGCAAAGGTTAGAAGAATTTTGGTGGCTGAGGGCTTGGCCGTTTGAGTGGGGAAAAGGTAAGGATTGTGAGTTTTATGACTACGGTTTGGTAGGCAATTTATGGAAGAAACCTATAGAGAGGTAAAGTTTGTGAAGGTAAGAATTACAACGGTGGATTTTGGCATCTAAGACAAAGAGTTTGTTCGGAAAAAGAAGAAGTGACAAGAGTTTGAAAGTTTAGGTGGATGTAGAAAATTGATAAGTAAGTATTTTATGTATTTTAAGTGTGTTTTATTATCTAATTTTGGTATGTTTTATTCACTTTTATACCTAATGAACTAAGTTTCTAGCGAAATTATGCATTTTATGGTTTAACTATCAAAAATTTCATTTCTATGGATTTTAATGGTGAAAACTTCATGTTTTTGTAGGTTTAATAATTTAATCATCAAATAGAGTGAATGGAAAAGATATTTGGATGATTTTTGATGATTTGAAAGGTTTTGAAGAAAATAGGGTAAAAAATAAAAAAGCTCCCTGTGGTAAGTCTAATACATAGAAAAGTCCCCTATGCTTTCAAAATATACAATACAACACCTCAAACTTTGAACTAAATTGTAAAGGTGATGGAATCTGTTAAATTTAACAGAAATGACTTATTGGAACCTAAAAAAAAAATTTTATACCTACTTTTTATCAAATATACCTATTCTACCCCTTAACCCTCAATTCTCTCTATTTAGAGAGTAAAACAAATGATTTTTTTGAGCTGTCTTTTGCTTAATTATATCAGGACATTTTGGTCATTTTGTCCATTTCCGTTAAGTTTAACGGATTCCGTCACCTTTACAATTTAGTACAAAGCATGAGGGGTCGTGTTGTATATTTTGAAACCATAGGGGACTTTTCTGTGTATTAGGTTTACCACAGAGGGTTTTTTTGTTTTTTACCCAAGAAAATATGAAGTGCAAAATGTTCAAAAGATGAAATGCAATTAAGAGAAAAAGAGGAAAAGTTAGGCAGTTTTGATACCTTATGGTATTTCAGCTATATCTTGAACTACAAGTATCAAATTGAGGTGATTCTTGTGCCATTTTGAAGCTAACTCATAACTCTACATTTCCTATGAAGATGGAAAAATCTAGTTCATGAGTTTTTCTAGTTAAAATGTTGAAATACAGTCAACCATTTTCAATGTCAAAAGCTGAAATAGAGTTTTGAGCAGTTGAAGGTATTTTCGTCATTTATCGGTGCATAGAGCTCCAAATTTGATTATTTTTGAGGCGTTGGAAAGATAATTCAAAGAGCTACAACTTTTATGTTTTGTAAAAGAGGTAGTTCAGCCTCCGTGATCAAGAAAATGTCAGTGAAAGTTGGTACAAAAATAGAGTAAGGATGAAGATTGACCAGAACTGAGCAAACCTGCAAAAAGGGCAAAACGAGGGATCAATAAGCGAGGTAGGTCGCATTTTCTTCAATTGTGGCTGCAACTTGCTCTGCAACTTATGCTCTGTTCACACAAGCTTTTTGACCAATTTATCTGCAACAATCTGGCTAGAATTGAGCAAGCAAGCATAGAGAATTCAAGAAACAACTTTTGGTGATTCCAAGATGCATTTCACATCAACTTTAACAATTCACCTTGATCTTGAATTCTCTATAAATAGAAGCCTTTGGAGAGCTTGTTTTATAACTTTGGAAGGCTAGAGACACTACCAAAATGTAGTCTTCACTAGTTTTCTTAGTTCATTAGGTTAGTTCATTAGTTTAGTATAGAGTAGTATAGTTTCCTTCATTTATTGTATTAGCTAAACTCGGATGAGATAGAGGACAGAGATGGAGATGCTTGGAACTCATGTGACAAGGGTGATTTCTCTCATACCTCTTTGTTTCTTGTATTAATTCTTATATTTAGCTATAATACAAGTTTGGTATTTGTTTTTATGTGTTGCTAAAGTTTATGTCTAGAGTTATGGATGAACTTTCTATATTTTATTAGTGTTGTTTACTTGGTTAATTGATTATATTATTCTGACCAAGTTATTTATCACTGTTGCCTTTCTAATCATGATTAATCGGCCATTAATTATGATAATTTTAAGGTGATGTGATTTCTTGATCCTCCAAAAAAGACCAAGAATTGACGCGCGGAAGCCTAGATCTTTGTAAGAGGGACGTTTGCTTTGGAACGGATTCGAGTTCAACCTTGGATTGCTCAAGGGTGAAAACGAAGGTAGAAGATGCCACAATCAAGTATGTTGCTTGATTGATAAGTCAAGGAACATTAAAGGATCGACGCTAAGATGCTCAAACTAGCTTTTGGAAGCTATAGAATTCGCTCCTTAAGAAGAGACAAAATTCTGGAAAATTTTATTAAACTCTCAAAACTTGCAATAACAAGGCTCTCTTAGGGCTATTTATAGCCTTACATAACCCTACTACTACTTGGAAAACTTGGGAACCTAATACTACTTGGAAAACATGAAAATCTAATGCTATTTGGAAAATATGAAAACCTAATGCTATTTAGAAAACATGAAAACTTAACCCTAACTCTATGGTTTAACTCTAACTTGGCTACTAACTATGGTCAACATGACCTTAGCCAATTTATTCATCTAAAATAATCAACCAACTAACACTAACATACCCAACAATATGAAGGAAACAACTTGACGGCCTCAAATTGATGCAACCTGGCTTGATAAGCTTCAAAACAGCTTCACTCCAACTAGATTTCGCATTATAAGGTGTTAAGTTTGTAATGAGAATTGGGATTTAATACCAGTTCAAGAAAGTAATAAACCTAGGGAGTACACTCACGAGAGTAGAGGTACACCTATATGGCTTTAGTGACTTGTTTCATGTAATTTCATAGAAGAAATGAACTTGTAATTAATTTTATAACCACGAGAATAGGTATGATTTAGTTACAAGTATAGTTGATTCACTAAGAGAGTACGTTTCACATACATGAGCAAATTACGTTAACAGGTAATTTTACTTGCAAGAGTAGTGAGGAATTTCATACCTCTAGGAGTTTTCTAGTATTATTTGTATTATTTTATTTCATATTTATAGTGTAGATTTAATCTTTTGCATTTGTGATAGTCTAAATAATAAAGGAGTTCGACCCTTAATACCCTATACTCGATCACAACCAATATACTTGCAAAAAAAAAATGAGTGTGGGGTAGTTAGAAAATTATAAATGTGAAACTTGACTATGGAATGAGTTTAATTGTTATACGCATATCCTACACTTGTCAAAAATCATGGGGATGAAAAATATTAAGACATTGGCTAAGCAATAAAACACATAATTTTGGTAGTATACAAGTGTATTCTTGATTTTTAAAAAATTTGAATGATTATTCATATTAAAAAAAATTTAGATGAGGGCAATTTTGGGCATTCATATACATTTTTGGTCTTATATCATCAAGATGAAACCCAAACCTATGTTCTAGGGGATGTATGTGTAATTTTCAAAACGTGAGGAGGGTTGTCTAAAATTACTAGAAACCTCAGGGGAGGTTTCTGAAATTATGCCTTTTAAAAACTCACAAGTTTTATATCTTATCATATACGGGTAATTTCAAAAACCTCCCCCGAGGTTTCTGACAATTTCACTAGTCTCCCTTAAAGTTTATAAAATTACACAAATCTTCCCTGAGGTTAAGGTTTTGGTTGCCAAATTAGTTCAATTAGAAAAAGTAATATTAAAAAAATACTTTAAGGAGAGAGATGAAACTTTTATTCCATAAATACCTCTCTTGCATGTATATAAACTGTATTAGTAAAAGAATAAAAATAATTAAAAATTAGAAACAATTAATACACATATTTCATCACTCAAAAAGTTCACATTTAATAATTAGACGATACAAATAAGTAACAAAACTAAACTAATGATCACAAGATTCAACAAAATAGATTAGTCATCTCTTTTGACATGATATTTACTATGATTCTTGTGATTTTGAATAGAAAATTGTTAGGACGTGGCATATATGAGATAAAAGGTGATTGAAAAAAGTATAGAAGAAATATGGAGAAATTGCCACTTTAGTCCTTGAACTATTTTTCTTATACCAATTTCGCCCCTCAATGTTATTTCAACCTAATTTAGTCCTTCAACTTAAATTTCTTGTCCAATTTAAATCCTTTTACGGTGGCACCACCCAGTAAACTTTTTCCAACACAAAAGGCACGGCCTAAACAAGGGCAAAAATGGAAGTACAAGTCATGTCCTACATTAAAATAAAGAAATCTGAAAATTTTTCTTCTGATGGGGTAAAACAAAAATTTTACTCTAAATTGGGGAGAAAAATAAAATATCTGTAAAAGAATATCCCAATTTTCATCTCCATTTATCACTAGTCTACAAGTCATCGCCAACTATGTCACCAATCTTCTTTGGCAAACTTCCGAAACAAGGACGCCTTCTTTTTGAACTCTAAATCAATGGTCATTCTCAACTAGACAATCAAGACTTCTCTCTGAATTTGTAAATATTTCTACAAATGAGGCACTGCAATATTTTCGTTTAACTCGCACATATTCTTTGCCAGTATTGCTGCATTGTTAATTCCAAAGGATTCATTAATTAGGAAAAAATCCTGTGTGATTGTTGTAAAAGCAGCTCATTTGTAGGATATTTTGTGAGCAGTTTTTTTTGGCTCAATATGTACTCTACATTGTGTATAGTTCTTTACTCAATATGTATTCTAGATTGCATTTTGTTGAAGAGGCCTGAAAGTGTTTGATGAAGTGTTTAAGAGAATTATAGTTTCATGAACCACCATGGTTTTCTGGGATGCAACCCCTAGACTTTCTACGGAGGTATTTCAAGTTTTTCAACCTCTATTTGATGGAAGGTAGATAGAGGACTTGAACGAATTTCTTAGAGCTTTTTATGATGATACTGGTGATGGTCCTAGAGTGAAGAGGGAAAAGCCTTAGCCTCTCTCTCTTGGAGACACAATGGGTTTGGAAAAGCATTGACAATTTTATTCCATAAGTTCTATGCCTTGAAACTTCATCAATTTTCTAAATTTTTGCCATCTTCGTGAGAAAAAGAACAAACAAAAAAAAGAATGAGAAAGCAATGGAATCCAAGAGATGAAATATAGAATGAGAGAAGATGGCAATGCTCAAGGAAAGGTCGTGGTTGATAATTATTAGTAGATGGTAGTAATAGTGAAAATTTTGTTAAGAGACTAGGTATGATTTCGGTTGGGCAAAATGCTTTGACGCAGAAGGATAATTCAGATGCTCTTTTGACAATCTATATTTTCTTCCCAAATTGGTGGAAAATTTGTTTTTCTCCTTTTTTAATGGAAATCTTTTTTTTTGAGGTGTCACGCCCCATTTTTCGCGATGGAAAATAAAGAAGATGTTTATAAAAGATGTGGTTAAAAATAAATGAAAAATGACCTAAAATGGGACTTTAAAAAATGCGACAATTCGGGTCCAAAATTTAGTCTAAAAGGGTTTTTAAGAAAAATTTGGAGTCGCCACTTGGTATTGAGTTTTGGTGTGCCAAGTCACCCAAAAGTGTTTTATGACAAAAATAGAATAAAATAAAATAAAACCATTTTCGATAACTCCAGGTCTTTGAAAAACAAGAGAAAATGGGTTCGGGAGTCACGGTTGAAGAAAGGGAAGGCAAAGGTTCGATTAACTCAAACTTAAGGCACCCTTTCAACCTAGTCTAAGCTAGTTGCGAGGTTTAGTCAAAATTTTCCTAATCTAACCCTTAATTTTATCACATTTGGATGTCTCCTACATGGATGCAAATCTAAATTTATAAAATATCGAAAGGGACAAAATATCCATTCAAGGGTTTAATTGATACTAATCGCATTGATTGCGAAGGCCAAAATAATTCCTTGAAGGGGTCACGAGCATGCATGAATGAAATGCAAAGAAAAGAAAAGAAATTTAAATTATATATCTAGATATAAGTGGCCAAAAATAGGATTGCAACATAATGAGTGCGGGAGACAAAAATCTCGTGACATAATTTTCTTATACAGGAATCGATGGGGTATTTAAACTAAAGAGTTATAATCACCCATTTCCCATGTTCAAAGAATAATTCTCCTAATATGAGCAAGCAAATGAACTAACTTATTTCTATAATTTCTTAAATGAGATGCAACTCTAAATGATATAAATAACACATATAGAGGATATGAGATAATATAATAGGCAATATCATGCAAATGAGAAAAGATCTAAAAGATAAAAATATGCATGAGAATGTAATGAATATCACACAAAAGATGAATCTAACGCACGAATGATTTAAGGGTCTAGCGTTGGACTAGCCCATTTCTAAAAATCCTTACTAGCGTTGGGCTAGCAAGTAAGCGGAGGGAGAAGCCACAGCTAGCGTTGGATTAGTGTGGTGACGTCATGCATTCTTAATATATAGTTAAGACAAATAAGCATAAATTAAAACAAATAAACACATAAGAGCACGTAACACGTAAACACATAACACGTAAGCATAATATCTAGATGCAAAAATCCTAAGAAAAGTTGATAAAGCATATAACACATAAATCACATAAACACGCAAAACCTATCTATTACATCGGGGAGCCTAACTACAATCTAAATGGGGAAAGTATATTAAAATAAATCTAGTTATTCTATCTATTACATTCTTGAGGTATTTAAATGCCTCTCAAACAATTATAAAAATTAACTAAACAAATATAAGAAATTTTGAACCAAATAAATAAAGCATATAAAAATATATAAACACATAGGAACACGTAGGAGCACATAAAAACACGTAATTGACATTTAAATAATAATAGAGGTACCTCCCTTTTGAAGTGGTGACTAAATGGAAGTCAAATTGCCCCTATTTATACTCAAAATGAACAAAGGAATCAAGGCACCAATTTAATTGAAAATAATAATAATGATAAAAACACTAAATTCACCTTAACATGTCAAACGCAAAGAAATTTAATAACATCTAGAAATTACGAGTTAAATATACTCAAAGTAGCATAATTAGCTATTAAAAAAAAGAAGCAATCATAATAAAAATAGTCAAAATTCACTAGGGATTGAATTGCAAAAATTGAAAAACTTTGGGGGCAAGAATATAATTTCTCCAAAATTTAGGGGTCAAAATTAAATGAAAGATAAAGTTTAGGGACCAAAGTAGAATTAACTTAGGGACCTAAGTGAAAGAAATTTAAAATGTTCTGGGCCACAGTAAAACTGCTCCAAAGATCAGGGGTTAAAGTGAAAATTTCGTTTCTGACTTGGGCAAGAAAAAGGCCATCGGGCCATTCTCTATTTTTTTGGGCCACGGCCATTCGGCCCAATCGAAAGTCCAGGAGAAGTGAGCAGACCAGCCCGTCTTTTATTACTCAAACCCAACCAAGATAAATCATGGGCTCTGACCTCCTAGCCCAACCGAAACCCAAAAGAAATAAACCAAAATCCATTCCCAAAACCCAACAAAAAAATAAAACTCAAGCCCACCAGAAAAAAAAAAAAACATTAGCCCATTCTTTTTTCTTCATTTTTTTCCTTTCTTTTCCTTTCTTTTCTTTTTCTTTCTTCTTCCTCCCCTTCTTCTCTACCGAGGAGCTGAAGCTCCCTTCTGGCTGGCGGCTATGGTGGCAATCGGTGGGCCGCCGCCGCCGGACCACCATCGCTGTCGATCGTCGGCAACCTCTCCGGTCACCAATTTCACCAAAATACACCCCCTCACTCGATTTTTCGCGTAGATCCCATTTCCGGAGTTATTTTTTACAAAAAATGACCCGAAAGTGGTCAAAATAGCAAAATCAGACCCGTTTTATTTTTTTTCAAATTACCATATCTTTCACTAAAATTGTAAAAAATATACCACAACATTCCTTGTGATTTTTACAACCTAACTATGAACTGAAATCAATAAAGGCAACACCAAATATGACAAAAATTAAAATAAAACAGTCCAAAATGAAGAAAAATTATTCACATGCTTCTAGAGTTCAAACTCCCAAAATGCTTGAGCAGCCTCACGTTTTCAGGCCTTGCACTAACCATAATCATCTATTTTAACAAACAAAATGCACAATAATGGGTACTTTAATTCGATTTTTGACTTAGGCATTTTTTCAAACATTTGGCATGCATTTACAAAAAATTATTTCCTTTCCCTTAATCTAGCTCAAGCCATTTCCAAAATTTGATCAACACAATAACAACAATAAAAGGCCAGCAAAAGCAAGAAAATTAAACGTTAAAATATGGCTTTAACATGGTAAACAAAAAAAAAATGGAAAATACCTCAATCCAAGCAAGAGCTTCTCGGTCAAATTTTTGAAGGAATTTCAAAGCTTCACTCCTTTGTTGCTTGTTTTGTTGAGTTTGAGTTGTGTGTGGGTGTGTTGTGGAAAATACTGGGAGAGAGGAGAGCCAAGGGTGAGAGTGAGTTTTTTTTTCTGTTTTCTTCTTCCGCCCAAGTCCGAGAGAGCGAGAGAGTGAGCAGCCAGCTTCTAGTCTTTTTTTTTTTTTTTGTCTTTCCCCTTGTGTGTGAGTGAGCCGAGGGATTCTCTTGAGCCACAAAAAAGTGGAGTGTTTTTTCTTGTCTTGTCCGACTTCAAAGACAAGGGAGAGCCGAGAGAGGCTAGGGATATGGGAGCCATAAAAAAGGTGGAGTGTTTTGGTTAGTCAAAAATGATGAGTTTTTCACCAAATGAAAAGAAAGATGCATGGAACATTGAGTGCCAAAATGGATGAATAGTGTATTTGGTGAAAAGAGAAATAATTAGGGGAGGATTTTATCTTCTATTTTCCTTCTTTTTTTTGTTTTTGTTTTCTTTCTTTTTTTTTTGTTTTTGTTTTTCTAAAACAAACCTGCAAAATGAGAAAATCACACATTAAAATGCAAGAAAATAAATAACTTATTAAATAGAAAAAATCCAAGAAAACATTAAAAATTGACAAAAATTTGGTGTCTACATGGGGTTCTAACTTTGGCCCTAACTTTGTAATTCCTGGATTGCCCTTATTGGGTGGTGATTTTGTGCCGAGAAGATTTTTATTAGTGGTGCGTCTATGAAATGATTTAATTGGACAAGAAATTTAAGTTGAAGGACTAAATTAGGCTAAAAAGACATTGAGGGATGAAATTAACATAAGTGAAATATTTTAAGGGTTAAAATGGCAATTTTTCCAAGAAATATTTAAGAAAACGGAGAAAATTTTCAAAAAAAAGAACAATCCAAACAAGGCCAATTTTGTGACTTACATTATGCTTAGAAAACATCATCATCTATTATCTTTTGAATGTTCTAAAAACCTAAATTTTTGTATTGACTATGTATTTCAAAGAATTTATGGTATGCTTTAACAACAACATCGAATGGATTACATGATCAAATGGGTTAAAATAAGTTAACAGGTTAATGTAGCAAAATAATGCATAGTATTAAAATTATTTTAATCATATAAAGTGTTTAATGAGTTATAGCAGGTTGGGTTGGATCAACTTGTTAATAAAACTGGTCATGACACGACATGACATAACATGAAAAGCTTCTAACAAATTGAGATAGAGTTGAGATTTTTGACACAACACGATAACGACACAACAAAATAAGTACACGATATGAGCCATTGCTACTCCTAGTTTTAAAGGGTAATTGTGGTAGCAAGGTAGGAAATGAGAGAATTTAGGAGATAATAGTGAATGAATAGAGGAGAAAAGGGACGTATAATTATTCTTGTTATTGTTTGATAAGATGGTAAAAATTAATCTTTCCCAACTAGACCCATTTGTTGTGTAGTTGGCAAGTTTTTAATTGGTTATGAAAGGAGAGAATTTTAGTGATAATAATGAATGAATAGAGGAGAAGAAGAGACTATGATTGTTCTTGTTATTGTTTGATAAGATAGTAAAAAATTAATCTTTCCCAACTAGACTCATTAGTTTTTCCCAACTAGACTTATTAGTTATCTAGTTGGCAAGTTTTAATTGGTTTTGTGTAATTTATAGGACAATTCATAGGTTGTTAAATGACCACAGTAAAACTTACTTCAACGCTGTCCCAACTCGCCACCAATCCCACCAAAACATTCATTCCTCATTCCCCTCTCTTACATGCCATTGTGGATCCTCTCTCCATTATACACAATGCACTTCTAGATGCATAATGCGTATATTCATTTATTAATAAAAGTTGGGATTAGTCAAACTTAAAAATGATCTTGTCATTTTTTAATAAATAGAACATGTGTCATGGATCGAGATGTATATTGGTGGGAAATAGAGAAGGAATCCATTAGAGAAATCCAAATCCATGGTGTTGTCTAATCGAAGTTTTGTCCTCTTTTGTTTTTGAAATGTTTGGTACTGTGAACCTAAACACTTTAGTCCTAAAACATAAAAAGCATTTTATTATTTTATCTTTCAAAGTTTAAGAGCGTTTTTTTTTCTCTCCTAACCAAAAAATAGGAGCTAAAAATTGTGAATTACAAAAAAGGTCTCGTTTGGCAAATGAGTTTTTTGAGTGTTTGTCTAAAATTTTACTATAGTTTACTTAGAAATTGTAGAAAACTTTTTTAAATATTTTGAAGTGTATAGTTTTAAAATTTTTAAGAAATTTTTTTAGATTACTGTAGTAAATATTGTTAAAAACTTATAGCAGACAAACTTGATCAAAAATTTATTTGCCAAACAGGCCCTAGATTTTACATTTTCAGTAAAGTTAGAAATGAGGTTAAAAAAATGAAAATGAATCTATTTGGCGTGAAAAGGCGCGATTGATTTATGCTTGACGTATGGACCGGTCCCAGTAACGAAGTGCATTGTACACAATCACACTGCAATGACGACTTTACTCTTCAAGGCAATGAATACTACAAAGAAAATGAAGAAGAATTGCAAAACTCAGCTCAGGTAAATAATGGGTTCATTTCATGTTATGGGTCTTGATTGCCACCATGTTTGCTTGTTTGTGATCTTTACAGTTTTGTTTGAACATTCTTGTAAGATCTATCATTCTACCTTGACTAGAAGAATCAGCTGTAATTCAGGCAGCAACATAGTTGACAGTCTGATTTCTTGCTAATTGATTATATGTTCAGAATTGATTGAGCAATAACATGTGCATTCTGAGTATGCATAGAAGACTTCTTTTCAGGATTTTTAGATCTGAGTTTCACACACTCAGTCACACACATAAACACAAGCACTTAGTGTATATGCATGCTCTAGCTTCCAAGAAGTTGAATTATGGAAGAAAGGTTCTTAGGAGGTAGTATTATTCTTGCAAAGCTTTTGGTTTTTTCTTTTCTTTTCTTCTCTTTTTTGGTAGGAGGTAGTCTTGAACTCTGGTGTTTAAACTTGCAAAAAGGGCTTAGCTTTAGCATTGAAAAGTTTACCAGTTGGTATTACTTCTTGAAAAGCTAGCTTGGGAATTGGGAGATTAATGGGGGTGACAATAGTTTTTTAAGTTTTATTACCTGCTCCTTTGATGATAGTAATTGCACTCTGATACTAAAACAATGATGTTCTAACAATGAAAAACATAATAAAACATTTAAATACAAGGATTAAGCCCAAGAAGTGTTCAATTTGCAGGCATCGTCAAAAGTCATGGGAAGTTCAAAAAGTCGGATTGGTTTCAGGGCTTATGATGTTGCCCAGGCCTTATCGTCAAAAGTCATGGGAAGTTCAAAAAGTCGGATTGGTTTCAGGGCTTATGATGTTGCCCAGGCCTTATGAACGGAAACTATTGGCGTGAGATTTAACCAATGAAATTAACCTGTTGTAGTGCCATTTTACTTGAACAAGTAATCTAAATGATTTTTACTAGCACCTGATCGTTACAAGTGGACGACGGAGTGCCCGAGAGATTGTGGTTATGATGTTGTGTAACAGGATGGAAATTCCGCAAGGTACAGAATACAGATAGCTAAATTGTTTGACTAATATAAATTAATATTTTCTGTAAATATCCTCTAGAAATAAGCAATAGTTATTTGGAAGTTGTCAAGGTTTCTTAAACACTTTCATTTGCCAGACGTACTGAGGACAGACTTCATGCTAGACTAAGTGCTTGCAGAAACTGGTAATTGAGTTCTTATTGTAGGTAACAGTAACATCTAACGACCGAAGTTCCTGTTCGTTTGTTCTTCGAGCTCTACAAGATACAATTAATTTAGGGAAATGCATGCATTTTTTTTTTCAGAAATCTCAAATTGGCATTTAATTTCATGTTAAAATTTGTATTGACTTTCCCTCCAGTTTCTCTAGGCTAGCTGGATTGATTTTATTAGAGAAGAAAGAAGGGAAAGAAGCAAAAAGAATACATGGCCTCCCTCATCCCTCACATGGTAAAGAGGCTATGGGATGAGTGGAATCTTCGCGCTGCAGTCCTTATTAGTCTTTTCTTCCAAATGGTGTTAGTATCCTTAGCAACATTTTGGAAACGAACAGGAAACAGAATAGTGAATGCCATAATATGGTCTGTTTATCTGCTTGCCGATTGGCTTGCTGCTTTTGCTGTTGGACTCATCTCTAATGGCCAAAGTAATGACAATCCTGATAAATTCAGAGTAAATGAAGATCTTGCAGCATTTTGGGCTCCATTTTTATTGTTACATCTTGGTGGCCCTGATAACATCACTGCTTTCTCCCTTGAAGATAATGAGTTGTGGATCCGGCATCTGCTTGGGCTTGTAACTCAGCTTGTTGCTGTTGCTTACGTCTTTGCACAGTCCATCCGTAATGTACTCTCAGTTCCCACAGTACTCTTGTTTTTCGCTGGAGCTATTAAATATGCTGAGCGAACTGGTGCTCTATATCCAGGTTGCTTGGGTAATTTTAAGGCTTCTATGCTTGATACTGGACCAAATTATGTTCCGCTTATGGAGGAGTACTCAGCTAATAAAGCTGCTGATGTTCCGGTTAGGATAATAATAGAGAACGAACCTAGGAGAGTCCTTCAGACTTCTGAAATTCTAGATGAAACAGATTGGATTATTGAAGAAGAAATAACTCACCTAGAAGTTGTGCAGAAGGGGTATGAATTTTTCACCACTTTTAGGGGGCTGATTGCTGACCATATGTTTAGCTTCCATGTGCCTAATAGAAGCAGAAGATTCTTCTCCCGAAGGTCTGCCTATGATGCTTCAGAGTATTGGAGGTGGAGCTCAATTTCATGTATGATTCTCTCTACACTAAGATGGCTGTGGTACACACTAACATAGGTTTTGTTTTCCGTTTCATCTGCTCTGTACTTATAGTGCTTTCTTTTGTGGAATTTGCATCACATCGTAGTTCCGAGATCAACCATTTTGATGTTACTGCTACCTACATTTTGCTTTATGGTGCTGTTGGCTTGGATCTTGTGGCTTTGATTAAGGTCATTTTCTCTGACTGGACTGTATTTGTGCTTAAGAATCGCAGAATTAAACGAATCGTATCTGCGGTCCGTGACAAGCTGTCATCCGATCGAAGGTGGTCTAATAAAATCTCACAGCATAACTTGATCAATTTTTGCCTGAATCAGCGGTGGAGATGGTTAGATAATGCAGCTGAAACCGTTGGACTCAAGGCTGTTCTTGATGAAATGAAATACAAAAAGGACTTTTTCGTTCCGGATAATTTAATTGAAAGAATTTATCTTTCAAGAGCTCAAGGGTAATGTTCGCAAAGCAAATACCTATGAAGAAATATACTCGGCAAGAGGTCAACGGGTTCTGTCAGATTACATTCGCTGCAGATCTGAGACCATGTCATCAAGTAAGGAAGTTGCTTATGAGACCTGTTGATTATGTGGCATATTCCCACTGAGCTATGCTATTCCACAAGTCCTGATGATGAAAATTCCAAACGTGAATTTTGCAAGCTTATATCTGATTATATGTTGTATCTCTTGGTCATGCGGCCTACAATGATGTCTGCAGCTGCTGACATAGGACAGATTCGATTTCAGCGCACGTGTGAAGATGCTAAGAATTTTTTCAGCAGGTGGAAGCCAGAACTACGGCCATCCAAGATTAAGAAAACTGAAGGATGGGTGGCACAAGAATGTCGGTGCTTTCTGCTGCGTGTGGGCTCGCAAAGGAATTGAGAAAACTGAAGGATGATAATCAAAGGTGGGAGATAATGAGCAAAGTGTGGGTGGAACTGTTGTCCTATGCTGCCGACCATATGCTCATGCTCAGGAGCTGAGCTGATTACTTTCGTTTGGATGCTGATGGCTCATTTTGGATTATTAGAACAATTTCGGATTGTAGCTGGAATCAAATAGAGTTCTTCAGCCAGGATTGGTGAGTGATTGTTCTTGTGGAAGAAAATTTTCATTTCAGTATGATAACTCGAGCTAATTTTCCTTATTCATCGAAAGCTTGTTTGACATTATGGCACTATTGAAACTCAGCAAGTATGAACATTTATGAAAGCATATATACAGATAACAATTGGTATGCATTCCATTGCCCGTCACAGTCTGTCATTCCCTTTCCTTTTGAAGGTACCAAAGAGTTTCATGGGAAAATACAAAAAGTTGCAAAACCACTAAGAGTTAGAGGTCCATATAACACGATATTTGCAAAATATGTAAGAGTATGTAGTTCCTAAAAATGCATATACTTGGGATTAGAGATTTTATTGAACTGAGTTGTTTGAGTTGTTGGTGAAAATCTTCATGTTGAACTCATTTGAATGCAGAAAAACATTTGATATGTAATAAACAAATCGAATTTGAATACAAAATTAGGCTCATTTGATAATCGAGCTAAACACGAACCTATTTCTAAACCATTCGAATAGATTCCTGAACACATAATTATAAAGAATAAGTAAATACAAATATCTGCATTTTATGTATATTACCAAATATGAGTATATACACCTGGGTTTCCCCTTAACAAAGTAATTATCCATAAATTATTATTATTTATTTTTTAAACAAAACCAATATAATTATAATTATTCTAGATTATGTATTAGTTTTAAAAATTAGAATTAAATCATTTTCAACCTTAAATTTGAGCTCAATTCGACACTATTTGACTCGTTAAAAGCTTTATAAGACAACTATAGCAGTTGTGCTTGATTAATTATCAACTCAACCCTCCGTGTCTTGAGTCAATTATGAGAAACTAGCTTAGCGTGTTACAAGTAATATATCGGTAAGCATGCGGATGTGTTCTCGTCAAGTTTGTTGGCAAAAGGAAAATATAACAACAATAATTGGGTCATAAAGAATAGGATTTATAGTAGCATGAAGTTTTGGATAAGGTGATGGGTATTGAGTTTACCAAAAATAAAAAATACTTGCGCAAAGAAAATTTTGCTTTTGTGTGCAGTGAGGAGTAGAGTCATTTTCATAGGAATCAATTGGTTTATTTCTTTGCAGTAACTATCAATAAGAGGAAGGGGAGGGGGAAGGGAGGGTTTGAGAACTTAAACTAAAGTACCTTAAATAAAATAAAGTAATAACAAAATATACTTAGCTCTAGTCAAAGGAATAATCATGGTTTTGGTTCATTCCACCAATCATCAATGTAAGGATAAATTTATATATTTATGAATAAATTGGTTATGATAATCAATAGGTTCTGACAACATGTCTCTCCTTAGTTTTTCAATAACCAAGACAAGCTTTTTAATTATTTCTCTTGTTAATAGATAACCATAAGCAAGCTCTAAAGATTTTAATGTATCAACAGCACTAATAACTAGAAAGTTCACCAATTTTAATCAGCAAACTCACAAGTTCAATTCATTTAAATTAGATCATATATTTTCATTACATATAAACAAATATGCTGCTTGTCACAAATATCA